>OX451218.1:31073342-31673342 GCA_949628195.1 Phasia obesa | reverse complement strand
ATACTTTTTGACGACAGAAAGAAAGTGCGTGAGAGAGCTTTAAAAAACTTTTATATTATTGTGAAAAAACTTTACAACCCAACAAGAGCTTACAAAATTATGTTCACATTATAAACTTAGTTAACGATAGCATTTTATCGCCATTCGCTGCAAATATACTATTTGACCATTCGCTAAAATACATAGAATTTGACGATACACCGCTTCCTGATCCACAAATTCCTCCACACTTTCAAGGAACCAAGCGATTTGTGCAAAATATTGACTAGCGTTCCACGTTGAAGTATGGCAGTCACGGTTGAAAGTCGTAACTGAACACCTATGATCGACAGCAACCAAGACCTTAAAAATAAGTAATCCTGAAATAAAAAGTATATTCATTTTTTCCTTTTCAACCTTAAAAATTAATTAATTATGTTTAATACAATATGATTTGCCCGAAGGTGAAAGTAATTAAAGTTTGATATGTTAAAATACGAAAAGAAAAGTTTCTCGTTAAAAACGGGAAGCTCGATTTTCATTTTAGATCCATGGTTTCTTGGGAAAACCTTCTTAGAATTCGTCATAGATTAAGATTTTGACAACCGCTTGGTGCATATTTTTTTTTTAATACATACCAATTGACCCACTCTAATAAACAATACTCACCAAACCAAATGTTTCAGTTTTTTTTTTGACATTTTTCAGATTTGTCGTTAGGAATTCGTTAAGACATTTCGGTAGTTTATCTGAAATCAGACTTGTCGTAACGAATTCGTTAAGACATTTCGGTAGTTTGTATGAAATCAGACTCGTAGTAAGGAATTCGTTATGACATTTCGGTTGTTTGTCTGAACAAATAAAAAAAAATATATAAAACTTTGATTTATATGTAGGAAAATAAAAACCAAAATTGAAATTGAATTGATTACGGTAAAGTATTGTCTTGAATACCAAATTATTATATTCATTTAAATTTCAGAGAACGAAGTTCTAGCTTATACGGAGGTACCGACAAAAAACATATTGTTGCGATTTCGTACCTACATTTCGTTACGATTTCGTAATGACATAACGTTACGATTTCGTAACGTATATATCGTAACGACTTCGTAACTACATAATACCCTTTCATATAAAAATCGTTACGAAATCGGTAATATTTCGGTTCGGAAGATTTTTTCGAACAGTCGTTACGAAATCGGAACATTTGGTTTGCTGGGTAGTTCTTAAGTATTTTTGTTATCATAGTCTGTAAGGATTTTTATCCATAGACTGTATGCATTAAATAAACTAGCGACCCAAGATTCAAAGCTGATCCGACGTGAATTCGAACTAGACGTTTGGACTGACTGAAGAAAGAAGAGTTCAAAGACAATGGAAATCACACTAATCTTTTCATCTTTAAAACAATCTAAATGAAGAATTGAATCCCTATCAAAATGTTTAGAATACGTTGACGCAAGATATCATTTCACACCGGAGGTCAAAAGGTAATCGAGTGTGTGTTCTTGTTAATTTAGCCACCCTTACAAACAAGATATAATCAGGATTCTGTTACCGGCTCCTACAAGTAAAAGAATTAAGATTAATAATTTTTCCACTAATCTTAAATTGTGTCTATAGGAAAAAGAAACCAAGCACAATTTGAATACAAGTTGTTATGAATGCATATAAATTTGACTCTTTAAAAGAAAAATATTATTTTTTAAAATTTAAATCCTTATAATTATTTCCTTGTACAAATTTGATTGCCATATTTTTTTATGTTTGTATCATAATTAGTCCAAAACTTTGTTTGCTTGTGTTTGTTTGGCCCAGAAACCATTTAAACGGATACAGCAAAACAACACTAACCTTGAACACAATTATTAGCATTATTGAAGCATTAATAATACGAATTCGCTGAGGATGGGAGAAATGTAGCAGTATCGTACAAAAATTGAACTTGTTTCTCTCTTATTTTTTTGTTATTGTTATTGCAAAGAGGGTGTTCAAAGAAACCTACTTTTGTACTACACAAAAACGACACAACATCATCATCATTTCCATTATCAATCTAGCCAACATCATTATTGTCATAGACAGCGTCACTGTATGAGACAAACTTACATTTTCAATATTTTTTACGATAATTATACTAGATGTGTTATACTAGATATTTAGACCAAGTTTGTGTGCTAAGTAGTTAAAGGAAACTCATCTGCCATCGACAAATTGTAGGGTAAAGGTGCGGGTAGGCACAGTTTCTATCGATTTCATATACTGAAAACAAAAATACAAATAAGAACACACAAGTCCACCTACTAAACCTTTCTCATCACACCGCGTTCTTCATAAAATTCAACAGAAACATTCGGCAACAAACATAATCATCACACACAACAACAATATTTATCAAAAGAAAATAAAAAAAATAGAAAAAAGGACATCGACTACTTAATGGAAACGCATGCGCTACAATGACTACGCCAAACGACCTCGTGTGACCAACATCGTAAATATATATGTATGTAGGATACAAGCAACCAAACACACTAAAAAGGATAATAAGAATCTATTAGACTTGTATTTGATAATAATACGACACATACACATGGATACATGAAATAAATTGCCACATTATGCGATTTTATTCCTTAAATCTGGATTATATATTAAAGGACAGGATTCACTATCCTACACATTCGTACGATTCAATCACAAAAAACTCTAACAGAATTCTGTCCTACTCAAAAGATCGTTTCAAAATGGCGATGTAGATGCCACACTATCATACAAAATAAGATTTTGCAATTCTGATCGCATGGAAAAATACTATTTTATGAATTTTTTCAAAAGATTGTCAAATCGTGCAGACCTGTCAAAAAGTCTGTCATAGACATACATTTCTAATCGCCGCACAGTGGCTGAAAATCGTTTTTCATTGGCCAAAAGTAAATTTTTTTTTGTCACCGATTTTTAAAATTTTTACGTCATTTTGTAGTTAATATATCCAAATTAAGGTAGCCAAAAAATTATGTTAAAATATTGATAATTGTGGGCGTGGCATGCTGTCAAACTCAACTTTTTTTTTAATTTCAGAAAAAGGTGTTTTTCTTTGGTTTTTTATCAAAATTAAATGGTTACTACTCGCAAGCTATCATCGATAATGGTCTGCAGTTTTTTTTATAATGTTGGTAGGATTATTGTCTTTAGTTGTTGTAAGTAGACACAGCTCTAGCGTTTAATATTAGGGGCGTTATGAAATATTTATGAAACTACTATATTTTCCTCAAATTTAAACTTTAGTGGAATAGAACTTCTAGGGAACAAAAGGGAACAAGAAACGTATACAACCACGAGAAAGGTGAAAGTGTCCTCTTTAAGGCTATATATACTTTTGCACCCGCCACGAGCCGCCTGTAGAACACTTTTTTCATTTTAATGAAATTACTCGAAAAAAATTCATATACAATGGTGTATTAAATTTTCACTTTTTTGCCTAAAAGTTTATTTTTTTAGTTTAGGCTACGTATAACTAAAAAAATAAATATGTCGTAGTACGTAGTACTTACTGTATGTATTTCAAAATAAAACGGCAAGCCATGACATTTTGCTGTCAAAGCTTGGGTGAAATCGTCTGGCACTACTGAATAATTTGAAGAAAAGAAAAGAACATTGAATAGAAGGAAGTAGTAGTGGCGAGATCGAGATTGCCTCGTTTAAATTTTCAAAATAATTCAAACAAATAAATTTTCAAATTAAAATAAAAAAAATAATAAATTAATTTAAAAATGGATGATACAACGACATCAGAAGTGGGATTGACCCAAAATTCGCCACATGTTGCAAGCGAAGAATCATGGAGATCATTGTTCGAACAACAAAATCGTAGCTATTTAGCTCTTGTGGAAGCTCTCAAGCCAACCATACAATGTTTTAATTGTGGCAAGACAGGATATAAAGCATTTCAGTGCAAATTCAGGAACATCAACACAAACATTCCAAATTTAAGCAGTAACAAGAATTTTGGAAATTCCGCAAAGCCAAGTGTAACCTGTTTCAACTGTCAAGATACCGGTCACTATGCATCAAGCTGCCCCAAGGTTATTCGCAAAAAAGTTGGTGATACTTCAATGGACCTACGAGTAGACTTATGTGCTATCGGTACTCCCGCTGGAACATTAAATCATTCTGGTGAGAAATTTGTGTTTTTTTATGATTCTGGGTCAGAATGTTCACTTATTCAAGAATCAGTGTGTTGCGAATTTCGTGGTAGACGTAGTTTTAATGTAGTGACAATGACAGGAATCGGACAAACGAGTGTGAATAGTACTATCCAAATGTTAACGGTTATTGAAGTCAATGGCATTGTTTTAGAAATTCTGTTTCATGTTTTGCCAGATTCCTATTTGCGTCATAAAATAATGATTGGGCGAGAAATTCTTAATCAAGGTATTGCTGTTCATATGACGATAATGATGACGAGCAAAATGATTAAGTTTTCTGTTAATGTAATGCAAAAACCTTGAGATGTAATACGCATTGTTGCGGTCGGAAGAGATACATTGCTGGATAGAAGCAATTGTGTGAAATGGAAATATTACCGGATAGAGGTGATATAAGTTGTTTTTGCCAGATAGAGGCGATCTAATGTCACTAGATAGAAGTGATTGTTGAGATTAGTAACCGGATAGAGGTTACTGTTGTGTGAGAGTAATAATATCACTGGATGGAAGTGATAACCGATTTCTAAACTGATCAATGTGTATTATATTTCAAGTCTATTTGGGACGTGACAAATGGTATTTGGATAATGGAGATTCTCATAAATTAAGACTGTTGTTGATTTGCTTGATGAAATATGAAATTGTAATAAATATTAAGTTTGTTGTTCAATTGTATTTGAGACAATTTGTTTTGTTAATTGAAATTTTATTATGGTCGGAATTGACCGAGTGGGTGAAAAAGATACTGTAAAGGATTTTGTTATCGTTTCAGATGTGTCGCACGAGGACGTGCGAAATGCCAGAATGGCCGTGTCGTAGTACTTACTGTATGTATTTCAAAATAACACGGCAAGCCATGACATTTTGCTGTCAAAGCTTGGGTGAAATCGTCTGGCACTACTGAATAATTTGAAGAAAAGAAAAGAACATTGAATAGAAGGAAGTAGTAGTGGCGAGATCGAGATTGCCTCGTTTAAATTTTCAAAATAATTCAAACAAATAAATTTTCAAATTAAAATAAAAAAAATAATAAATTAATTTAAAAATGGATGATACAACGACAAATATAAAACCTTCGAAAGGGTTTAATGGCTTTGTTTTGATCAGCAAAAAATAAGTAATAAAATTATCACAATGCGCTCTACAGGAAGCATATGATCTCTTTCTAAATTTACCTGTTATCAAATGTTAGGGTCAACCAAAGTCATAAACAATTTTATAACAATAATTGCAACATTAAACCACTAAAGTTAAAAAACAACCCCATATTGACGCATGAGTGCAGTTTTGTTCAATTTAAGCGCTACCTGCTATGAAATTAAAGATCAGTGTGTGAAGAACATGTATCTAAAAATTTATAAAAGTACGGATTCGTTAAGGGAATAACTTAATCCTTTAAGTGTACGGTTAAAACATAACAAACGCAAATAAAAATATTCAAAAGAAAATGGAGAGCTTCAGTTATAAAGAACTGGCCGAAGTGTATTTTAGAAACAAAAATCAGGAAGATGTTCTTAGTTACGTTAAAATAAAATTAAACTTAAATTCGTGTAGCACCGAAATGCAAGAGCAATTATATAATTTCGTCAAATCACTAAAAAACGCTACAAAGAAGTTATGTACAGTAAACAAAAATTTTATATAAAAAGTGCAAAGTGGTTAGAAGGTCAACTTACTGTCGCTGCAGAAACAGTAAAGCAAGATAAGGCTGGAAGACCACGCAAATCATTAGTGGACAATTGCAGCGATAGATCTAAGAGGGTGAAGCTTAAAGATATTAACGATGCCTTTGGTTCTACAAATATAAAAGAATCTTTCCTACATCAATTACGATCACAGAACCAATTTACAAAAGTGGATATCATTGAAAAAGTTGTTAAAGCTAGTCCACCGAGAACAAAACGGATTCTTAAAAGTATACCAACTCCGAATGATGCAATACAGTACACAAATGAGGAGGCATTAGCATTATTTCTGGATTTGAAATTAACAAAACAGCAATATATTAAACTCAGACAGCGTGCGATTGAAAAAGGCTCAAATATATATCCAGCATATTATCACATAATAAAAATGGACTGTTTGCCATCAAAGGACACTATTACAATCACACCAATTTCGGCAGAGGTACAA
Organism: Phasia obesa; assembly: GCA_949628195.1. Taxonomy (NCBI): domain Eukaryota; kingdom Metazoa; phylum Arthropoda; class Insecta; order Diptera; family Tachinidae; genus Phasia; species Phasia obesa. The sequence continues at coordinate 31,667,019 of OX451218.1, read as the reverse complement.
CTACAATCTCTACTTGATCATACAGCCGCACGCTTGCTGCAATCAATAACAGGAAATGAGTTGAAGAAATACGGAAACACAAAGTTAATTCTTTTCTGTAAATGGGGATGTGATGGTTCTTCGGGACAAAAACAATATAAACAAGCTGTATGTGAAAATATTTCTGACTCAGATATGTTCATGGTATCATTTGTATTTGGAAAAATGAGACACCATCTTCTACGAAATACTGCAGGCCAATCAAATTTCAATTCAAAAAAGAAACAAATGATGTTATTAATAAAGAAATTAGTGATATCAAGGCCCAAATTATAGCACTACAGCCATTACAATTACAGTTAGATGGGCAGCAAATTGAAGTAAGCTACCAGTTAGTCCTGACAATGATAGATGCAAAAGTGGGTCAGGCTTTGACTAACACGAAGGCTGCATCCAGCTGCATTATATGCCAAGCAACATCAACCCAATTAAACCAAGTCCCAGCAAAATCATTAGATAATACCGATGCATATGAATTTGGATTATCACCACTACACGCAAGAATACGACTTATGGAACACATACTAAAAATCAGTTATGATTTGGATTTCGGGTCTTCAGGATCAATAAGAAACAACGTGACCAACAAAGAGTTAAGAAGTTCAAAAAAGTAACATGTTCAAGATGAATATCGCAGGTAGCGCAGAAGATCCGAGTACATTTTCTATTCGTCATGAAAGCTTAAAAATTAATTTTTTATGGAATCTAGGCTTAGGTAATACAATTTGTTAATTATTGACACTATTTTTCATATAATATGATATATAAACGCGGGTTCCAAAAATTAATTTTTATGATTTTCTGGCTCCAGGGTAAAGACCCTGAACCTTCTTTGACATAAAAATGTTTCATTTGCTTAACAAATTTACAAAAAATGTGTAGTTTTTCAGAGGTTGGTTTAGTTCTTCTTAGGGGAATTTTTTTCCCCCTGGTCCGATTTGGCCCATTTACGAAATTAGCCTGCCCTATCCTTCAAGATATATATGTACCAAATTTCAAGGGTCTAGCTCTTTTCGTTTAGACTGAATCGTGTTCATACAGACAGGCGAATGGACGGACGGCCGTATGGACAGACGGACGTATGGACAGACGGACATAGCTATATCGTCTTAGATTTCATCACTGATCAAGAATATATATACTTTTTTGGATCTTAGAGGGATATTTTACTATGTTACACACAGAATAAACCCATATTTCACTCTGAAAGTTAAAAATATTAAAATGTTCAACTTTGACCTCGAATTCATAAAAAAGTCCTCAATCAATTTTAATGTAATTAAAACTGAATCAAGCTGAGCTAAATATCTATCCATTAAAAAAAATTATTTCAATATTTTGATCGGTTCAAAAGTTACAGAATTTTGGCCAACGAAAAACGATTTTCAGCCACTGTGCGCCGCTATCATACTTTTTTGGCACACATGCAATTTTTGACAAATCGTACGACTGAGTATGATAGTCAATCATGGACTTAACTGCTTCATAGGCATTTCATAGATTTGTAAGTTTATTATTTTTTTAAAACTATTTTGATATGTTTGAATCGCAAAACTATATTAACAAGCAAAATGTTATACCAAAAGAGTAGGAAATTGGCTAAAAATTGCTCATACAGAGCAACAATGTTGATGCCAAATGGTAAAAAGCTGCCGTAAACACTAGGTTCTTATTTGCAGCTTTTGGTCATGTCCAGAAACGACGGTTAGGTTGAAAACAATGTTTTAATTATTTTAGTTTTTCTGTATGTAGTTATTATTTATTTGTTTGTTGTAAATCCTTCTGTTTTTTTTCCTTTCCTCAAATGTGTGTAAAATTTATTTGTTAATTTTTGTGTGGTTTCTTGATTTCGAACATTTTAGGTTATACACGATAACTCAAGCGATTACACGTGGCTGATTGATGCAAACACAAATTAACTGTACCACGGTACAGCTAACCGTGGAAGCCAATCAGCCAGTGCGAGAGGGAGACGCAAACCACTTGATTGACCGATAATCACAATGACGCGCGAACGTGTTCTTCAATCCAAAGCTACTTTACGACTCCGACATAATATATTATGGTTAAAAATAATTAAGGCAGTTTTTTCCCTTCCCAACCAATTGTTTCCGGGGAAAAATTCCCATATTCTAGTCACCCAGGAAATAAGAAAAAAATCAGAAAATCAGAAATTATTTTTATTAAAAATTAATTTTTTTAAAGAAAAACAGATTGAAAATTGTGTGTGCTAAAATTTGAATTGTCGCAAAATGTAAGTCTAGCTATCCATATACATATATACTTGCTGAAGAGCTAAATAATGAAGAAAAAAATAAAATTAATAATCAGAGGGTGGCAAGGAGAAATATCGCTGTGCTTCTAATCCATTAAGGCCATGATTCACTATCATACTCAGTCGTACGATCTGTCAAAAATAGCATGTGTGATGAAAAAGTATGATAACGTGGATTAGAAATGTATATGTGGACAGACTTTTTGACAGGTCTACACGATTTCATAATCTTTTTAAAAAATTCATAAAATGGTATTTTTGAGTTGAAAAATCTTATATTGTACTAGCTATCCCCGGTGCGCTTCGCTACACCCATCCACAAAAAACACTTGGAAGAAAAGTATGACCAAATTTTAACGCGAAAACGCACGCTATTCTCAAGTTAAAAATGTTCCCATCCAACCTGTTTTTTGCTAGACTATACGTATTAACACGATAACAATTTTTTACTTTTAATGGGATGTGCCACTCCCAGCATTCTTATCCAATCTGTATTTTGCTAGACTATGCACAATAGTATGAGGGTTACTTGTGCAAAGTTGCAAATCTATACTAATGTAGTTCTCTAGGTACGTGATAATAATTTTTCACTTTGTATAGGAGTTTCCACGCCCTCCATTCAAATTCAGTCTGTGTGGGGGTTACTGATACAAAATTCCAAGGCGCTACCTATTGCAGTTCTCTAGATACAGGATAAAAATTGTTAACTTTGTATGGGGGGTACCACGCTCACTGTCCTAATTCAGCCTATGTTTTTCTAGAGTATCCGCATGGGTATGGGGTTTACTTGTACCCACTTTGAAGACCATGCCTATTATAGTTCTCTATATACACAACAATAATTTTTCACTTTGTATGGGAGGTGCCACGCCTACTGTCCCAATTCATATAAACTTTGCAGAAACAAAATCGGTTCACGCATTCCAGAGAACATCAATTTCTAACACAATGCAACTTTTTTTTATATACATATATATAGATGATAGTGTGGCATCTACATCGCCATTTTGAAACGATTTTCTGTGTGGGACAGAATTCTGTCAGATTTTTTTGTGATTGAATCGTACGATTGTGTAGGATAGTGAATCCTGGCCTTTATAGCTACCGCAGTCATTGTAAGGACAAAATTAACTAGTTTCTTTTAGAGAATTGATAAATATTTTTCGTATGACGTAGGTTTGGCTCAGCCAAATTTTAGTAAAGTACTTGCAGAAGTTTTTCGTATATTTGAAATACAACTTTGCCCGGTTTGGATAAAAATTCCTTCAACAGCGGAAGGGTAACGAAATATCGCGAAGAAGAGCTGAACAGGAATTGATTTCCCTGGGCCCTCTAAATAAAACGGCAAATTGGCATTATCTATAAAAAAATTAAATACTGCTGGATTAAATTATTTAAATTCCAGCTTTAATAACGCGATATTTTTTTGTAATCTAAATGAAAAATATTTATTAGTTCTCTAAAAGAAACTGCCTAGCCAACAAAATAATACAATGTCTAAATCAGACAATTCTGACAAATTTCCGACTTTATTTGCAGACATTTCGTACTGATTTCTGTCAGGCGTGTCTGGGAAATTTGATTTGATAGATATCGTATAAATATGACGGAATGATTTTATAGGTTCTAAATCTCGACGTGTCTGATAGATAACTGTGTGATTTCGTACAGATATAAATTAATTGTTTTAATTTTTTGTTTTGCTTTTTTAGTGAAAAAATCTTGTCACATTTAAAAAAAATTTTTTTTCGCTTTTGTTGTTAAAGCACAAAACTTTTGCTTTCCTTGAAACCTCCTTCCAAGCTTTCCACTGTAGAAAATAATCCAAAATTTGACCGGTAATTATAGTAACATGTAAAAAAGCCTTAGCCTAATAAGTTTTAGATTCTATACATTTGAGTTTCAATTACTTTATAGTACATATGTATGTATGTATGTATGTATGTATGTATGTATGTATGTATGTATGTATGTATGTATGTATGTATGTATGTATGTATGTATGTATGTATGTATGTATGTATGTATGTATGTATGTATGTATATATGTATATTAAATTTTAGATAACGAGATCTAATAAATAACTGCGGGATAACGAGATGAAATGTATAAAGAGAAAATTCAAAAAGGATTTCATCAGTCTTTCTTTTAGATATCTTTCAGAAGACGATACGAATGTCGGATGTTACAACAGAATTTTTCATGTCTTTTTGTTTAGGATTCTGTTAGATTTCTATAAGAAGTATCGGCAAGAAACTTAGAATTTCCCACGACATGTCTGTCAGATTTCGTGTTAACCACTTCATATAATTTTGGGTCAGAACCCTGACAGAATTCGTATACGATTCGGAGTGTTTTGTAGACATTTCCGTCAGATATCTTTTGGATGTCGGACAATTTTGCTGGCTGGATAGTATATTTTGTACTTACAATGACTGCGGTTTTACGTTTTTACTTTACGTTGGGTTCTTTTAATTGCAAAATAAATACACTCTGTTATTACTTTTACTGTAAGTCACTTTGTTTATTAATACCACTGTTAAAAAATACAGCAAACTGTTAAACACTCTTAAAATTCGACAACTTAACTCTTTGACTTTTAAATTCGGCCTGATTACGGTTGTCGAAGACGAAAATCGAGAGCAGTCGAAGTCGTTGTCGATTTCGATCATTTTTGGTACCACGTAACTTTTTCGACTCTTGTGATTTTGTAATAGACTGAAAAGTACAAGATGTGTCATAATAACAAAATTACATGAACTGCCCTAGAATAAAATAACAATGTTAAGTTTGGAACATTTCTTTTCTTCGGATGAAGACGATGAGGCATACACAGAATGTGATATAAGTGCCTTGCGCAAAGAAATAAGGCAAAATTCAAACAAATTTTCAATACCCAATTGGAAGTAAGTAGTGAAATTGAGAAATGAGTGTCAATTCATACTCCCCATCTGCACTTAAGTTTCATTGCCATTTTTAGATTAAATAAAGATGCATTCAAATACGTGTTGGAAAAAATATCACCTAGATTGGAAGACCAAATAAAGTCGTCTGCTCTTCCCAAAGTATTGAAGTGGGCGGTAACATTGCGCATACTTGCTGAGGGCAGTTATCAAAAAGGAGCTGGCAACGATTATAATGTTGGCCTTTCACAGTCTTCAGTAAGCAAAATCTTCAAAGAATGCATCGATGCAATGCACAGTGAAATTTGCCCGAGTTGGATATCGTTTCAAATAACTGAACTGGAGAAATCTGAAATAAAGGATTATTTTTATAAAAAGTTTAAATTCCCCGGCATTATTGGATGCATAGATGGAACTCACATCAAAATTTTGGCTCTAGGAGTCGATGAGAGGTTTAAATATTATAATCGAAAAGGATTTTATAGTTTGGTGTCAATTGAATGTGGCGGCGTCTCTAGTCGTGAGAAAAAAATTTATCGACTGTTTTAGCATACTTTGACAGTCGTTTTCGTCTTCCGTGTTACGAAAATTGTAACAGATTGTGCATTTTCGACAACCGTAGTACCATTTTCCAAAAAAATCGACATTCGACTACGTCTTCGACAACCGTAATCAGGCCGATTAATACTGCCATACTACTCGCCAGCACGATTCACTTATATAGGTGATTTAAAAACACCAGAATGTTCCATTCCAGACAGATCTGGCAGGTTCGATTGTTATTGCTCTTGTTTTCTGTTTGTGTGGTTGTTTATTTCTTTATACCTGTATGTGTGGCTATTTATTTCTTTATACTTGTGTGTGTGGCTATTTATTTGTTTACGCTTGTATTTATGTATGTTTGTTTAAGGCGTTACTCTTTATTGTTTGTTTCTTTCTTTCATCATTGTAAGAAAACAAACCATTAATGTTGTTGTTATTCGAGAGTATTGTGGTTCAGAGCCTATAATGAATAAATTCTTCTTTCGTAACAAAATTTTATATTGACAAAAAGTAATTTACAAAAAACAATGAACATGTGACTTGAAAATATATTGTTTAGGCAAGTAGAAATAATTTAATATAGAAACAGTAAAACATATCATTTTCTCCTCGCTTAATTTTATAACAATGGTGAATAACGATCAGGTTTTCTTTTAATCCGACTAGATTTTCGTATTTGTGGTTCTTCTATTGCCAATGGAGGTCCATTATATTGGAAGCTCGAACAGTGTGGATTATTAGTCTCCTCACGAAAAACTTGTCTACTTACTATACTTGATGGTAACTCTTCAAATGCTTGTGAATTCTGTTGTGTATTGATTGTAATAAAGACAAAGCTAATTAAGAAACGTTTTGAAAACTGGAATTATGTAATGATTTATGTAGGCGTATTTGATTAATATGATGTTGACGAAAAAGGTGCTGCTGTTAAATGTTGAATGCCATGAACCTCACAAAACACATTAAAATCGTTTGAGGTAAATTGCGTCCCGTTATGTGTAATAACAGTTTCTGGCAATCCTTCTATTGAAAATACGTTTTCTAAAGCTTTAATTGAAGATATTGAAGTAACGCTTTCCATTTTTATTACATATGGAAACTGTGAAAAAGAGTCTACTATTATCAGCCACATAAACTTTTCGAATGGGCCCGCATAGTCCAAATGTATACGTTGCCAAGGTGAAAACTGTTTTGAAGGATTTGCGGCATGTAAGTATCAAGCTTGACATGATGAAACAATTTTGGTTATATCATTATCCATTTTTGGCAACCAACAATAACGTCTTGCCATTTGTTTCATTTTAAATACTCCCCAATGGCCTTGATAATAGTTGTAATATCCGATTTGTTAAGCATTTTGGTATCAGGACACAGTTGAAATTACTTTGTAAAATTATAACAGTTCCGTTAAATGTCAAGTTATTTCTCTGACGGTAGTAAGGTAACAACTCTTCGGGAAATGATGCATCTTTATCTGGCCAGCCATTTTTAATAAAATGTAATATTTTTACTAAAATCGTGTCTTCGCTTGAGCATTTTGCAATCATTTTAAAATCAATTGGAAAATTATTAAATTGTTCGTCGATATTAATTTCTATTGACTTGTCGAAATCAACATCTTCTTTATAAGGTAGTCTAGATAATGCGTCAGCATTTCCATGAAATGTCGTATTTTTTTATTTACCGAAATTCCTTTCAATGGACTAAAAATTGAAATTAGTGGTTTGTGATCGGTAAATAATGTGAAATTTCGTCCATATATATAGTCATGAAATTTTTTTACTCTGAAAATAATAGATAATGCTTCCTTTTCAATTTGACTATAGTTCTTCTGACTATCAAAAACAATTGGATGTTCAACTCCATTTGGATAAATGTGGGATAAAACTGCTCCGATGCCATACGAAGAAGCATCTGTTGCCAAAACTATTGGTAATTTTACATCAAAATGAGCTAACTGAGTCATTCCAACTAACTGCCATTTAAGCTCCTGAAAAGAATTCTCTTGGTCTCGTCCCCAAAAAAATTTCTGATTTTTCTTTCTTAATAAATTTACGGGACCACAAATTGTTGAAAAGTTCTTGATAACAGAGCAATAATAGTTAATTTTGCCTAAAAATGACTGCAACTCAGCAAGAGTTTTTGGTTGAGGCAAATTTTTAATAGCTTCTCTTCCTTTTTCGGGTTGTTGAAGATATTCTATCTTCGGTTGCAAAAACGTACATTTTTCAAAATTGCATCTAAAACCAGAGTCATATAAGCGAACTAAAAGAAGTTTAAGATCGGTAACATTGGATCCAGTGCAGATGTCATCTAGATAATTTACACATCCGGGAATACCTGCAATAGTTTGCTCAATTAGTCTTTGAAAAATTGCTGGCGCACTTGCAACACCAAAGGGTAATCGTTGGTTCTGGTATAAACCTAATAGTGTATTAACGACAAGTATATGCTTTGATTCTTCATCCACCTCAACTTGCAAATAGGCATCAGATAAATCATTTTTTGAAAATAATTTTCCGTTATTCAGTTTATGGAATAAGTCACGGACTCTTGGAATAGGATATTGTTCGATATCCATTTGGGAATTAATAGTTACTTTAAAAGCAGCGCAAATTCCATTTTTTATTATTTTGCTTAGGAACTATTGCGAGAGGTGATGCCCTGGCTAAACTTTATTGGTTTCCATTTACCTAATTTAGTTAATCTCTCCGATTCTTCTTTAAAAACATCCGTAAGAGAATGAGGAATTGATCTTGACCCAATTGCTTGGAAAATAAATCTTTCAATTCTTCACATATGGTTTTGATTTTGGTATTTTCGTTTATTCGAAAAATTTGAACTGACTTAAACTCGTCGTACCAATTTAAGCCAAATATATTTTTACAATCTTGGGACTCGACAACAACAACATCTTAAACTTTCTTCACGTATTTTTACATTAACTTTACACGACCCTAATACTGGAATCTCTGTGTTGCCGTAAGCATGTAGCTTAATAGAGGTTGGATATAAAAAAGGCATAATTTTCAAAGAATGGTACGTCTTTAAATTAATAACTGAACGGCCAGTTCCAGTATCAAATTGAAATTGTACAAACTGATTATTTATTTGAACATCTATTAACATCTTATTGCCATACCTCTTTATAATATCATCAATAACATTACAATTTGTTACTTCTGATGCAATAACTTTTTTAGCACTATTAATTATTGGAATCGACTTACATACTGATGACATGTGACCTTTACGTTTGCATTTAAAACATTGTGCATTTAGATACTTGCAATTCTTCTTCTAATGCGTTTTGAAACATTGATTACATGCCGCTAATGATTTTCTTTGTGATTTTCGCTTTGAATCTTGCTCATGATATTTTTTTTAACTGCATAAACTCATTATTTAAATGAACTAGAAACTTTAAAGTTTCTAGATTTCTTTGTGTTGCTTCATATGTCTCAGCGATTTGAAGTACTTCCTGCAGAGAAGGATCATCTTTGTGTAATGCGGCAGTACGTATAGGTTCATCCGGAGTATATAAAATAACTATCTCTTATTAGTTGGTCTACATATTTACAATTACATTCACTATTTCTACAAACAAAATTACACTCTCGTGCCATACCTCGTAATTCCATAACCCACTGGTTATTCGTTTCACCTCCATGCTTTTCCCTTTTATAAAACTCATACCTACTTTTTATAACATGAACCTTGCTTTTGTAATGATTATTTAACTTGGAGATCTATTCAGTACATGACGTGTTTTGAAGATCATGCTTGCCAATCAACTTTTGAACAAGATGAAAAGTTGTCTTCAATCCAGGAAAGTAAAAATGAACGCTATTTGTCATTGTCTTCTCCTCCGTATGCTTTGAAATGCTCTTCAAGTTGTCTTTTATAACTATCAAAATCGTTTTGCTCATCATCAAAAATGTGTAATTTCGGAACTGCTAGAGATCCTGATGTTAAACTGGAAACAGGACTCGAAAAATTGTTGTAGTTCCGCTATCATCCGTTGAGACCATTGTTGTTGCATAGTAAGGACTTCTGAAAGAACTTGCTCCATATTTAAGCAATAAATATCCTCGTCGCCAATAAAATGTTTTAAAGCACAATATTTTAGAAAATCAAATAGTTGTGTTTTTATTGAAAATCTAATTCTTTCTAAAACATAAAATATTTTATATTGACAAAAAGTAATTTACAAAAAACAATGAACATGTGACTTGAAAATATATTGTTTAGGCAAGTAGAAATAATTTAATATCAAAAACAAACAAAATAAATTGTTAAAATCAAAACAGCTGATTCTGATTTTCTCCCTCCCTTTTTCCTTATTTCCTGGGAGCCTAGAATAAGGGTATTATTTCGCCGGGAACAATTGGTTGGAAAGGGAAAAAACTCCCCTGAATTTGCATAATTGGGCTGATTATGTTAATGAAAATATAGTTTGACTACAACCATATATCGTCGTGGTGAATGCAATAGGCTGTATTTCAAAAAAAAATTTATTTGGTAACCAAAATTGGGGCTCCTACAACTGCAATTTATCTCATGCCGTTCAAGCAATCAGAAGAGAGCTTTGAGCGCTACTGCAATATGACAAATGTGCAGCATGTTTGTTTTGGTTCTCAGAAATATTCAGTTTTTTGTCTTTCCTGCAAAAGTATGATTTCGTGACATACAGCCTATTGCATTCACCACGACGATATGCTGCTCTTAGATTATGGATAGCTCAAGCATGCATTTTCATGTCACATGTTGAAAAGTCGGAGAGGATATGAGATAACGGTGCTCCAGAAATTGGAAAAGCCGTAACAAGTGCCAAACTGTTATTACGTTCAAGCAATTCGACTCATAGGACCATCTAGCCTAAGCTAGATCATAAACAACATCTCTGATGCTCCGTTCGCATGCCGAAAGGGGAAATGATAAAAAAGGTGTTACTTACCTCGTCCTGAAACAGTGCTTATCTATTCGCGCCTCCGCAACACAGTTAAATAAAACTTTCTCATGTTTGAGAGGGCTTTCCAATTTTCCCCAGGGCTTTTAATATCTTTGAGACAACTAATTACGGCTTTCCTTTCAGGACAAAATGCATATTTGATATTTTCTGGTATCTTAAGCATTTTGCTGCTCTTTAGACAGCAGATGTTTCTACTGTCATTAGCGGTTCTGAAAAAATTTTTATCTGAATTTTTTCTGCGTCAAAACTATTTTCCTTTTTCGGCTTTTTAAAAGGAAAACTATATTTGGCTCATAAAAAAACTTGTACGTCCCTACAATGTGCTGTTCTAGGAGACTACTAATTAATTTGATGCTGTTCTTAGTGCCAGTTTTCTGGCCCGTAAGTTTACTGGCAACTGCCTAGACAAAACGAAAAAACATTCTTGCAATTTGGCGTTTTGAGAAAAATAAAACGTAGACAGCCTTAAAACAGAACTCTGGCATTATTATTACAATAACAAATTTACGAGTACTAGTACAACATGTACTCATCATCATGGATAGTTGGGCATGCACATTATAAATTAAGAGGGGCCATGAGGAATCTTGTTTTGGTTTCGAAAACAAAATCAAAAGAAAAACAACACAACGAAAAAGAAGTTGTTCAGCTATTGTAGCTGTAGCCAAAAGGATTCTCCGAGAAATGGATGAATATTTGGTGTTCAGTGAATTTATTTAAATAAAACAATTAAAAAAAGTTAAAAAAAAAAATCAATTGTAAAATTTTGTAATGGATATAGGTATTTAAAGTGCGTTAAAATTAAGCGAAAAATCTAATTAAAAATAGAAAAATAGTAAAAATAATATGCATAACGGTATTTACTATAAACACTTATACATTCACGTATATAATGTAAATATCGTATAAATACTTTATTGCTAGAGAGCATGTGTGTGTTGAAAAGAATGTGCCCTTTTTCTATATTATATATGTACTTACCTAATAGTATGTATGTATTATGTATGTATGTGTGTATGTACATATAGAGCATGGTTAGATTCTTACTCGTGTTTATGTTTTTATATAAAAATTCATACTTACATATATACTATATACCGTTACATTTTGTTGATTTCTTTGTGCTTGAATGCATGTCTGTGTTCACATTGCCTAAATACATTTGCACGTGACCCACTAAAGAAATAACTGGATGTTTTTGTTTATGTTTTACCTTTATGTTAAATTCAGCAACAAAAACAACAATATAAACATAATTCGTAATCATTATAACCATTTATTACCATTGTCATCATAATCACCTGAAACAGTAGCATGGTTTGTTGCTATTGATGTACATATAAAATATATCAAAATAAATTATGTAAAAATTCCTAATGAAATTAAAAAAAGAAAAAAGTTATAATTTTTTAAATCGTGAAAAAATGTATTAATTAATAACAATGGCTCATGGGAGAACTACAAAAACGATAAAAAGGGTATATTGTGTTTAGAAAGAATTTTTTATAAGTATGTATGTGTGTATATATGTATGTACATATGTATATGTTTATACATGGATATAACTTAAAATGTTATATCCATGTCCATTGCATAACAGCTAGCATTTTATACTAGTCGTTAGAAGGTTCTAATAAGTGAATGTTAAGTTATGAGTGTTTTAAAAATTAATACAAATTATAAAAATTTACTGCTGTGTTTGAACAAGATAATTTAAATTATTGCTGGCTAGCGGTTTTAGATGAGTTTTGAGTTTCCTTTTACCACATGTTTCTCGAATTTTGCTTTAACCAATAGCACTTTTAGATCTTTGTGAATGATCAAATTTTAAATATACCTACTAGAGTAGTAATTGTGATCATTCGTACGTCTATTTTTTAAGAGAAATAACACTCAGGCAATTATGCCCACCAACTAACTGTGTTACTTTCTCTGGAAGGAAGCAAACTTTACTTTGACAACTCTATAATTGTCAGTGTGACCAGGTGTAAAAATATATTGCTGCTAAATCTGGTTTAAGAAATACTAAAGGCAAAAAAAAATTTACAGAATTCTGTCCTACTCAAAAAATCTTTTCAAAATTGCGATGTAGGTGCCACACTATCATACAGAATAAGATTTTGATACTCTGATCGCATGGAAAAATAATATTTTATGAATTTTTTCAAAAGATTATAAAATCGTACAGATCTGACAAAAAGTCTGTCACACACATACACTTTTAATCCACTCTATCATACTTTTTGAGCACACATGCAATTTTTGGCAAATCGTACGACTGAGTATGATAGTGAATCATGGCCATAAACAAGATTCCAAAAAAAACTAAAAAATAATACTAAAATTTATGTTTTTAATAAATTTATTCCTTATAAAGTACTTATTTAAAATTGCTATTATAAATATGTAACGGGTGGCGCAAAAGTAATCCTCCTATCAGAAAATGCTATAAATTTTGCGATTGGCCCCTAATGTCAATTCTGTTTTGACATTGCGGCCATTTACATGACATCATATTCTCGACTTGATGTAAAAAAATTAAAAGACCAAATAAAAATAATCCACAAGAAGAATCAAAGTTTTTCATTTTTTTTTTTAAATTACAGCCAAAAAACATCGGAAGGTTATTTTTGCGCCACCCGTTATATAATTTAAATAAAACAAAACTTTTTAAAAGACAATAAGTGGTAAAAAAGGGCCCTAAGGAACTGAACAAAGGATATGTGGCTTTATTTATGAATAGGTCTTACACAAAAAGGTTTTCAGTATTAAGCTATAAAAACTTTTTTTGTTATAAAAGTACAAATATTTTGTTCATACAAATTCTTTTTAACGGCTCAATGCAAAGTTTACTTTAAAACTGAACTTCAAGTGGATCTTAATCATTTCGAAAGGCTTTTAATTCCTTTGCAATAGTGGTTTTTTGTTTTTCTTAAAAATAAAGACCTTAAATTGAAAGTAAGTAATGGTGTTAAAAAAAAATTGTGTTTTTTGCTTGTACACTCGAACTGTGTTCGTGTTTCACTTAAAGCATAATTCTGTTTGAACTCACGTAAGTTAATTGTCATTACGTTCAACATTTACTCATACTTATTCAAACTTGCTCATGGAAACTCTGGAAGCTCATCGCATTTAGTTCGCTCGTCTTGATTGTTTATTATTATCCAGTCGTCGTTACTCGTGTGCATTGAACAGACATGAATTCAATGAAATATCGTGATGAGGTCATGCGCTTTATTTGTTTGCGGTCTTACAGAGCTTTATTAACTTTACATTATATTTTACAGATTTATGGAGAAAACTTTAATAAGTATTCGATTGGTTTTTTTTATATTCCTTTTTGAAAATACATACATTTATTTTGCAATTAATAGGCCTGTAGTATAAAATACTTCTTAATAAACTTGTAAGGTGTAAATTCTTTCGATTTTAGATTTATTCAGTATGCCATTATTGGAATAATTGTAGAGTCAAATACATGTCATAATTTGTAGTTATTTCATATACCTAATTAACAAAATATGGGGTAGATTTTTTAAATAAGACCATAAAATGATTGTATAGTTTTTCTAAAATTACATAATGCCAAAAATTGTTAAATAAGTAATTGAAAAATGCTAACTGCTAAAGCCCAGTACGCAGCTCTACGGAATTTCATATATTGTATACAATAACATTATATCAACATAGAAATGAACAGAAAATATTTTAAAAGTATAAAAACCAGAAATGTCGTAAATACCGTTACCAAAAAATTGCCTGAACATTAATTTTTGTTTCAGTTGAAGAAAAAAGTCTACACTTTCTGTTAGAACAACCCTGTAATAGTCAAAAATTCCGTTTAGTTTTCGTTTTAGCTGCGTACTGCCAAACGGAAAGTGGCCTGAAAATTTTCAAACCTGAATTTCAGGCTGTTTTTTTTACACATACTTCTTGTGGGAAACTAAAATTTAGGGGAGCTGCGTACTGGCCTTAAATATTCTTAAATTTAGCTGCAAAAACGCCAAAATGGCCACATTGGTAATTGCAATTCGTAATTATTTATTTTTAGAACAGTGTTGCCGAGCCTATGTTTATGGGTAGGTTCATTAATTTTGAAGCTATATACATATCAGACTTGGGGGATATCAATTACATTTTGTAATTAATTACACATGCAATTACTAATTACATGTAATTGTAATTTAAATCAGGGACTAAAATCAATTACAATTACTTGTAATTTGTAATTGAAAAATTTCAATTACAATTACTTATAATTAGTAATTGAATTTTTTCAATTACAATTACATGTAATTGAAAGTTTTAAGTAATGAATACTTTTTTTGTAATTATTGCCAAAAAATATTTAATTACAAAAATGTTCAATTACATATAAATTTTAAAAAATAATAAAAATCCTAGTTGAATAAATAATCTTTGTCGCGTTAGTGTTAACATAATAATTACTACCGAACAAAAATAACCTTTCAACTGGTGCTGAAGATGTTAAGGGAGTATTAGACCATGAGGCAATTTAGAAACGAATTAAGACCACGCAAGTAAATCTGAAGTGCAAATTTCAAACTATTTTCTTTTTCACAATGTCAATGTCTACGGAATATAAAATGAAAAAATGTATATTTGACGCAAGATATTCATATTTAAGATAAGCTTGAAATTCTTAGGAATATAATTGAATTTTGTTCAATTGGTGTAATGATTACTGCCTAATTACAATTACATGTAATTAGTAATTTTAATTGAAAATTTCCAATTACTAATTATAAGTAATTGTAATTGAAATTTTTCAATTACAAATTACAAGTAATTACAATTACTTGTAATTAGTAATTGGAAATTTTCAATTACACATTACCTGTAATTGTAATTGAAATGTAATTGAATTCCCCATTCCTGATACATATGTATGTATGTAGTTGTTTTTTTATTAGTATTTTACTTAGCCGATTTATTATAAGTGATACCGGCGTCAGAGGGCGCTGTAATTTATACTAGTAATAATAGAAAATTAATACATATTAGAAATGAATCCAATCATTCAAAATCATTTTTTTTATTTAGTAAAAGGTTATCATTAAAATGAATTGTTAAAGGCTTAAGTTCGTTCATTATAAAACACTCGTATTATGATTGAAATAATATTTTTTACAAATTAGGTGATTAATTTTAAAGAAAAATGCATTTTCTGCATCGCTACATCCTACTTCAGTATTGTTCGTATCTATTACTCACCATGCCTTTTAAAACATAGTTGTTATCAACAGCTTTGCCATAAAGAAAAATATTTTTCTACCAAAGTTATCCCTAAAATCTACCAAAACTTAAAAAAACTACTCTAGCTTTCATTCTGAGGTCAATCGTAGCAGCTAAATTCAGGTGTGATTGCCTGTGTTTCTCAACTTAATACTGAGCTGGGTTGGGCTTTTAAATACAATGTGCGATATCCACAAAACAAAACATCGTAGTCCAAAAAACGTCGAGGATCAGAACCTCAAAAGGTTGCAGGAATTATTCCCCTTCCGTGGTAAAAAGGGGAATTTCGCGATCTTTCTCTTTCTGGACTATTCACCTCGTTAATTTTATAGGAGATAGCAGTGCCAGCGACATCTTCATTGTCCTTTTAATATTTTGTTTGAATATGTCTTTTGCTTGGCTACTTTTACAATGCTTCAGATATTTATCTATTTACGAGAACTTTAAGTTTATAGCCCAGTATCAAAGCGCAGCTAAGGAAACAGGGCCATTTCTATACATGATAAATTATTTGAAATTTTTTTTTTTGCTGGTGTAGTTAGTAGTCGATATGGAATACAACACAACAATTTTTAGAATTTTTGTCTGTCTGTGTTCGCATCACGAATTTTAATAAAATTTTTGTGCGAAGGTACCTTAGTAACTTGGTTCAAATAAAGGCTATATTTGTTCAACTTTTATCTCATTTCCAAGAGGAAATAGAGAATAAGTAGTGAGCAAGCAATTTTACCGATTTGAAGGTACTGCAAATCAGGAAGCACATTTAATGGAATTATGCGTAGTTAGAAATAAATAATATTATATACATACATTAATTTTTTAATATATATATGAATTTTTTGAAGTAAGGTTTAAGTTCGTTTTATTCTCTTTACGTTGAAAGAATATTTTTTACGAATTATTTTAGCAATAAATAGTTCGACTTATATTATTCTAAATCCTACTAAAAAAGGTTTTATACAAAGAGTCTTGCGAAATCTGCAGAGTTTTGCAATTTGCTTATCCAAGTCAAAACCTTATACGTAGATATTTTTGCTTACATCTTCAAATTAAGCAGCAATTAGGGTAGATTGTCTTTTTTCTGAATATCGTTCCTTATGTAAACAATAGTGTGTGAATGATCTGAGGTTAATTAAAGTGACGCTTCAACTTTAATTATTTCTTTCGGAATACCCTTAGTCACGCCAAAATCAATAACTTCAGGTATTTTTGTCGATCAGTAGGCCAAAAGGTCGGTTGTCCACTCGATATCACATTCAGACGCATTTTTAAAATTGTATCAAATAAAACACGACCTTTTGGAGTAATTAGTCTTGATACCCAAAACATATTTTTAGCGTTGTAGCCGCCTGATGCTATGAAATAAGGACTTAGTGATTTGTAAAAGTCGCTTTATTGACTCTCTGATATTTAAAATCTAGAAGGTGAATAAATCAAAGAAATACCAAGTTTTGATGATATTCTTTATACAGATGTTTGTTGCTTGATGGAAGTCCTCACAAAAATCAAACAGTAAATGATGATTCATGAAACCATCATGACGTAAGTCGGCGTAAGCCTTTTGCGTTCCACATTAATATTTTTGATTTGCAAATTTTTTTAGAGCTTGGCATTTCTCAAATTTTTGAAAAAAAAAACTGCATCAGGGTATTGAAAAATTAAAATTTTAAATTTTGTAGGTTTTAACTAGATCTTTAAGACCATGTATGTCTAAAAAATAGAACAAAAATCGAAGAAATGTCAAGCCTTAAAAAAAAATTGCAGGTCCGAGGTATCCAACTTTGAGATCACATAGCTCCATTCCTGGCAAGTGGATGGTTTCCAGCGTCAAAACTTAAATTTGACCAGTCCCAGCACCATTAATTAAAAAATCATTATCCAATCACAAACCTTACTCAGAATGTTATTGGCAACCGCCTCCAGAACAGCAGAAAAATCTCTTCTCTTTAACCAAATTTAACCAGGTTTAATCAACAATTTAAATCTAATGGATGAATAAAATAATTTAAATTAAAAAAATAATACATTGTTTATTTTTAATCACGCATGATTCCTTTAGAAAATTTATTAAATAAATATTTTATGAGTATAAAATAAAAATCCACTGATGAGCTAGTTGAGCACTAGCGAAATAGCTATCTGGATATGCTTTCCCCATAGTAACCAATTTCGATTATTATATTTTTTGAAATAAATATTTTATACTCATAAAATATTTATTTAATAAATTTTCAAAAGGAATCATGCGTGATTAAAAATAAACAATGTATATAAACGATTCCAAATATAATTTTTTTGAATTAAAAAAATAATAATAAAACAGCTCCAATGACTGATCCCTGTGGAACGCCAGATGATGTAGAAAGAATATTTGGATTAATACAACAATTAGAATTATAATCACTAGCTGTGCCAACCACGTCGTAGGCGTCCTAACAATATTTTTGTTCGAAATTTTATGACACTTACTTTTATAGTGCTTCAGTTATGGTTTATTTTCTTTATATAGAGCTACCCATTTCTGGATAAAAAAATTCTAAAATTTATATAAAATTCTAAAATTGTTGTAGAGTTCTGTATATTGTTTTTAAAAGGTGCGGTCAAATTTGCAGTACCTTTAAGCAAGTAATATTGCGTATTTTTACTACCAAAAATTGGTGTTTTTTATTCCATTTCTATTTCTATTTGCAACAAAAAATATTTCATGTCCATCAATAGTCCAGTTACAGTTTTATTATATGTATAGATTAATGAAAAAATCAATAAATGTTATATTTTCTCTTGAAAATGAGATATTTTAACGGAAAAATTTGATCAAAATGCATCCAGTAGTTTTTACAGGGAAATGGACAAACAACAAAAATTTCAAAAATTGGTCCCGTAGGGTAGGTGTATGGTTTCGATTAAACGATGAGTGAACAATAATAAACACCGAAGATCAACGAGCTAAATGGGTTTATTGTTTTCCCAACATAGTTTGAATATGAGTAAATGTTGAACATAATAGCAATGAACTTAGGCGAATTTAAGCAGTTTTATTCTTTGTGTGAAACACGAACACAGTACGAGTGTACAAACAAGAAATATGATTATTTAACGACGTTACTTATGTTCATTTTAGGGTCTTCATTTCTTAAGAAACACAAAAAACTATTAAAGAAAGTTCGTTTTACTCGGTTAGCTCATTGCGTTTATGATACGAAAAAAGGTTTTCTCACTAATAGTATGGTATAAGTAGGGATGTGTTTAGTAAGATAGCTCATGAGCTTATGAGCATATCCATTAGATGAGCTTGCTCATGCAACTGTTTGGTTTAAATCATTAAAATTGTTTTTTTTCATATAAAATTTTACCATAGCTAAGTCCCCAAGACCTTTTAAATATTTTTAATTTAAGAAAGTTTTTGAAGTAAAAAGTTTTATAAAATATGTAATTTAACTATTGTATGTAATAAGTATTTGATAACGCCACTCACTCACTCATTCAGTCACCAGTATAATACAACAAAATATTATAAAAATAAATTAAAAATAAAAATTTTCCAAAATACAAAACATTATTGTTAAATACAAAATTATGCGATTATTTTTTTTTTTTTAAGAATTTACAATTCACAAACTACAGATAAAACCAATTTCAGTAGAGAGGATTGAAACCGTTTTATGCTAAAGATAGGTATATTTATATATTTTTTTTAATATTTTTTGCTAAATGAAGTGTAGGCGTGGTTTTACGATAAGAAATATTTTATTGACAGTGATTGTGTCTTGAGTGAAAATTCGCTACAAAATGTTTCGTTAAAAACTGCGGGTCTTTAGCCAGCCACAAAACCATATGAAAGCTTATCAAAATAAGAAAAAAAAATAAAATAAAACAAAACAAGCAACAACAATGTGAATAATAATACTTTAACTCAAGAAATAAAACTCATTTACATATTTTCTTTTAAAAGAAAAAGAACTATTCAGTATTTAAGATCTTGTTACGTTCGGATAAATCGTCATTTGTATCTTAAATCTGTAAGAGTTGACAATTATGAAGTTGTTAAACAAACCTGTGGATAATTTAATAAAAGTGACTTCCTTTAGAGAACAAATTCCAAGTCAGTCCATCATTTGGCAACCTAGCTGTACTATGATTGTTAGCTGCCTTGTGAAGGGCTTCCTTGTAGTTTAATTGCGACATGTTGGAAATATTTAATACAAATTTGAATTTTAAAAAAATATATATTAATTGTGAAAAAATTAAAAAAAAAGAAGTGAACAAATTCTGCTGATTTGCAAAACTATTTATTTTACGGAATTTTTTACTTTTAAAGTTCTGAAATAAATTTTATGAATCGCTTGCTTACGCAAAAATGGTGTTTTCTGATTCATAAGAGTGGTTAATTTTAAAAAGCTGGTGGTCTTGAAACCACAATGTTTTAAAAATAACTGGACTAAATATGTGTTCCACAATTTTATGTTGAACAAGTTTATGCAAATTCTTTAAACTTAAAAATTTAACTAAGTGATATTCATTGAACTTGTTTCGTTTAGATTGATTCAGTGTCAAATTCAATCACTCCAATGTATCTCTTCCAAGTAAACCAATTTTTAAACTTTCTCTTATATTCCGCGAATATCTCGCCCGTAAATTCTCGATCGAAGAACGTTGGCGACGTTACTCCTCATTTTATAGTGCTGAAGATATGGTGCATATTATTAATTTGTATGGAGGTAATCGTCTCTGGGTCATGTTGGATGTTGTATTCTGCAAAAACGGTTCAAAATTTCCCGTTTACAAAAATAAAAGGTGCTGACAGTTTTTCGTAATTTAAATCGGAAAAATTGTCAACATTCGGGTTTTTATCTTAATTTTTTCTTGGAAATAAGATACATATTTTTTGGTAAAAAAGTATCCTCTATTTGAACTTAGATAGTAAGGTACCTTCTCAAAAAATTGTTATTAAAATAAATTATAAAAAAAATAAATAAAATATCTTTTAAAACTAATAGCTCTTGGGCATAAATGATTTCTTAAATTTTGTTACTACTTTTCTGTCAGCTGGTATTATAGGTCTGATGCTAGCAGCAGCCTCTGAATCACATCAGTTTTGCGGTTTGTGCACTTTAAAATAACTCGAAAGGACTGGATAGTACTTTTTATTTCCAACAAAAATCTGATTTCCTACAAGAAGACTTTCCCTGTGTGATTCATGTATTACAGTTATAAAATTATATTAATTATCTACATCTACCATTTTTACTAAAAAAAGCGTTATAGTGCTCTAAAATAAAGTAAAAATAGTAAGAAATAATATTATTTCTATTTAACTACGACTATACCACATTATAAATTATAATTCCAAATGAATGAAAAAATAATGATTTTTTTTTATAAAAATTAATTAAAAATGTTAACATATTGTTTTTTGTCTTTAGCTCTAAATCAATTTGAGGATTAAAGAAAATCCCAGTAGGAAAACAGAATTTATTACGTATATACAGCACCTCAACTAATTGATCAGATGTTAGTATCACAAACTCAAAATCGTTTGTAACTTTTTTGTTTGTGATGTTAGAAGAGTATAACTTTACATGTAAATTGAACAATTTAAATTAAATAATACATTAAGGCCCATTATTATAACTTGCCTTTAGCTAAAGTTAGGACTTTATTGGAGCGATAAGTAGTTTTTTTAGTTGCTATGACTTGTCCTTATAGTACGTGATAGTTACTTTTAATAACGAAAATCTATTTATCGCTCCAACAAAATCCTAACTTTAGCTAAAGGCAAGTTATAATAATGGGCCTAAAAAGTTTTTTAAAATGAAAATTTATTTCGTAGAAATTTAAAGAAAAAAATTGCTACACAAATATGATCAATTTGTTGACATTGACAAGTTTATTATTTTAGTATTTAATATGACCTCCTCTGGCTTTTATTATTGCTTCAATTCGTTTTGGCATAGATTCCACTAAATTTCTACAGAAGTCTCTACTAATATTTCTCCACGCATTCTGGGATTTAATCCATAAAACATCGACGTTAGGACGAGGGGGTCAGTCAAGTACTTGAAAGCCATGATCCCGGAGCCAAGTTTGAGCTACACGTGAAGTATATTTCGGATCGTTATCTTGCTGGAAGATGACGTCCGACACACATTTCTAGGCTTTTGAATAAACCTTGTTGAAGGATATCGACATATTGATTGGCATTCATTCGCCCAGAGACTCTGATGCACTCTCCTACTCCATCCATCCTCATGCATCCCCACATCATTATGCTACCTCCGCCATACTTCACAGTTGGCTGAACAATACGGCTAGATAACGGCTCACAAGATTTTCTCCATATCCACTGTCGCCCATCTTTTCCGAGACGATTGATTTTAGTTTCGTCTGACCATATGATACGTGCCCTGTCATTTAAGGTATTGCTTTTGTATTTTTTTGCAAAAGAAAGTCTTAACTTTCTGTGACGTTTTGTCAAAAGTGTTTTTTTTTTTACTTTGACGCGTCCATGTAAACCGTTTTTTCTCAGTTTCTTCCTGATGTCTTCACTTGTAACACTTATTCCTTCACTGTGGAAAAGATCGAGTCTTATTTGGGCAGCATTTTCATGTATACCGAACTTTATTTGCCTTACAATACGTCTCTCCATTGCGGCATTCAAAATTGGCTTTCGTCCGGGCTTGTTTTTTGGGCCTAATGGGATCCACATTTTGCGAACTTTGGACACCGTTCCAACAGAAACACCTAGTCGACCTGCTATTTGCCGATGTGTGGTGTTCAAATCTAAAAGTCTCCTTACTTCTTCTAGTTTAGTTGAACTCAGTTTCTTCATCTGTGGTTAACAAAAATTTAATAATATAAAATAAAATTAAAAAATTTAAAAGAACTTACGTTTTTTAAAAACTTGGTTAGGGATATTTAAAAGGCAATTATTAGAAAAGAAAACTTAAATTTGAATTTTACGAAGAAATCTACTGGACATAAACTGCTTATTATCACAAAGTCAACTAATTCCTCAAATTCCTTTATTTGCATTTTTGATTATTACTTGTAATGTAACGGTATATTTCCAGTAACTCAGTACTAGAGAAACATTATTTACCAATGAGTATTGAGTTTGTTTAAATGTTTTAATCAATGCGCTTTCTAAATAAAAATAACAACAAAATTAACTCTATTTCGAAAACATGTGATCAATTAGTTGAGGTACTGTATGTAACTAAATATGTAATGTAATATAAAGAAAAATAATTTATTTTTCTGGAATAGAGAAGGTAATTTAATCGGACACAAAAGTTGCACATTGATAACCACGTATATTCTTAAATTTTCAGAAGAAGGAATGTAAATGCAGCAAGTAAAAATATAAAAATAAAAATTATGTATGTATATCTGTGGCAATAAGGAAAAAGTGCTTAAGTCTGATTTTTAAGTTTTGTAGGAGAGCAATTTTAAACTTTAAAATAAATTTTTTGAAAAAATGACTTATCTTTAAAGTTTACCTATGGGAGTCAAACGTATGATTTTGAAAAATATTTTATATCTACCAAAAGTACGCAGGCGTTGCAATTAATAAGTTGTAAAAGGAGTTTCTATGATTTTGAAAAATACCTTGTAGTTTCTTAAGCTTTTTTCCAAATACGATTCGGCATTGAAAAAAGATTAGTAGAAAGTTTTTTTGCTATAACTTCCTGAAAATTAGTTCAAAATAATTGAAAATTTGCACATGGGTACTTTGAAGTACGGAGATTTCAAAGGTGCCAGTAACTTAATTTTTGCTTAAGTCGACTTAAGCACTTATTCCTTGTTGCCACAGATATTATATGGAAACAGAAATATTTTTTATTAATTTTAATGTTAAAATCACTTAGGTTTTTAACAATAAGTAAAATAAATAAAAATGGGTATATCTAATCTATACATCTATATCTATACATATCTATACATATAATAAAATAGTAACTCACTTCCGTCTGTCTATCTGCCTGTCTGCTTTTCATTGACGTTCGCATCACGTAAAAACTACTGGACGGATTTTGACAAAATTTTGTGAGGTGATACCTAAGTATGCTGGTCCCAATAAGGGATACTTTTTCTGCAAAAATATCTTAGAAAGTGGAGAAAAGAAGGCAGTGAAAGTTACGCAGTTGAACTAACCAGATATGAATACTTTACTTTTTATAAAGTAAAAAAAAAAAAAAAAAAAAATACATAAACTGATACGTAACATATCTTAAGGCGAAACTAAAAACGCTGGTATTACCACATAGCACTAAATCGCCGGCGAAGTAAAATAATTATAAATTGGTTATGCTAGCTTCAAACTAATTAGCCTAAAGAACACCAGAAGCGCTTGTGAAGCTTTACTATCGCGCTAACCATCTGTCTTATCTACTACTATCCCTTTCTAAAGGAAGTAACACAGTTAATAGAGGCACTAATTGCCTGAGTGTTTCTTCTCTTAAAAAAAAAGAACTAAAATCGTAAGGGTATTTGGTGTGGATTGCTTTCAAAGCTAAATCGAACAAAATATTGAAGGACGCTGACGAAGTGGCGGGCACAGCTAGTAAATATATAAATATTTACATTATTTTATGGCATAGAAATAGTGAATTATAAAATTCGTTTGAAGGATACGTTAAAATAATGCATTACTTTCCTAGGACATGGTCCGTGTTAAGAATAATAGATACTGGAAGCAGAATTTTATACATTCTTTGTATTACCTACTCGTTTCTTATTCATTACCTTTTCCCGCTGGGATATAACACAAATATTGAACCCTAAATATTATACAGAAGATTATTATAAAATAAATTTCGAAACAATGCATCAACTTTAAAACTGATGTTTTGATTGCTTGAAACACTTTGTTCGAAGACAAAGCAATTGACGTTTTGGAACTCAGCCAAACTCTTACACTGCCTTTACACACGCAAGTAATTGTATACAAGTTTTGTATAGGTATTATCTTGGAAGTTGAATGGATGTTAATACATGCAATTCAAAAGTTCATTTAAAATGTCGTCAAAATGAAAGGTTTCAAAAATTACTCATCTGCTTGCTTTATGTGTTTATAAACCAAAGTTACTCTAGCTGTGCCCGGCACTTCATCGGTGTCCTTGCAATATTTTGTTCGAATTTGCTTTGAAAGCAATCCACACCAAAATAAAATAACTGCCGCCTTAAACTTTGCATATCGGTTAGTGCTTCAGTTATGGTTTGTGTATTTTCTTTATATTTGTGTAAAGGCTTTTATCCTTACTAAAATAACTGCGTACTTTTACTGCTTTTTCTCCACTTTCAATTGGAAATAAAATATCTGTGCGGAATCAGGCTAAGGTACCTCCTAACAAAATTTTGTTACATTTGGAAAGAAAATGGTCAGACAGACGAGATTTGTGGGCAAGGGAGTGAAGAGGTAGAGTGTTTATTGCATTACTATCTATACAAATGTCGTCTGCCTGCCCATTTTCGGTTTAAATGTAAAAGCAGTGTAACAAATTCAAACCGTTCGAACGGTTTGAAACATAGATAACTCATAGATGGCCAACTTTCCAAATGTCAAAAACGTGGCTACAAATGTCTTCACATATACGGGTACGGTGTGAATTCAACACACTTAGGGGAGTAAAATTTATATTCACATTTAGACACTATTACGCGATATTCCATTGCACTTTCCAAATATTTAAACAATTTTGAATTTTTCCACAAAAAATTATTTAACAATTTATTGTATTTTAAATTTTTTAAATAAATTTTATTTAGTTGACATTTGTGAACTTTATTTCTACACAGTACTGTATTTTTTTGTCTTTTAGGGGATGACAATTTTTAAATCAATATAATAAATATTTATTTAAATATTTAACGTTTTTCGCTCGAAGAGTAGCATCCCTGAAAAACTATTTGGGAGACCTAGACGCAACTCCTCAATCAGATTATTCATTATGGCCTGTTTGTAGAAACCTTAAAAGGCCAATCTTATGTAAGCCTCCCTTGCGAACTACATCTGGAGGCTGGGCAAAGAGTGACACCGAAAAAGGCAATTTATTTGCTGTACATTTGAAAAGGGGTTTTACCCCAAATGTATCGACTGATATAGTTGAGTTGCCAATTATCGAGGCTAGTGCTGCAGTACCGATAAGATTTGAATTTGGTGATATTAAAAAGGCAATAACGGATTTAAACACCAAAAAAGCCCCTGTCGTTGATAAAACCAGTAACAAGATGTTATTTGAATTGCCCCGTATAGATCGCAGAATCGTTCTTTTTATTTTTAATGCCATTTTACGTCTTGAGTACTTCCCCACAGAGTGGAAGGTGTCCTTGGTTACCATGATTCCCAAACCAGGAAAAGACCACACAAAAATTGAATCATACAGACCTATAAGCCTTTTATCAAATATGTTAAAGCTGTTTGAGAGGATGTTAATAACTAAGCTTAACCCTATTCTAAGCGACAAGGGGTGTATTCCAAACTATCAATTCGGCTTCAGGAAAAACCATAGTACGATCGAACAAACTCACAGGTTAGTCAATGTTGTTAAGAAGACTTTTGAAGAGAGAAAATACTGCTCTGCGCCTTTTATCGACGTTTCTCAAGCATTCGATAAGGTATGGTATGGCATGAAAACCTAATATATAAGCTAAAACTGAATTTGCCCGTAAACCTATATAAGCTGCTAGATAGTTATTTAACCGAACGAAAATTTATTGTGAAAGAAGGAGATTTTTTGAGCTCACCCCAGCCAATCGAAGCCGGAGTTCCCCAAGGTAGTATATTGGGGCCCTTTTTATACTTATTGTATACTTCAGACATGCCAACTAGTAACCGAGTTCACACATCGACATTTGCTGACGACACAGCTTTTTTGAGCATTCACGAAAGACCCGAAGTAGCATCACGATATTTACAGGACCACATATTTAATTTGGAAAATTGGTTGAAGAAATGGAGAATAAAAGTTAATGAGCAAAAATGTACTCACATAACTTTCACACTGCGTAGAGAATAAATAACCAAACGATACCTCAGCTTTCAGAAGTCAAATATCTCGGAATACATCTTGACCGGCGCCTTACATGGAAACGCACATAGAAGTTAACACAAATGAAGTTAAAAGCAGTCCAACTAAACTGGCTTATTGGCAGAAATTCTACTCTAGCTTTAGATTGCAAACTTTTATTATACAAGTCAGTTCTAAAACCAATATGGTGTTATGGCATTCAATTATGGGGCACTGCCTCAGCTACCAACGTAGAAAAAATTCAAAGGCGCCAAAACAAGATTCTTCGTATAATTACATCTGCTCCTTGGTATATAAAAAACTCGAACATCCATAAAGATCTAAACGTGCCATCAGTTAAAGCAGAAATAGCGAAACTTGCCATAAGGTACATATTTAAAGAAGCTTAAAACTCATCCGAATCCAGTGGGCCGTAACATACTAAATGAACCTGGTTACATTCGACTAAGAAGGAGGGACACTGCTTCTCTCATCCGTACATCAGAGGGATAACCTGCAAATTACAGTAACCGTGAAACATACATTTTTTTTTGTCCAGCATTGGTTGGACTTAACAAGTATATTTTTAGACTTAAGATATGAGTAATTATTGATAGTTCAATTATATTGAAGATACAATAAATAAAAAAATGCGAAAAAAAATATTTTTATTAAAAAGCAAAAGAATTATTTCATTTTAACATCTAAAATTTAATGTAATAAAATATTCTATTTTTACAAAATATTTTATACAACTATGTACAGTTTAGGTGCTGTGGGGAATTTTTTTTTAAACCAACACTTATACAATTTTGCCTACCAATGCATCAAGGCGAATTCATACCAGGTGTGAGCAGTAGAGCAACAACTACAACAAAACAACCACTTTGACATTAGATTAGCAGATATGAAGCAATGTATTTTTGACAAGACATTAGTAAAAAAACGAGAGCAAAAAACAATCAGCTGGGCTATCAACTCCACCTGGTATGAATTCGCCTTGCAATGCATTGTTAGACTTAGGGTTTTTGACAAGAGACTAATGTTTTTGACGTTTCAGTTGACTATCTATGTGTTATCTATGGTTTGAAATGTACTAAACGCATGCAGTACAATTTTATTTTTTAAAAGTATGTGTGCTCAAAAGGTATGATAGTGTGGATTATAATTTTATTTGCGTTACAGACTTTTTGACAGGTGAAACAAATTTGTAAAATATTTTTTTAGAAAAAAATTTGTAAAACATTTTTTCCATGCGATTATAGTTGCAAAATCTCTTTTTTGTAAAATAGTGTGGCACCTACAACGCCATTTTGAAATGATTTTTTGAGTAGGACAGAATTATGTCAGATTTTTTTGAGATTAAATCGTATGATTGTGTAGTATACTGAATCCTGGCTTATCGTCATATAAAACGTAAGACCATGTAACACAATGTGATTTTTTGTTGCGAGTTTTTTTTTCCAAAGAAATAAAACTACTACTACCTTTGTTTTTATTTAAATAAAAAGCTTATAATCTAATATATTAAAAACAATTTGCCCTATCAAAGGTATTTTGGCCCTTTTAAATTTTCGCGTTGGCCCTAAATAAAAAAAAAAACTCAAAATGCATCACTGTATAATACGTATTTTTGTGTTTTCAGTTGGTTTTCTGATCATTTCACAATGGCCCAGGTAAATTTATTTTAGCGTATCTACAACGTATACAGCAATACAAAAATGAAAATGAAAAAATTCTAAACTATGGTTTGTCAAAAATTAAAAAAATTAAAAATTCGAAGTAAATTTTCTCCCAAAGTAGAGGATATAATCGATATAATGTCAGCAATTTTATTTTTTATATTTTTAATTAAAAAAAAACTTTGATGACATTTCAAAAATAATGAAGGCCCGAGGTTGTCAGCCCTCCCCAACTTCTCCGCCCGTCGCCGCCTAGTCCGTCCGCGATTTCACTCGAAAACAGCTCTGCTCTGTTTTTTCATACCTCTGACAAATTTTATTATTTTTATATTTATATTTATTTCTTCCAGAGCTGCTGAATTATTTCCAAAATAAAAAGTGTTTAAACCACTGTCCAATGCTGTGTACTCAAAGGTAATTAAACGTAAGATTTTGAATATTTTTTTGGGAGGTACGGATGGGTTTTCATTATTTTTCCACAATGATTTTATTTACGTAAATTGTTATAGTTTATAGTTAGCTTATTAAGGTAATAAAATATCTGGAACAACAATTATTCGCCATATTTCGGTGTACCCATAGAAAAATTATTTTTTTATGCATCGAATTTCGTATTTGTAAATTAAAGAACTGCAGAGTTCTTTAATTCGTCTTGCATACAATGCCTAAAAATTACCTTTCTTAAATTAAATTCGCCCTGATTTGCGCCACCCCGGGAAATTCATCTTTAATCTACTCAAGTTTAGAACCATTACTAATTAGCATTGCCATTTATGCATAAGTATTACCATTCACGTATAAATTAGCTATCTGTACCTTTAAAGTTTGAAGATTTCTCAACAATATCAAATAATTTACGGGTGCAATGGTAACAGTAAAAGATACCACAAATACATCTTGGACTCATTCTTTAATAAATATGTTTGACAGAACATATAGTTCTTGAAATATATTTGTAATAACCAGGCTTTTTCTGAAATCTACTTAATTTCAAATCACCACTTTTCAAAATCATTTGTTTTAATATTTCCTTTTAACAGTAATTCGAACTTGTCTTAATTAAGCCTGGTACTCTGTTCAGTTTTTCATGCGGAATGCTGTCAAACTACACACATAAAAAATTTGTATGAAAAAGTCATGAAAAAATGTTGCAGAAGTAGTACTCTGTTTTTACTGTGGAAAACATTGAAATGTTTCTGGCAACATTTTATCAAAGCTGTGAAATAAAGCAAATTGGCATTATTTCATCTGGAATTTTTTGTAAATTTTTTGTAGAATATTTTGTAAAACAATGTTATGTGTAATGTGTGCATTTAAAAGCAATAAAATCGTTATATTCTTTCAAATCGCGAGATAGACACCACATTTTAAATGTCAAATTTTCCTTGTGAAATAATAAATGTTGAGCAACATTTTTCACAAATTTGAACAGAGTACTAGGCATGAAAAAATGTTGCAGAAGTAGTACTCTGTTTTTACTGTGGAAAAACATTGAAATCTTTCTGGCAACATTTTACCAAAGCTGTGAAATAAAACAATCAACTTTTGCTATGTCCCCATTTACATTAGACAGAAAGAGGGAAGACATTTATGTCCTTTGAAAATTTGACATAAACAAGACAGATAGATTTTTGCACGATTTAATTATCTTTTGAAGAAAATCACAAAATATTTGTCTTCATGCGATCAGAGTTTTACAATCTCTTTTTGTACAAAAGCGAGGTACCTACAACCACATTTTGCAACGATTTTTTTGAGTAGAAGATTCTGTCAGGTTCAAGGCGAATTCATACCAGGTGGAGTCGATAGCCCAGCTGATTGTTTTTTGCTCTCGTTTTTTTGCTAATGTCTTGTCAAAAAATACATTGTTTCATATCTGCTAATCTAATGTCAAAGTTGTTGTTTTGTTGTAGTTGTTGCTCTACTGCTCACACCTGGTATGAATTCGCATTGGTCAGGTTTTTGTGTTTAATTTAATTGTGAGGGATAGTGGATTTTAAATAGAAATTAAAATTAGCAAAATTTCAATTGAATGACAACGCCGCCTTACAATTATTGACATATAGATGTCGCTGAGCTCAGAACTAGTTTGCGATGTGAGTTATCGATAAAGAGCATATGTTATTTGGTTTTCGTTCTTCTGTTTTCTTGCCGCAAGTGTACCTTGTGTTGTTGTTGCTTTCGCCACCACCCATCACACCCCCCACATTTTCTTCTTTTTTTATTTTATATTGTGTTTGAAATGTTCTTTTTACATTTAAAACAAAATAAAATACTTAACAACAACCCCAATCGTTTTTGTCTTCCATTATCGCGTTGTTCGTAGTAGAACGAAAAATTTTCTTTTTGTGTGAAAATGTTGAGCTTTTTTCTTATTAAAATTTTAAAATAATTTGTGTAAAATTGTTGAAAATTAAAACGGTGCAATGTAAAGAAGTTGTGCAAGAATGTGAAAATTGTGAAGTTTTCTGTTAAAAATCTAAAAAGAACAAATCGTCAACAAAATTTACACGCAGGTGCGTAGCGTACGCAGACGTGACAAACGGTAGCCCGACTGGGCCTGCTTGCTCCATGATAGAAATTCATAGAAATTGTGTGGGCAGACATGACAATCAGCCTAGAAGAGTAAATAAATCAGACAGAATTTTTACTTTACTTTTTTTTCATGTTGGGGACACAAGAAACCACTCATCATTTGTGAAAATAAATTGCTGCGCGTTCTGAAATAATTTCTGGGCAAACGTAGTTGCTGGCCTGGAAGTAAATGTTTTTTTTTTTTTCTTAAAGGCCTTCTTAGTGTTTTTCAGAGCCAGAAGGTGGTTTGTTTTGCCTTTTCCCTTAACTGTTATGCATGTATGTATGGATGTGTTTTCTTTTTTCTGTGAAAAATCGAAATGCTCTGTGTATCTACATTTTACTGATGATGGTGATGTTGATGATTATGTATCATTGTTCTTATATTTCCTATGCGCTGGACTTTTTTCATTTGTTTGCTGTTACTTGATTATTACTTTTATTATTTAGTTTATTAAAATTTTTGTTTTTATTTAAAATTGTAGGTTCGTTGTGATAACAAAAAAATTGCCACGCATTTTATTCCAAATAACCTGGTTATTTGGTCAAATATAAAAAAAAAAAACATTTTTTCAATTTAATTTTTAACGTTTTTAAAACACATACACTGACCAGAAAATTTTGCGTACATAACAAATATTTTTTGTGAAAGCGCATAAGTACAAAATAAAAAATAGTGAGATAAGACCATTTCCTAGGATGAGATAAATCTGTTTAATATCCAAGTAATTATATTATGGTTTCTAAGATGCATATTATAAAGAAGTTTTATTGTACAACCCCTTTTTCTAAAAATTTTACGCCTTATACCTAACTCAGTATAAACCATTGTTGTGGATAAACAATAAGAAAGAAGTACCTATATGAACATTTTTAATTAAAAAACATAATTAAATTTAACATGGATATCAATTTTAATACAAAAAATATAACTCTACATATATCACTCGATCAAATTTTCGTATTGAAATTAACGTTACAACAATACATTTTAGTTGTTAAAGAATATCATTGGAATTGATTTCTAATTATAATTAAGCCTCAAAATTAGGCTCCTTAGTATTTTGTGTTTTATTTTGATGTCTACTTTTGTAAGACAAGATAAGTTACTAATTAGTTTGTTTTCACTCTTATAAAGCTTTTTTTTCTAGTGATTTTATTCACTTTCAGATTCTACAAACATTATGTTGTTTTTGAGTTAAATTGTTAGGGCTATATTTTAAACCATATACCTATATACTAGTTAGAGTCAAACGGATAATATCAGAGAAATTAAAAATATATATTTATATTCTGATTTATTACCTATTTTTGAGACTTTCAAAAAATTTTAATGTACTTAAATAATAAAATAAAAATACCAGCTAAAAACACAAAAATTATAAATTACCAAAACACTTCGGAATTGTAATGATCAATTTCAGGGACATAACTAATATAACCAATATTTAAAATAATCCTGAAATAATGATTAACTAAGAATTTTTTAAAATTGCTCTCTATATAACAGTTATATATAAGGAATATTTTTCTATAACCTTTATAAAATATTTTTTTTTTTGTTTTTAATAACCATTACAATTTTAACACTTTTTTTGGTCTTCTATAATTAATAAAAAATATTGGTATTTTCTTTGGTCTTTCATAACCAATAAAAAAGATTTTTATTTTTTCGATCTTCAACAACTATTATTAATAACAAAAAGTTTTTTGTTCTATTATCTTTTCGTATGTGAAATAAACTCCGTTCGAATGACTTTCCTATCAACTTCAATATGAGAAAGTTCAAGTAAATGTCCACAAACACTACTCCATCTATCCTCCTTCCCATAACTAAATTTCCTAGTTCTGGCACAATGCATTGCATGAGTAGGGGTCATCCCATGAGTGCTGGTCCAATAAAAAAAAAAATATACTAGAATTATCTAAAAACGCATTTTTCGAACAAAATTTCTTTTTTAATCATGAGTTACGTCAACGGATTAATCTAAGGAAAAAAATTTTGGTAATCGCTAAAGATGCAGTTCTGAATATAAATTTAATCCTTAACGCAAGTCAGCGTTAAAAGAGCCTTTTTTGCTCTGAAAATTATATTCAGGTATGTGATGGAAAACGATCCATTTTAAAATTATCCTTTTTAAAGGGTGTGATGAATTTCGATCGATTTTGAGAATTATTTTTGAACCCATCTCTTAACATTTGGGTTTGCAAAGTATACCAGAAGATAAAAATCAAACAATAATTAAGAATTTAGACAAAAATATTAAAATAATTAACAATTAGTAAAATCTAATTTTTATACAAAACAACAAAGTCGTTTTAATATAGGTTCGTTTTCAAAATCGTTTTCTATACCTGATTAAGTTTCTTACGTTGCAATTTATCTGAAATAACATTGCGTTAATTACTGTTTCTTAAATTGAATTCTAAATAAATATACATATTTCTAAATGTTTTACTGAATCCTTTATTATTTTCAAAGATATAGTTTTATACTTATAATGGTTTCAAAGGGTGCTAGTAATTCAAATGATAATAAATCGGTCAAGTGCGATTCACACACGTAGGGTTCTGTACTATGTTTAGTCCTATGGGGCGTCCTATGGGGCACCCTTTAATTTAAATTTTTTGTTATACTAGAGCGTAGTACTAAATTCCCTGTAGAAATATCAAGTGTCTGCCTATAACGTTTAGAAGAGAAGGTCATATTCCTCAAATTCGTGATATCTAGGGAAAACCCTTTTTTATTAAATTTATTTTCGTTACTAAATTTTATGTGTCAGCCTATTACTGTTCAAATATAATACTTCCTATGAAAATATCAGGAGCCTACCTGTTGCGGTTCAAAAAATATGGCAAGTTTAAAACATGTTTAATTAAACATGTTAAAATTACGGTACGTGACATTTTTGAACTGCGATTATGACTCTGCTATTAAAGATAGAAAGCTGGAAAAGGTGTATTTTTTTGCATTTTTCATGCTCTTTTAGATTCAATCATAAAAAGATAGGATCAATAAGAATTTTTTTTCATCAAATTCAAAATTTTAATTTCAAACATAACAAAAATCGGAATTTTTTAATTTTTTTGTTAAAAAGTTATTGTGTAATGCACACAACAATTTGTTCACAAAGTTTAATGATGGTATTTTAATGGTGTCCCTCTGAAATAATTTTTTTCTAAATTGATACTGTGAATAAATACGCTTCACTACTTGTTGCCATATTGCAATCCAATGTTTTATTATATTTCACTTAAATACATATATACCTTAAGTAAGCTAACTCAAGTTTTCCAGTGTCTTTATTTCTTTCCTTAAAATATACTACAACCCTTGAACCTCATCTTTTAGTACAAACGAATAGAATCACAGTTACCAAAGCTTCGTTTTCTTCCAAAGAATTCTTTGTTTCTGAGAAAAACATAAATTGTTGTTTTGCAATGAAATCGTGTTTCACATGAATATTACGTGTTTATTAGCTAAACTACTTTCGTAAATTTGTTTTTAAAATATGATCCCATTGGAATACCATCATGAACATGTATTCTAATAGGAAGCACAACAAAAATATATTTTTTTTTCCCAAGGAAATAAAAGATTCCGATTTTTTATTTTTTTCAAAAAGTTTTTTCTGGATTTTTTAAAATTTAGCTAATATAATCAAGTGACATATTAAAATTAAAAAGAATGGTGAAAGTTTGCACTCTCTAGGTTGAATGGTTCTGGAGTTAGAGGCATTTAACCGTTTCCACACACGTAAAAAATCTGCCGATTTTTTAATTTTTAAAAATTTATAACTCAGAAACTAAAAGTAAAAAAAATTTAAACTTTATATTTTTCATAACCTTAAAGGTAAGAACCAAATTACCAAATATTACCCATTTTAAAAACTGAGGTCGAAAATTATTTTTTATTGGTTGATTTAACATGGAATGACCCATAACTGTTATAATCCCTATTTAAAAAAATCCTAAAATAATGATTACACAAGTATTACTAAAAATTTCTCTCTGAGCAACAGTTACAAATAAAAAATATTTTTTATATTTAACCATTTTTATTTTTGTTTTAATTAACCAAACAAATTATGAACCTCCTATAACCGTTAAAATGGATTTTTATTTTTTTGGTCTTCAATAACCAACATTTTTTGGTCTTCTACCTCTACAAAACTTTTTTCTTTTAGAACAGCATTATTTTCTAAAAGTACAAAGGTATATGTATGTATTATGAAAATGGAAAAAAACGCATTTTCTAAAGAAAATTTATTCGTTTAACGGATTTGTAAGCGGGAGACATATCCGTAGTTTTTGTTCAAAATTCAAGATTCAGGTATGCAAACATTTTTTCATTTTAAGGGAGATGCTATCCTAACCCTAACCTATTCAGTCCGCAATTCATTCGATGAGATCTTGTAACGGTTTAAAAGGGCGCCATTAATACAAATGATAATGAATTCAGTATTTATTAGTTTTTGACAATAACTTACTAATAACGAAATCGTGGCAGAACCAAATTTTGTTTTGGTTGCTTATAATTGTTATTACACGACCGAAATTTTTACAGTTATTTACTCTGTAACCAATTTAATATTTAAAAAAATACAGTTATTTCGGGTTCCTGATATTTTTACTTAAGACGTTCTAACACAATAAAAAGGGAAACAACTTAGAACAAAATGGATAAATTAATAAGTACATTTTGTAAATCTTGTGGATAACTAATAATAGTTATACAATTTTGTTATATTTCGATACAGTGTTAAAAGCCAATATCCCCCCGACAATTATTTTGGGTTCCATTTGGCACGCTACCCTTCAGCTTACTTCTAATACCTAACCGGATAACAACCCAGTTTAAAAAAAGTACATTTTGATACTTATTTTGAAATTGTTACTTTGCTTTACCTTGCTTTAACTCCCCCTAAAGTTTATCATTTAAGCTAAGTCCAGTGAGAAGTTTACCCAGCCCACCAGAGCTACCCCATTGACCAGAAAAAAAAAACTTCTTAAGCCTTGACTTGTGTTTTAGAACACCCAATTTAAGAGCATCTTTTCTTGAGCATAAGGCAACATTGTATTTTCCTGAATATTTTTTATATTTAAACTGGGTCATAGTACCCTTAGTGAGATAAATTAGACCAACACTATGGCATGCAAAATATTCCTATGCTACCGTTTTTTTAAACTAATATACGGTTTGACTTGAAAAAAATCTTTAAAACGATTTTGCTACTCGTATTAATCTTTAGTGAGATAATAAATTTATAATTTTAATTTTATATCATTTGAAATTTCTAATTGTTTTTATCATTTTGAAATTTGAATTTTGAAAGAAACCGCCTATCTTCTTTAATGTTTAAGTATACCTTGTTATTTCCTTAGTATTTTAGTTGTATTAATCATTAGCAATTAACCAATTTATTTGTTAATCGCAACTTAATTATTTTTATTATATACTAGCTGCACCCGCCACTATTTTGTTCGATTTTGCTTTGAAAGTAATCCACAATAAATATTAGGGCTTTTAATTTTAAAGTGCTTCAGTTATGGTTTATGTATTTTTTTTATATAGAGGTGGAACAAGATTAACGTGAGTACCTGCCTACTCGGCCTAAGTTCACGGTGGTCTTACCACCGAGTGAAACTTAGGCGTAGACTAGCGCCCCCATTGTGTAGTATAACAACACTTTACGATTGCCACCAATCGCTTTTTGTGTGTGATACAGTCACAATGAGTAGCAATTTATATAATATGGCAAGCCTTTCCAAGGCAAGCCTAGATCCACATTATAACCTCTTGCTTAGGGGTTTGGAGACTATCCAAACTCCGTCTGTTGAGAGTGCAACAGCACACTTGATCGACCTTGCACCTTACCTACATAAATCGATCTTAAACCACAACCACCACGTGTAACCCCGAAGGGGACCTCACCAATAAACGGTCACAGAGAGGATAGGCTCTCTGTGGGGCCACCGATTCCCGTGGTACCAGTCCTTTGGGCACTGGTCGGGCCTCGAAGAGGACCCGTATGTTTTAAAACACA
Organism: Phasia obesa; assembly: GCA_949628195.1. Taxonomy (NCBI): domain Eukaryota; kingdom Metazoa; phylum Arthropoda; class Insecta; order Diptera; family Tachinidae; genus Phasia; species Phasia obesa. Next base: position 31,629,718 of record OX451218.1, on the reverse strand, counting down.
GACCTTTTCTTCCAGATTTAGGCTCTAGGAACCCTAGCGTCTGGTGCCCCTATTTTCCCCGAGTGAACCGCGTCAAAGCATTTGCCATATTCCTGCAGTGACAATTGGAACCCCCGGGGGTATTTATATAGAGGTACCCATCCCTGGATAATATTCAAAAATTTTATATAAAATTCTAAGATTATTATAGAGATCTGTAAATAGTGTTTAAAATATCCCGCTTTCAAAAATAAAAGTTGCTGTCAAGTTTGCAGTAGTATTGAATCGGTAAAATTGCGTACTTTTACTGCTTTTTCTCTATTTTCTCTTGGAAACGAGATCCGAAGTATCCTATATTTAAACCTAGATACTAAGGTACCTCCTCACAAAATTTTATTAAAATTCATCTAGTAGTTGTTAGAACATTGACAGACAGGAAAAAGTTACTATTTTATTATATGTATAGATTTGAAAAGGAAGACAACTGACACGATACTAGTCATGGCACTGTTTCTGAGTAATAGAGACCGGTTATAGTTTTCACACAATATGAAGAGGACCTGTAATTTTAACATGGCACAGTCATTGAGAATAGTTTTATCTGACCCTAACTTAACAATTTTTTGTTAAATTAAAAAGATTTTCGATTTCACTTCTTATATTTTAAATTAAAAGTCCTACTTTCAAATGCCATGACATGAGAGAGTTTGAATAATTGCCACTATTGTCCCGCGGAGAAATAATTGAGCAAAACCAGCCCTAAGGTAACCCGTGATATGGTGGATGGTTAAGGATTTTTGAATTGCTTGAAATCAGTCATCAGCTCGTTGAGGTCACAATCAATTCCCGGAAATACAATTATTTGAAAATATGATTTAGGTACTTGTGAGTCTATCAAACTGGCGGTAACGGTCTGTTTTACTCTAATGGGCAAATACAGTGGGCTCCGCATTACCGTAAAATATTTTTCTTTATATTATTAAGGTGCTTAATGTTGTCAGTATTTTCCTATACGTTTGAAGGTATTTAACTATATTTATTTACATACGAACATAAAGTTAAAATCAAACAAAAAACACAACCTGTAAAAAAAAATAAATAATATTCTATTCGCACACAATCCCATTTTATTCTGTTATTTATGTTTGCTTATGTTTAAATTGATTGTTGTTAAACAAGTGCAACTTATTTTTAATTGTTGAAATGCATGGGAAAATTTGTTTTTCATTCAAGCTTACAGCTTGCATAATTCATTATAGGTTTACAAACTTGTAAAAATATATATCCGTTTTATTTTAGATTAATCCTAAAGATATGCAACTCTATTTCTCTGCTATTTCAACAATATAATTATAAAAGAGATTTAAATTTTAATAATACATTTTTCGCTTTACTTTGTTTTTAGATATTTGTTGTAATAGCTGGCATAGCAATACCCCCTTCAAGCCCTGTGCCGATAGACGTTTATAACAAAAACTGATTACCAAATTACAGAAAAAGAATACAGTAACGGTGATGGTTAAGTAAATTCAAAAATATATTATTAAAAACTATGGTATTACAAAGCCGCAAACTTAGATGGCTAGGTGATAGATTTCTCGAGGGGCTCTTCGACATCGCGCGGTGTAAAATCGAGGACGTCGTCGGCTTCATCAAGGAAATCGGGTGGCTGAGTGATAGGTGGCAGGAAGCATAATAAGTCTTTTTCCCCACAGATTTCTTAGTTTGTAGTTTAGCTGAAGGGAGTCACAATGGACCCAACAGGTCTCCGAGTGGATGTGCCATATTTGGCACAACCCTTCCAAACCTAACGTAACCTAACCATGGGACACTAACAAAGTTGAGTAGTATTTGTTTTAACTACTCGGTTTTTCTTTCTTTGAGGTAGCCCTAAAAAGTGTTTCAAACTAACACGAAATTTGGCGATGTGCCTTCAACACGGTACTTCTACAACGCGAAAAAGAGATTTTTCTTGGATTTTCGAAATAAGACGTTCTGTTTAATGTTTGTCCGACTGTCCGGCTGTCACACAAAATGTATTACTGTGTTTATTTAACAACAAACAATAAAAAACATTTGCATAATTGTGATGTTCAATTTTTCTTGCAAATGAAAAAGTTGCATACTTATAGGATTAAATATAGACTAGAGAAAACATGGCATATTGCTGTTTTGTGTTTTTTTTTGTTTACTTTCTTATGTGGATAAGAAAATGAAAGGTGTTAACCAATAGAAAAATTTAAAAATTATAACCACCTTTTTTATAAACATTTTTATCTAAAGTCAAATATGTTATGTACGAGGCTGTCAGATATAGCTGTCATGTATGTACGTATTTTTATTGGAGGCCTTCAGAATCGTATACTGAGTTCCTCATAAGTAATGCCGTTCAGTTTTTTTTTTTTTTTTTTCAAAAAGCTATTGATTTCAAAGGTTCGCTAAGGTATTAGAAATTAAATTTAAGTAATATGAAAACTTAGTTTTGAAGACATCGTAAAAAATATTTAGATAATATTGGCAATATGATTTTGATATCGAAATGTTTATTTCTACTAACATTAGTAGTACTAATGAAAATGAAGGTTTTACATTTTGCTTCAACTTCAATTTGTTCCAAATTAGAAGTAAAACTTCTATCGGTTTACAACTCCAAATATTTATGTATATCAAATATATTTTATGTCTGTTTTTTATTATTTTTTTAAAATCTTGCTTTTAGTCCCTTTACATTAAAACTGATCCACTAGGTTGACGGATAACAAAATCTGAGTTCAAATTTCAATTAAAAAATTAAACACATTATATTTCCACTTACTTTCAAATTTTCATGTTAAACTTAGTTTTTTGTTAATAATTTTTATTATTTTAGTTTTAAACTCCTTAATGGGGGCCTTTTCAACCATCTTCGCCCTCAATGATTATAGGAAACCGATTTGTAATTTACCGCAACTTTGCTTTTATTGAGTCACGTGCTTCCACCAGCCTTACTCTTGACTTTAGTGATTTCAGACTGTCGACTGGAACTGTCAGTTTTCTTTCTCATCACAGAGTCTCTTTTAATTGCTAGCATTTGTCCAAGGCATAGATCCTTCATTACATCCACATTTGACTAGTTTCTGCCCGTGGTCCTAAGTCATGCTAGCCACATTCACACAATGTGCGCTACCATCATAGTCTCTTCCAGGAACAGTCTGCAAGTGTCATCTTTGATTTTCATCTTGGCTAGATGATACTTGAAGTTTCCATTACCTGTTACTAATACAGTTATCCAGCTTAAGATACTTTTATTATATCTGAGCACCTTACTGGCCTTCCTGGGGCTCTTTGACCATCATTCGAGCCTGTCAACATGAAGCAGCCTCCTTCAAGCTTTTCAGGTTTACTGAGTTCACCCATTGTAGAAACGTTAAAGCTGGATTCAGCCATTTGTTTTGAACAAAATTGTTGTCCGGACAAAATTTTTTTATTGATAGTTTTCTGCAGCACGATTTGCTCATTTTGAAAAATTTGTCCGGAAAAACAAAGCTGCCATATGAAATACAAACTTTTCTAACACTTCATAATAATTTTACATGCAGCAATTGTAATATATTGGCGTTTTTTCCTATGAAACAACATACAAATTTTATATTACTTTAACGAATGCTTCTGTTAATAGTTATTCATATTTATAGAAAAGGCTAAAAATTAGAAGAAATTTAGTAAAAAAAAAATATTATAAAATTAAGGAAGGTTTCTTTGCCCTTCCTTCAAATTCCTTGGCCTACTTTCAAATATTGATTCCTGAAATGCATTAGATATTACCTTTCAAATACTTTGCATAACGTAATTAATTATATATGAGCTATTGCTTATATCTTACATTCATTATTTTCCAGGCTCTTCTAATTCTACAGCTTTATGCCAATCTATTTATTAAACTCCATTTTCAATAACATTATTCTTGAGTTCATTCATTATTTGGCAAAACAAAATCCACAATTTTACTCTGAAAAAACTATATGATGTGGCAACTCAGGGGTGGAATCATTACATCCGTGTAATGATGTATCGACAATCGTACGAAAAAAAAAATTACGTGATACGAATAACGTGTGAACTGAATGGCATTATGACGTACGATTGCCAACGAATCGTAATCTTTTGTTCGATTCACAATAGTTTTTAAATTAAAAACTCTTGTGAATGAATATTTATTTAACAATAGATGTGAAACTGTCAATATAAATCAAAATTAAAAAAATAAAATTATTAAAACTTGCAAAAATTAAAAATGGACCCGAATTTATTTTTTTATCTTAATTCAAGTGATAGCGAAGAGTATGAAAAAATAGTACGTAGGCAGCTGCGTGGAGGGCGTAATTCACAGGCCTTGTCGAATACAGCGTCAGTAACAAAAAAATGGGTTTTCAAAATATATATGTATGCATGTACAGACATCCTTCATTGCAGATCTTTCTAAAGAAGCTTTTTTCTATGTATTAGCTGAAATAATTTTATCCCACTTAGATGCCAAAGCTGTGCCAACAATGTTACAACTGACAGTAACTCTGTCCATTTTGGCAACGGGTGATTATTAACACTCAAAACGAAGGGACTATCTGTGCGGAATGTGTCAGAGTACAGTTTCTAAAGTTACTTCGGCCGTACTGAACAAATTGTGTGCGAAGCATATAAAATTTGCACCTCATGAGTCGTCTGCGTGTAAGGACCCATTTTTTGAAAAATATCAAATTCAATAAATATATACATAATTGTTTAATTTAGTTTTTTAATTTAATTTATTAATTATGTGGATAAAGTTCTAAGTTGTAGGTTGTGTAGTTGGGACGCATATTGGATTACAAAAACCAGTAGACAATGAGCACATGTACTTCAACAGGAAAGGTTTTCACAGTTTAAATGCAATGATAGTAAGAAGTCTGTTATTAAGATTTGAAGAAATTAACAAAAGGCATTTTAAAAGGTTTGCAATAATAAATATTACATTATTGCTATAAATTGGTGGAGCCGCTCACTATGGAAACATTCCGACCAAAGACTAGTCATAGAAAACCTTTTTACTTCGAACAGAAATGGAAAAAATTGACTGTTAGGTGGGAACTTTCTTTTATTCATAAATATAATGTAGCAATAAATCATTTTACGATTTTTTTAAAGAACTCCGGCTATCCTATTGAGCCGTGGTGCATTACGCCATATAAAAATGCTAGTGATGGATCCTCTGAAGCCCATTTTAATGAAATTCACTGTACAGCAAGATGCATCATTGAAAGGACAAAATCGATTTCATGTAATTTACATTTTTTAGCGATTTTTTTTTCCTTTTTTTAATTTAGTCGAACTACATTTTGTTAACGGATTACAATTCGTAAAATACGTACGTTGAGTCATACCTTAACGTTTGTTATAATCCCAATTATTGGAGTCGTAAAGTAGCTTTGGATTGAGGAACACGTTCGCGCGTCATTGTCATTATCGTTTAAGGTCAATCAGGCCGTCCTTGTTGCCGTCAGGCCGTCTTCAAGTGGTCTGCTCTGTATGAGCAACAATCCAGAAGAAGAAGAATCTCAATTATTGTGAATTATCATCAGTTGACGTATGAATTATTATCAGTTGACGTATATCACAATCCAAAAAACGTATTTTTACGATACGTGTTGTACGTTCACGGATGTTACGATTTCACCCCAGGTCAACTTTGTCCGGACAAAACATAAAATTGAAACCATTTTAAGCTGAAAGTTGTCCGGACAAGATAACTTCCCTCACTTTCTGAGAGAAAAATAAAACTTCATATAAAAAAATTGTGTTCAGTCAAAAATTTTGTCCGAAATAAATAGGTGACATAATTTTAGATGTCTTTCCGAAATTGATACGATTTCTGCTAGATTTCTGTCAGTAATATCGGCCAAAACCTCAGAATTTCCTATGACATTTGTTTCAGATTTCGTGTATTTCACATATTTTTTTTTGGGACAGAACTCTTGACAGTATTCGTATACGATTCTGAGTTTTTTTGTAGACATTTCTGTCGGACAATTTTTTTTTCTAGAAATGTACATACATACATACATACATATGTATGTATATTGATTTTCTCGAAAGAAATGCGATATTTTTGTTTTAACAATAAAATACACCCTTCGAATGTTTGTTTATTGTGGAGAAACTATCGAAAATTTTTTAAGGAAATAAACATTCGTTATATTTAGAATTAATCGATAATTTATGGAACATTTTTGTTTCGGAACTTCACTGTAGCGAACTTTTATTTCTTTTTCTGACGTCAGGTCAACTGGGTTAAAAAATTGTGTTTATTTATCTAATATAATGTAATGAATATATTCGAATAATTCGATTTATTTTTTAGTTTAACAATATGGTCTTTTTTAGTATTTCTCTTATTACCTTAAAAATACACTAAATTCCTATTACACTCGCTATTTTTTGTTTGAATTACATATTTATTTTATAAACGTGTTTTAAAAAGAATTTTATTACAATGTTTTAGGTTACTATTCTCTTTTGTCAATCAATAATATTCTTTGTCAACAACCATGTCAGCAGCACGTTTCAAGTTTATGTCAGCAGAAAATTGTTTCCTTTAGATTTTCCTTAACGTTGTAATGATTGGATTTGATTGTAGTAATCGTTACAAAATTCTCATAATATGTAAATACCTACATGATTTTGTTGTTGTTATTTTACCTATTTCTTCTTTTTTGCTTGCCAGCTGATGCGCGATTTTTTGCCGACACTCTATTAATGCTTCCATAAACAATGTCTTTGCGTATGTCCCAATTCTATGCATGCTCAATGCAGACCTTTAATATCACATTTTCAATTTATTTGAAAATTGCTCTATCTCAGCTATAGCAGCGTCAAGAATAGAAAGTGTTAACCATAGTGGCATAATAAAGCACAGCAAACACATCCACACTAGAGAAGACCGCAAGCGGGTTTCGTGCCAAACAATTAGCTTTTTTTTCTGTTGCAAAAGAAATTTATTGGAAGAAATGTTGCTGAAAATTACGTAGCTTTTTTTTGCTCTAAAATATTGTGAATTGCTCTGCAACAAATAAAAAAAAAAAGAATCGTGATTACACTGTACCTTCTTCATGTATTTTAGTCTGAAAAACCAGTCGAAATTTTAAATTCTAGAGATGAGCTTCTTTTCAATTTTTTATCATATTTCAGAAACGATTGTCTGATTTCACCTTCAAGTTACTTCAGCGTTTTTTTTTTTTTGTTATTTCATCTGTTTTTTAAATCGAGTGATTTACAAAAATACAAATTTAAGGAAATCTTCGTTTTTTCGTAAATAGACCAGTGTAGTTTATTCGAAATTGTTAATAAAAAAAATTTTTTAAACGTACAAAACATCGACATCACTTATGTAAGGGTAATGGATTAAGTGTTCACAATCATCTCAAAATATATACTGGATATCGATACCATAAAATATAGAAAATTGCCGTGTATTCCACCGTGGTGTGTAGATTTTTTTCTTGCAATGTGCAACTAACGTGACATTACTCGTGTATACATATACAGTGATGTTTTACTGTCTTTAATTCACTTGAAGAAACTTTGTGGTCTGACGAATCAAAAATAAATTTATTTAACACTGACAAGTAGCCACTGTGTACGAAGGTCACCAAACATCAAACATCTTCCTCAACACACCATAAAGACCATTAAACACGGTGGTGGAAACATTATGTGGTGGGGGGGGGGTTGTGTTTTTCATATATTCGAACTGGGCCTATCGTACGGGTGGAAGAAAGAATGGTGTTTTTCATATATTCCAACTGGGCCTATTGTAGGGGTGGAAGAAAGAATGGATGCTATTTTTTACACAAATCTGCTTAACAGTTATGTGATGGCTTACACAGAATAAGAAATGCCGTTTCGATTTGTGTTTCAGCAAGACAATGACCCGAAACCAGACTTGGGGGATATCAATTACATTTTGTAATTAATTACACATGCTATTACTAATTACATGTAATTGTAATTGAAAATTTTCAATTACTAATTACAAGTAATTGTAATTGAAATAGGGACTAAAATCAATTACAATTACTTGTAATTTGTAATTGAAAAATTTCAATTACAATTACATGTAATTAGTAATTGGAAAATTAAATTAATAATTACAAGTAATTGTAATTGAAATTTTTCAATTACAAATTACATGTAATTGAAAATTTTAAGTAATGAATACTTTTTTTGTAATTATTGTCAAAAAATATTTAATTACAAAAATGTTCAATTACATATAAATTATAAAAAATAATAACAATCCTATTTGAATAAATAAATTTGGCGTCTTAGTGTTAAAATAATACTAGCGAACAAATATAACCTTTCAACTGGTGCTGAAGATGTTATGAAGCCTTTAGTATTGTAGGATAATTTTGAGGTAATTTAGAAACGAATTAAGACCACGCAAGTAAATCTGAAGTGCAAATTTCAAACTATTTTCTTTTTCACAATGTCAATGTCTACGGAATATTAAATGAAAAAATGTATATTTGACCGCAAAGTTTTCAAAATTTTGTAAGCGTTAATTACCTTTATGAAGGTGTTCACCTTAATTGAACATTTATGCAGTTTTCCTATTGCTCGTTTGAATAATACTGTTGATCATGCAACGCAAGATAAGCTTGAAATTTTTAGGAATATAATTGAATTTCGTTCAATGATTACTGTCTAATAACAATTACAATTACTTGTAATTTGTAATTGAACTTTTTCAATTACAATTACATGTAATTAGTAATTAAAAATTTCCAATTACTAATTACAAGTAATTGTAATTGAAATTTTTCAATTACAAGTAATGGTAATTGATTTTGTCCCTGATTTCAATTACAATTACTTGTAATTAGTAATTGGAAATTTTCAATTACAAATTACCTGTAATTGTAATTGAAATGTAATTGAATCCCCCCATGTCTGCCCGAAACACACATAGAAGTGGCCAAAATATTGGTTTGAAAAATATGGGGTTGGTGTTTTAAGCTGGCTTGCTCAGTTCCCAGTCTTAAACCCATTAAGAACTTGTGGCGAATAGTTAAATCAGCTCTTAACAGAAAACATGCAACTAATAAAGATCACTTGTGGGCATTAGTAAAAGGAGCATGGCTTAATATTCCGATTGAGGCTTGCCAAAACTTTGTTGACCCTATGCCAAGACAGTGCTCAGCCGTTATCAAAAATAAATTATATTCAAATAAGTACTGTGGTAATTTGAAAATTATTAATTTACTCATCTCTTAGATAATTGAAGGGGATTGCTCTATTTTTTTCACATCTAAAATCTTGAATTGTTCGGTCTCACAAAAATATAAACCTTAAAATTTGTTATGAAGATTTAGTATGTTTTTTTCTTTTTCGAAATATGTAGTAAAAAGTGGCTCTATTTTATGGAATACCACTGTATACAGCAGGAATTTTTGGAATTAATAAACACCTTATAATTTTTTTTATTGATGTTTTTGTCATAAACGAAAAATCTGATTTTCTGATTTTTAGTGATTTTCTCAATAAACACAGCGAATTATTCGCAATTCAAACTTTTATTGAAAATCTTGACTGCACTAACTAGATATCCCTCAACATATTCCCCCATTATTTCTTGTTGATTTCTAACACCTTGAAGCGAACGCTTCAGGGATATATGGGGGCACCAGTCCCCGAGGCTAGCAGGGCCTAAATCTGGAAGATAAGAACCTTCCAGATGTGACCAAAATCCAAAAGACTGGTAATAAGGGAAATGCCTGGAATTCCCCGAAATCTCTGTAGGTGCTTATTAGGGGAGTATCGTGGTGGCTGTTGTTTGGACCTAAGTCGCAGGAAGGGCGATTTAATAGCGATAAAGTAATAAAACTTATAAGAATTTGCCAAAAGAAAAAGTATCTACTTCAAAATCATTGGAAATGAGCAGCGAAAGATTTCTTTATACAGAACATAATAATAGAATTTAAACAAATTGGAAAATATATATTTGATCTTTGGAGTGATTCGTGGCAAGATAATAATATAAGCAAACTTTTTTAAATTCAGAATGATATTGAATTTAAATTTAAAAAAGCTATATTAACGAAAACAGATTTTTTTTAAATATAACTTTAAGTATGTTAGGCCATTGTTTATTTTTTTCATAAACATTTAATTAAGAATTTTTAACCTCCAAAATGTGAATGCAGGAATACGCTGAATGATGATCTAAAATGACTAAATAAAATAAGCTATGAATCATACTTTTGCTTTTATTAAAACACTAGCTATTTCCGGTGCGCTTGACAACACCCATCCACAAAAAATACAATAAACATTTGGAAGTAAAGCATGGCCAATCCATAACTCGAAATCGCACACTATTCTCACGATAAAACTGTTTCAGTTTATATGCAAGGTACGACGCCTATTAGCACGATAATAATTTTTCACTTTGTATGGCAGCTACCACGCCTACTAACCTAATCTAGTTGGGTGGAATTAAAAAATATTCTTTTTCAATTTCAATATGTATAGAGGTAAAAAGTTGCCATTTGCTATTGTTAAGTCAATTGTAAAGTTGAACACAATTGGAATAGGGTAAGAGGGGCCGCAAATCCAAAAGCCGCAGATCCAAATATATTGAAATTTAGCAAATTTAAATACATTTGGGTCTGAAAAAAATGTATTATAGACATAAAAGGACCATTCTAAGTACATTAATTAAGTTTTAGTCAAAGAAAAATACTTAAAACTTACAACAAAGAAAAAAAAAACTGGAGTGGCCTACACTCAACTTTACCATACCCAATGGAAACGATATTTTTATGGATATATTACATAAAGAATAAAAGTTCAAAGTATATTCGAATCGAAAAATTAATTATTATTATTAATTATTTTCGAATATGTCCAAATTTATACAGCTCTTCATCTCTATAAACCAAAGGCACATACTGAATTTCATTTTGATATGTCATACGGTATGACCTGTAGATCGTTTACAAAATTTGGAGTAAGCAAACTACCCCTTCCCGATTGTGCCCTAAATTTACACAACTCTTCATCTCCATATACCAAAGGCACATACTAAATTTCATTTTAATATGTCAAACTGTACAAACTCCACAAAAACAGTGGCATACACACCCACAGATATCATCGCGAAAATAGCAGAAATGGATTCAGGAGACCTCATAACGTATAAATCCGTCGAAATCCCGACCTCGATTTTCTCATGATTACTATACTTTTATATAACGTATAGTAAAATAAAAAATAAATTTAAAAGAAAAATATTTTTCATGTTTTAATACCCCACATAGGTATTAAAACATGGAAAAATTAAAGGTTATAAAATGACGATGGACAACAAATGTTTGTGTTTTGAATTAATTTAGGCGTAGTTTTAATGAAATTAAAATAATAAACATAAAAAACCATCAATAAAATAAAAAATATAACTCTATAAGATTTAAAGACAAAAATTTATGTTCAATTCTTTTGCGGCACCTCAAGGCTTGGTTTTATCACAATAAAACTTTGTAAAATAACTCTCACATGAAAAGACAAATTTGAATCACTATTAGAACGGATATATCAAAAGAATATTTTTTTGCCCTATACCAACGTTCCAGCCTAATGCACTTTAGTGTGAGGGTAACTTGTGCAAAGTTTCAAGAATCTACCTATTGTAGTTGTCTAGGTTCACTTTCTATGGGAAGTACTACGTTCACTTTCCCAAACCAGTCTTTATTTTGCTAGACTATGCACATTAGCCGAGGGTTACTTAATTTTTCACATTGTATGGGAGGTACCACGCCTGCTGTCCCCATCCAGTCTGGGTTTTGTTTGACTATACACATTAATAAGGGGGCTACTGGTGCTAAATTACAAGGATCTACTTAAAGGTTTCTACTAATTAAAAAATGGGCGTGATCAAAATCCTTTGGTTGGGCAAATCGGTGCAGCCGTTCTCAAGTGATGCGATTACCAACAAAGACCATATGATTTTATTTATATACATATGTACATCATACATGGGACTAATTCATTAGATTGAGTAATTAATTGATAATTTCATTAGCATTGAATTATTAATAATGATAACAATTTTTTTCACTACCATTGTTTTCATTAATGGTAATAGTTTTTATTGAATAAAATGTCATTAGTAATTATTTAAAAAATAAAATCATTACCATTAATCAATGATTAAATTATAGAAAAGCATTATTATTATTGGCCACATTTGAAATCAACATTTTTGTGGTAATCTTTTTAAAGAAGTCCCACCTCCATTCTCTGCTCTCCTATTGTGTGCATTTTTTCTTATAAAAACAAACAAAAATCAGATAAAAAATCTGTAAATTAAATTTATATGACTACTTTTTATCCCGTTGGCTATTGCGTAGCAATGCACTAGTAGTGTCTCACTAAATTGAAAAGTCTCAGATTTAGAAAAAGTAATTTAGTAATTATACAATTTATTTACAATTCCATTACCATTGGTAAAAACAATTGTAGTTAAAAATAAATCTGTAGCATTAAATGGTAGTTAAAATTTTTTTCATTGTAATTATTTTAAATAATGCCAATGAAAATTCAATGCCAATGAAAAAATCCCAAGTATGATGTACAGAGATAATATTTATTTTTAATTAAAGTTACAAAGTATTGCATGGACTCTGGTATCTGGTTGTATGTTCTGACCATTTGGTAAAGATTTTCGGTGGCCATTTCTCGCCGTTTTAATAGCCAATAATAGTGGAGACCACTCCATCAAATGCTTTGGAACCATAGATATTCGGTTTTGGCGTCGGCGTTACTGATTGGCTGAGCTTCAATACGACATTTTGCGGTTAGTATTATCGCAATACATTCACATAATTGGAGGTAGAAACGACTTTATTTTTCTGGCGCTGAAACAACATTTCATACATCCAAAATAATCTATTGCCGTCTCTTTGTGCAGCAACCAATTTTTTAGAGGAATCCAACTGCTTTTAAACTTCTTGAAATTGTAACTTGATCTACTCCCATTGATTCTGTATGCACTTCCAGTATTTGAAACGAGTCTTGATCTTGATGATTTAATTTTAAATCTTCTTTTACCTCTTTAGCTGGTCATGACATTCCTTATCGTGCACTTTCAAATCGCCACTTTTAAATCGTGTAAACCACTAACAGCTAGTTTAGTTAGTTATTGAATCCCTTTAACTTTCATTAAAATACTATAACTTTCCGTAGGGTTTTTCGTCAAAAAAAACTCATTTTTTTGAGTAGGACTGGAACAATCGTGGGATGTTGGTGACAATGGAAATTAATGACATAATATGAACTAATTTCAAAAATTCTTCTTAATACATAATACGCATTGTATGTCTTGTTACTTATCTATATCTATACATATAATAAAATAGTAACTCATTTCCGTCTGTCTATCTGTACGTCTGTCTGCTTTTCTTTTGCGTTCGCATCACGTAAAACCTACTAGTTGGATTTTAACAAAATTTTGTGAGGAGGTTCTTTAGCATTCTGATTCCAATATAGAATACTTTCTTCCGCAAAAATATCTCATTTCCAAGAGAAAGTGAAGAAAGAGCAGTGAAAGTACGCAGTTTCCGGTTTAAAGGTACTGAAATTTTCGCAACTTTTATTTTTAAAAGTGGGATATTTTAAAAACTGGGATATTTTAAACACCGTTGGCACCTTTTATTTTTGAAATTGGGATATTTTCCACAAAACTGCGCAACAGATGGCACAAACTGAATAAAATTGGTATTTTTACTTTGTGGAATTACATTGTTTGAAACACCTCTTACAGAGCTTTACAATAATTTTTAGAATTTTTTATAAGTTTTAGAATTTTATGCAGGGATGGGTACCTTTATATATAGTAAATACATAAACCATAACTCAAGCACTATATAAGTAAGAGTCTCACAATTGGTGTGGAATACTTTCAAAGCAAAATCGAGCAAAATATTGTCAGGACGCCCACGATGTGGCGGGCACAGCTAGTCCAAAATGTAATACTACATTGCAGTTTCTAAGTTTGTTTTGTTACATCTATAATTTACCTTTTATGAATCTGGCAACTATGCGCACATGACAAATAATCCACCCCTTCATATGGGGTTGTTTAAAAATGAATATAAAACATTTTTCCCAGCCGCACGAGAGGTACAGTTCCAATTAGATTTATTTGTGAATCAACTCAGACATTGTGGTGTGGTTGCTGCTGCTGCTTTTTTTTTGTTTATTGGTTTATTTTAGAATTACGCACACTCGTTTTTCTTTAAGCGGTTGATCATTCACCTCCCGATTTATTTTTGTATGCGTTTGCGTGCTATTTCCACTTTTTTACTCTATTCTAAATTGTTTAAGTTTTTGTTTTGCTTTTTGTTGTTATTTTTGTTATTTTTGTTTTTTTTAATTTTTTTTGTTTTAAATACAAAAAAGAAAAGAACAGCAAAGAAAAATGTGATGATTACAGCACAAGTGTATTTTACTTTTTTATACTTTTTATTACAATTGCTGTTGTTGTAGCTGTTTTTGTATTCACTTTTCTGTACTCGTAACCTGTGCTTGCATATGGATTTCAGTGGTCTGTTCTGTTCTGTTCTGCTTTATTTTTTGATCTACACGTAAATGCATTCATTTTTATACCCTCCTCGACTATAGTGGCTGGGAGGTTATTATGTGTTTGAACTGATATTTGTAACGTCAAACAAATAATCTTTCTATTAAGTTGATTTGAAAGGGTTTGTTGATTTATAAATTCAGAAGCAATTTTCTAAAATTTGTAAGTTTTTCTTAGATCTTATATTATATTCTTCATTTTTGATTCTTATCTTTGCAAAAAACATATCATAAAAATTAGCTACAATATAATAAATACTAGCAGTGTCCGCCACGTCGTGAGAATATTTGGTTCAATATTGCTTTAAAATTAACCAAATCTTAAGACTCTTACTTTTATAGTGGCGCAGCTATAGTTTTTGTATTTGTTTTCTATAGAGGTTCCCGTTCCTGATTAATTACTCAGAATGCTGCAACATAGGTTTGCTATGTTGCCAGGACGATAAAAAAAAAACAAAGACAAGAACGGACAGTATCTAATATAATAAGGTTAAATTAAAAAAAATTTTCCTTCTTATTTGAAATCGGCAATCAGAATAAATTGTTAACCCAATATATTCTGTTATTATAGTTTCCCGCTTACATAAGTAAAAGATGCTGCCAAGTTTTCAGTATCATTAAATCGGTCAAAACGAGTACTTTCACTATTTTATCTCTATTTTCACTTGTAAATGAGATATTTTTAAGGGAAAAAAGTATTCTATATTTGAACCGAAATACTAAGGTACCTTCACATAAAATTGCATTAATGATGCGAACACAGACAGACGGATAGACAGAAATTCCAAAAATTGGTACTTTGTATTTCACATCGATTAATATCTACATTTTCAATAAGAAAACGGTCCAGCAACAGATTTATAATATGTATGTATAGACTAGCCACATCGAGTTTGATATGCTCCTCGCTTGATCATTAAATAAAATAAACATATAGAATTACTTAATACCTCGGTACACAATTCCACCATAAAAAATCAAGAGATTTTTTAAAATTCTTGTAAAAATTGGAAAGAGACTACCCGTAAATGTATTCAAGGAATAGGTTTTAAAGAAAATATTATAACATAAATATTTAAAATATTAAACTTTTCTGAATTTAATATTTCTGAATTGTTTTTGCCGCCTTTTTTAAATAAACTAGCTATCCCTGGTGCGTTTCGCCACCCCATTCTTAAAAAATTAAATAAATACTTGAAAGTAAAAGTATGGCCATGCTTTAACTCGAAAACGCCAGAGAAGCCAATGTCAAATTTAGCGAATTTTTTTGCAATTATCTAGATATAGAATAATTACTTTGTATGGAGGGTACTAGGCCTCTCGTCCTAATCTCCATGCTTTAACTTGCAAATACACTATATTCTCAGGGTATAAAATTTCAACACCATACCTATTATAGTGTCCCAAGTTCATGACAATAATTGTTCACTTTATATGCAAAGTACGACACCCACTGTTCCAATCCAGTCAGTTTTTTGTTCGACTATCCTTAGTAATACTGGTGTTAGTAGTATATAATTTCAATGCCTTACCTATTGTAGGTCCTAAGTTACATAATGATCTATAATTATTTTGTACGGGAGTTAGTATACATACCTATTCTTCTAATACAGTAATTTTTTTTGTAAGGCAATGCACATTAATAATACATTAATAGTTTTGAAATTACACAAAACTAAGTTTTTCTTTGTATGGGAGTTACCACGCCTAGTGTTGCAATCGAGTTTTCGGTTATCCTATGCACATTAATATAAGGGTTATATATATTGGTTCCTCTTACTCCTGCAAAGGAGCATAGGGCCGCAATTTTTTTTTATACAGTTTCGGTAATCAGGTTTGATTTAAGATGAATGACTGATTGGGCCAAAACATCCGATCCTGGAGCTAGTGCTGCAAGCAACGCCTCCAGGCAGGCAACGGACAGTGGATTTAGTCACTGCATCCTTAAGGGTTATACCGCCCAACTTCGGTTACTTGAGCAAAATTTCAAGACTCTTCCTATTATAGTTCCCTAGATACACGATAATAATTTTTCACTTTGTAAGGTAGGTTCCCCACTATTATTCCAATATTATTCCTCACTACTATTCCAATCCAGCCAGTCTTTTTCTAGACTATGCAAATTAATAAGGGAGTTACCTGTTCATAATTAAAATATTCCATCTACTATGTACACTATAATAATTGTTCACTTTATATGGGAGGTTCCACTGCCCACTGTTTCATTCCAGCAAGTTGTTTTGCTTAACTATTTTTTTTGATATGGGGTTATTTGTGCATAATTTAAAGATTCTACCTATTATAATTCTAAAGGTAGGCAATAATAATTTTTCACATTATATGGAAGGTGCCATGCCCACTATGCCATTCCATCCAGTTCCTCGCTAAACTATGTATCTTAATAACAGAGTTACTGGCACCAAAGATACTACCAATTACAGTACCCAAGTAACACGATGATAAATATTTACCTTGTTTAGGAAATGCCACGCCCACTTGAAATATCAAAAAAACCATACCCTATTTTACCCACCGCATATCTGGTAAAAAAAAAAAAACCGTGAAAATTCCTGGAAGATCGGTCCACTGGTGTAGGCAGATATAGCTTTCCAACAAATAAACACATTTTGCGCTTTATCTGTCTGTGGCTACAAGGAAAAGCTGCTTATGTTTGTAGATAACTTAAGGACTGCAGCTGGTTCTTATTATCTTATCCCATTGCAGTTATGGATATTACAGCTGCAGTATTTATAACTTTATATATGTATATAATATTTAATTTTTTTCTTTTGCTTCAACAACGTCTTCTAGAAATGTTAAAAACGATGTACTGTCAACTTTATTTGAAGTCGAATAATAGCAATGATTATTATAATTACCAAAAGACAATATTTTGTTTTTTATGATTTTGATACAAATAAAAAACTTTGTTATATATTTTGAATTATGAAAACTAAATAAGGGAATAATTCTCGTATTATTTTTTAGAAAAGATGATGTTCAAACTAACACTACCCTACAGGTCTAATTAAAAATTATATAAATTCAAGCTGATAGTAAATAATTTTATTATAATATATTAATATTATTTAGGTACTTAACACAATACTGTAAACTTAATATAATTATTTTAAGTTATACAATAATAATTATAATTCTATTAAAATAAATGAATAAGAGAATTGTAATTAGTATTGTACGAGTACGAGTATAATTAAACATGATAGTTAATCTGGAGAGTCTGCACACTGTAGTTGTCATAAATACACATACACATACTTACATACAGTCCACACACTCACTCTTTATCACTAATTTGGAATAGGCGCAGTGGGAGAGATTATCTATACATACAAAAAAAAAAAAAAATATTAACAAAACAGTGCTCCGCCGCATTCAATTCAATAATAAAATTGGAAAAGTTAAATATTAGAAAATTCCAATGACAACGCAATGATGATGAAGATCTGCTCAAAGAGGTGCACATGAGCAGATAAGAGGAAAACATATAGAGAAAAAATTTAGTTTTAAAATAAAAATGAGATTAATTACTTAAACTAAATATAAATAGATGCGTACATTTATATAATAATAAAAAGCCAACAAAAGTATCTAACAAATTGAAGTCAGCCAAAATTAAACAAGAAGACTTACAAAAATTGTTTGTATTAAAACGAAAAATACGAAGATACACTTGCTAATGGTATAAACACTTTACAACATTTTGTATTTGAATACAATTTTTCGTTTTACTCGAAATTTCAAAATGCAATGAAATGTTAGTGACCTCAGAAATATATTTTATTAATACAACTTTATTATGAAGCAAATTAAGTAATACACCGTTTGCAGCTGGGGATGTTCTTGGCCTGGTAGTATTACAAATCTTATTTATATTTCCTTCGTTTCTACAAAATTAATTTCCTACCATATAAAATATTTAAAAAACTATTTCTTTATAAGTCTATTTAACGATGCCCTTCTATCCGAGTTTAAAAAGTTCGAGTTAAAATAGTTTTTCTTTAGACTCTAGATTAGCACTCAGCGAATGATTATGAAGGCCTTCTGAAATATTTATTTTCTCCTTCGTAATTAGGACTCCTAATCGCAGTTCATACTCATATATTTTTTACCCAAGTTAACATCGCGGAGCAGGCCCTCTATACTCGCTTCAGCTGGTATGCGTTCTAGAAGGTCTTCGAAAATAGCTTTCAAAGATGCCTTCAATTTAATGCCTTGTGGAAGGCTTTTCGTAGCAGCCCTGTTAAACGGACCTGAAATAAAAGCCATTTTTACGGTCTTGTAATGGATTTTTAAAACCCTTTAAATTAAGGTGAAATTGTTAAATACTTATACTTAAGAAAAAATCAAATAGTTTGTTTTATTATATTTTAAAACTAGTAGTGCCCGCAACGATGTCACCGTCCTGACAATATTCAAATATAATTTTTCCTTTAGAAAATGCCTCTATTCCAAACTCGGTCACAGAGACAGAGAGAGAGAGGGAGAAAGAGATTGGGAGGAAGAGAGAGAGAGAGAAAAAAAGGGAGAGGGAGAAAGAAAGAGAGAAAAGCGGGAAATTTTATACTGCTTCATCTGTAGATATGGGTGATATAAGTGTTAAGGAATGGGAAGCTGTTGATGTTCTTGGTATGAAAATCTGGTGCGATGGACCTAACACAGTCTTAAAATAAGTTTTCACGTGTCTCGGTTTAATAGTGTAAAATAATGTAAAAGTCCCTTTACACCATTTGAATTTATATTTATACTACAAATATCCCGCCTAAGGTGGAAAACAACTTCAATTTATGGGCCGGTGCTGCAAACTCTATTTTGGAATTACTTGGTCGCGAGCTAGAACATATTTTTGCGTACAACACTCTCATCCATTTTTGGTCGATTGGCCAGTGAATTGCACTATTACAGAGAGAATATGTTTTTTAGCAAAACAGTTAGTATGTGGAATAAACTTCTTGCAGAGGTCTTTTATGTTACTTTGAGGAAATGAGGAAAAATTTAAATCAAAACTCCACAAACCCTACCGGTCTTCTTCTGCTTCAAAAAAAAAAAAATGTTTACACGGCTAAACCGATTTAAATGATATTTCAGACATATAAAGATTTCTATCTAGAAGGGCTAATAGGGTGCTTCTGTTTTTAAAACCAGAACCTGGAGGGGAGCACTTTTTACGTTTGAACCTATTAAAAAGTTTGAAATTAGAAGATGCAATGGGATATGTTGTAAAACAAGGATCTCCATAGGTTTCAAAAGGGGCCCAGAGCTATACAGATTTAAATAAAAGTTAAAACTTAGCTAGATATTTATGTAAAAGGTGTAATACAAAACTTGAACGGGCAATTTTATAAGAATATGAATGGATTTTGAATGAAATAAATAACTCAGATCCTTATTTAGAAGGTCCACTATCTAATTTCTGTTTTTAAAACATAAGCGATACAACGGGCAGTTTTGTATGGAGGATCCAATTTTAATTATCTTTAAAAAAACGATGGTAATTTGAAAATTCCGTGACTTTTTGGATAAAAACTATTTTTATAGATTTCTAATAATTTGGGTTACGTGTAGAGCTGGCAAACAATCGATAGTACTATCGATACAATCGATAGTTTTGTTTCCATTGGACTATCGATAGTTTTTTCTTCGATAGCGATACTATCGTCGAAAATTCGTTGCAGTATTAACTGAATTTACAGATCAACACTAGACAGATGTCGTTTATAAAATTATATGCCTTATGCTATTTTCGATATTTGCAACATCGATAATACCCGAAGGCAAGGCAAGAACCATTATTTCATATAGAAGATCTTCCTTGAAACTCAAATATGTTGACATATGCTTATTTTTATATAATTAATTAATATATATATATATATATATATATATATATATATACATAATTTCTCTATTATTAAAAATAAAATTTAATAATATTTAAAAGAATGCGATAGTATCGACAGTTTTCCAACTAAATATCGAATATGGCGACTATCGATAGTTTGCCAGCTCTAGTTAATAGCACGCTATTAAATTAAAGGTAATACAAATTCCCAAAAATTATTATTAAAACTACTTTTATTTCTCAATATTCTGCACATAGTCTGCTTCCGCTTAATATATTTAGTCCACCGTTTTTCTAGTTTTTTGTTGACCCCAAATAACAAGATTTTCAAGGTTCTCCAAATAGGTGTTTGTGTCAATGAGGACCGTTTCATTTGATGCACATCTCTTACCACTCTGCCATTTCTTTAAATTAGTGAAGAGGAACTGGCTAAATCTGGAGAATATGCTGGATGGGGGACCAGTTCGTAGCGAAATTTATAGATTTTTGCAATAGTGACTAAACACATGTGTACCCATGTATGGTCTCGATTGCGGCAATTATAGCGCGGGTAGCTTTTTCATATTCCGATCGGAATGGTTTTAGCTTCTATAGATTCCGTTAATTAATTAATGCCATAATTAATAATTTTCCTTGCTTACTTGTCAAACTTCATAGCTCGGCAGAAACTCATTTAAAACTTTTTGAACTGTCAACTAAGTTCGCTAGTTGAAGAAACTAATCCGTATAATATTTTTATACACAACTTTTAAGGGAAATGGTGTAAAAAATAGTTGGCTTTATTTTAATTATTTTTGGCTCGTGTCATACACAGGGTGTTATCTATTTCCACTATTTTGTGCTTTTATACGAGATTTTTCATTATTATTACACATCTAGATTTTCCTAGGGTTTATGTATGAGAGTGGATAGAAGAAGTATGTGCATAAGGTTGGGGTGTTATTAGCGCAAACGTATAGATAGATACACAAAATGTTCATTACACTAGAAAATAAAACACAGCAACAACAACAACAACAACAGCAAAATAAGGAAAACAAGTATTGCAGCTTTTAACGAGGCGTAAGTGAATTTAACATGTCAAAAAAAGCCAACAATAAAAGGAAGAGACAGACAGTCTGACTGTTATACTTATGAATACATTATTTAAGGGTGTAGTGCATGCGTTTTCTAAGTGTATGGAATAAGAAGAAGAAATAATAGAAAGTGCAAGCAAGTGCAAAGTCAGTGAAATAAACAACACACAAAAATAAAAACATAATAATAAAAGCCACCCTCCTTGGCACTGACTTGTCATCTTTCTTTTCATTTCATTTGTACGTTTAAGGGTGGGTGGTGATGCAAATACATTCACACATACCCAAGTACATGCATACATATGTATGTATGTATAGGTTGTATGTATGTATGTATGTAGGTGAGTGCGGTAGGGTTGCTTTTTATTATTAAAGCTCTTTCAAAACTTGGTGGTAGTTTTTTTTATTTTGTATTTCGTTTAACAACAACAGCAGCTATAAGTCGTCTGTTTATTATTGATTTTTTTTTACTCATTTGCGTTTTGTTTGTTTTAATATTCTTTATTTTGCTTTCTTTTGTTCTTTCTTTCTCTGTGCACACACGTACTATTGAAACAACTCAATGCTCCTGCTCAGTCGGTGGGGTGGTTCGTTAAAGTGTAGAAGTGACTTTTTATGTTTAACGCATGACCGTTAAACGCTGCGTTGAAGTTTTAAATTTAAACAAAATACAACAACAAAGAATAAAATTATAATAAAAAAAATAATTCACCATATTTGATTATGCAATAATTTTGTAAGTTTAACAAAATTAAACATAAATTTTTCTTAAAAAGAAGAAAAATTTTTTTGAAAAAATGTGGAATTTAAAAGAATTTAAAAAAATATATATTTACGCAAGCGCACGTTTTTTAAATATTTTTATAACATTATAATCTTAACCAAGCTGTGTTTTCATTTAAACAAAACATACTTTAATTAAGTGCACCGACACCAATGACCTCATTTCCTTATCACTACTACAACAATTACAGTGCTAAAAAACAAACGACAACAACAAAAAAAAAAAAAAATATATATTTGTTTATTAAAAAAATACCTAGAATATTTTTTATTTTTTCTACATAATGCTTGTTTTAAAACGTTCACACAAACACATCAAGAGAATAATACATACATACGTTTACGAGTAATGTTAATTATAGTTTTGAAATAAATTTAGAATAAAAAAGATATATTAAAATCAAACCCACAATATTGTAAATACACTTGCCAGATGTGCCGATTTTCTGTTAATTTGACGATTTTTAAAAACGAAAATTACTATCCGACGTCTATTGGAGAACATTTTCAAAATGATTTGAAAATGTTCTTTGTTATTGAAATTTAAAAAAAAAATTTTCTTGAGGAACGGTTTAGAAAATAAGTCTTGCAAAAAAATCGACTTCAAAACAGACAAATAATCATCTAATATAAACTAAAAATTTAAAAGAGATTAATTTGTAAGCACAAGTATTCAAACAAGATAAAAGATAAACGTCCATATGCATAATAAATAAAATATATTTCATATTTATAAGCTTTATATATTATGTACTAGCTATCCCCTGTGCGCTTCGCTACATCCATCCACAAAAAATATAATAAACACTTGGAAGAAAATTATGGCCAACCTTTAACTTAAAAACGCACGCTATTCTCACATCGAAAATGTTTTAGTTTATATGCAAGGTACGACGCCTACTGTTTTCATCCAATCTGTTTTTTGCTAGACTATACGTTACAAGATAATAATTTTTAAGGTACCACGCCCACTGTCCCAATCCAGTCTGTAATTTGCTAGACTATGCACATTACTCTGAGGGTTACCTGTGCAGAGTTTCAAGACTCTAGTTCTCGATATACAGGATAATAATTTTTCACTTTGTATGGGAAGTACCACGCTCACTGTCCTAATTTATTCTGTATTTTGGTAGACTATGCGCATAAGCACAGATGTACTCGTGCAAAGCTTTAAGGCTCTATCTATTGTAGTTCGCCAAGAACTCGATAAATTTTCACTTCATATGGGAGATACCACTCCCACTATTTCAATCCAGTCTGTGTTTCTCTAAACTATGTATGTTGATATAGAGGTTACTGGTGTAAAATTCGGAGGCGTTACTTATTACAGTTCTGTAGATACAGGATAATAATTTTTCACTTTATATGGGACATACAAAGGTTAAGGTTAAGGTTTTTTTTTATTGAGCCTTTATATAAAACTTTACAATTTTTATGAACAATAGACAAAAAAGAAACCTTAGGACTAAAAGGTGTTATCCTAATATAAAAACAAACTAAACAGTAACTTACTTACAACAATTTGTTATATATAATTAAAAATAACAGTAGATAAGTAGAATCTCGCCCTTGCTCCCGAGGCTTTACGTGATTGAGAAAGAATCTCACGGCTTAGAGTAAACTTAAAACTAATTTTAACATTAACTTAAAACTAAAAACAAAAATAAATAAAAATAGTAATTACAAAAATGTACGGATAAGCCTGGTTAACCTCTATGTGTGCCTTGTGCACTTTTTGAGAAAAAATTGTGTCTTAAAGATGTTGATAAATCAAAAGATGGTGCAGTTTCATTCAAATAACCGAATATATATTTCAAATATATCAGATATAAATTTATTTTCATGAGAGAATCCTCTTGTTATAAAACTCTTTAGAATATCACAAACATAAAATCCTATAGGTGTAACCTTAGACTCTTTATAAATAAAATAGTTTGAATATCTTCTACAAAAGGATTCAAAGTTTTTTCCAATACAATTTCGCAAAACTTTTCTTTCAAAAATTTCCATTTCTTTAATGACGGTTGGTGAAATATTGAACCAAATAGGAAATCCATACAAAATTATCGGCCTCAAACTTGTTTTGTAAAGGAGAAGTTTAGTTTTAACCGGTAAATTTTTATTACAAAGAATTTTTGAAAATGAACCTAATATCCTATAAGATTTTACAAGCAATAAGCGGGCATGATTATTAAATTTCAAGAGTTTATTGAAAGTTATTCCAAGATATTTTATATCATTCTTAAAAGGAATTTCAACGCTGTCTATACAAAGTCTCAATTGTTTACTCTCCGGAACAACAAATCTTTTACATTTTCCTGACGCATTTCGTAAACAGATTGCCTCACATTTTGAGATGTTTAATCTAACGCCCCACTCATCATAAAACTTTTTAACAACTTTCAAGTGTTCCGAAACTTGATTCAATGCTCTAAGTGGAGATTCATTATGAGAGTAAACAAGAGAGTCATCCGCATATAATAAACTTATAGAATTTGTGCTAATATGAGGAAAGTCATGCATAAAAATGTTATAAAGATAGGGAGCCAAAATCGAACCTTGAGGGACACCACAATATATATTACCAAAATCAGAAAACAAATTATTTAATTGAACAGAAAATTTCCTATTAGTAAAAAAACTTTTAAAAAGTTTTACAATAGAAGGGTCAAACCCGATTTGAATCATTTTATAAATAATTCCATTGTGATAAGTACGGTCGAAGGCTTTTTCAACGTCCAGAGAAACAGCTACTGTACAATGTTTAGCACGAAGGTGACTAACAAGGTCATCCTGAAATTTAAGTAGCGCATCTGAAGTAGAATGACCTTTCTTAAATCCAAATTGTAGATCAGGAATATAAGGTTCCACTATCCCAATGTCCATTTTGTCACGTAAAACTCTTTCAAATAGCTTTCCAACATTTGAAAGTAATGAAATCGGACGCAAGTTATTAATGTCAGCTATGTTAGGCTTTTTCTTAATAGGAACTATTTTAGAAATCTTCCATTCACTTGGAAAATAGCAGTTGTTAATACAGTGATTAAAAATTATGGTGAGATATTCAAATGCTTTAGTCGGAAGTTTTCGAATAATAAAATTAGAAATATTATCAAACCCACAAGATCTTTTATTATTAATATTTTTTGAATGTTCTAATAACTCATCCATATGTACTAGTTTGTTACAATTTTGAGTATTAAGAGCAGAAAAATTATTATCAAAAACATATAAATTATTGGGAACACTAGAGATAACTTCATCATTAGATCTTTCAATAAGAGATGCATCTCTAATTGGAACCGAAGCCCTATATACGGAACAAAAGTGTTCCTGCAAAATATTCAGTTTATCACCTTCATCATCTACAATAACTTCATTTACTGCTAATTTATCAATAAAACTTTTTTTTTTGTGACCTAAAATTTTATATACATTTTTATGAGCATTTGGACCAGGATGAATGTTTTTTAATTTTTCACTAAACAGATACGCTTGCTCAATTTCCATTTGTCGCTTTATAATTATTGAAAGTAACTAAATTTGCTTCGATAATAAAACATAATCAGAACTGGTACGGTTCCAGGTCCTATGAAATATTTTTTTTAAATTCTTTTGCCAATTGTATTTAATTTTAAAAAGTTGTTTTAAATTATCGGAAATAATATATTTCCTGCCATTCAATACAATATTCTCAGAATTTAGCCTTGTAATAAAGTTGATTGTCGTTGTGAAATCATCAACACACCTATCGATTTCAAGATTAGACAAATTCCTAGAAGAATCTGGAGGGTGATATGAAATTCCCTGAATTATATCATTTCTAAATTTATCTATGGGACATACAAACAAACACATTTTGTGCTTTATATATATATATAGATATAGGCAAAACAGTATACGTATTGTATGTTTTATTTACCTTTATTGTAGCGGACATTGAAGTAAAGACTACGTAAATTTCAAGCCTCTGGATATTACTATTCGAATGGTATTTGCTGCAATGTATGGAATATTTTTATAAAGTTTTATTCGATGAATCGGTAAAATAGTATGTTTTTTATTATCGAACTAATTCACTAACACTTACAAAACAAAAATAATTAAATTGCATAATTTCTAGAGTTTTAATATTAAAATTACTTAATAATATTGCTGGCCTGAGTCAGTTTGTGGTCATTAAGTCATAAAATAGGCGAAATTAAAAAACCAAATACCGATTAATCGGTAAAATATTATATTTATTTACTAGCAAACTGTTTCACTAACACTTACAAACCGCAAATAATGGAACTGCATACTTTCTAGAGTTTCAATGTTAAAATTACTTAAGGCTGTTTTACTTTGTCACACATGTAATTAGATCTGTCATTAATTTTGTCGAAAAAAAATATTGACATGCTAAATGAGCGCAAAATTGTCTATCTCATGATGATAAGAATTCGTATTTTCATGCCTTCAGAAACGAATGAGAGCCACTCAAAGTTCAGTTTCAAGGTAAACTTCGAATTGAACCACTAACGCTCTATCTTGGGTTAAAAGTTTATATAAACAGAATATTTGTCCCTGTATAATGAATAAAAAGTTTATATAACTATATTACGAAAAGGTTTCAGTTTAAGAGCTATTGCTAAATAAATCCAGACATCTTTTTTACAGCTTTTTAAGGCCATTTTTACCACTTAAATGCGAGGGGCCTGGCCGGTTTATTTTTAATACTCATATAACCGAAAATGCGCGGGAAATGCAAAAAATAATACTTTTCCAAATCCCATATATATTATGTGTGCTCTAATGTATAATGACTTAAAAGATAAATTTTATTTTTATTTTTTATACTTCCTTTTATTTTGAACATACCAATACACACTCTGTGTTTATTCCGGTTCAAAGATATGGTCATATATATCAAATAACATCACCTATTCGGAGACCCTTTAATTTAAAATTTTAAATAAAATACTTGTTATAAAGGACTTAGCAATACAGATTCTCTGTAAATTTCAACTGCCTGTCTATAATGATTTAAAAGTTTGGCCATATACAGTGGTGGTCTATAAAATAGAGCCAGTCTCACTTTCTACATTTTACAGTCCTTAATTCACTTGAAGAAAATTTGTGGTTTAACGACTCAAAACTTAATTTATTTAACTCTGACAAGCAGCCACTGTGTACGAAGGCCACCAAACACCAAACGTCTTCATTAATACACCATAAAGCCCATTAAACACGGTAGCGGAAATATTATGGTGTGGGGGTGTTTTTCATATATTCGAACTGGTCCTATTGTAAGGGTGAAAGAAAGAATGAATGTTATTTTTTACACAAATCTCCTTAACAGTTATGTGATGGCTTACGCAGAATAAGAAATGCCGCTTCGATTTTTGTTTCAGCAAGACAATGACCCGAAACACACATCGAAGTGGGCAAAAGATTGCTTTGAAAAATATGGGGTTAATGTCCTAAGCTGGCCTGCTCACTTGCCAGTCTTAAACCCATTAAGAACTTGTGGCGAATAGTTAAATCAGCTCTTAAGGGAAAACAAGCAACTAATAATGATCAATTGTGGGCATTAGTAAAAGGAGCATGGATTAATATTCCGATTGAGACATGCCAAAAACTTGTTGACCCTATGCCAAAATGGTGCTCAGCCGCTATAAAAAATAAATTATATTCCACTAAATTCTGAGGTAATTTGAAGATATTTAAAGTATATTATTTTACTCATCTTTTGGAATTTTGTGTTTTTTAGATAATTGAAGTGGATTTTTTTATTATTTTTTCACACCTAAGATCATGAATTTCGAATGTTTTTACGTATATATATCATTTTAAGTTTTTTGTCAAAACCGGTCTATAGTAATTTAGTTGGTCAGTTGTTCGGTCCCATAAAAATATAAACGTTAAAATTTGATATGAAGATTTAGTATGTTTTTTTTTCTTGAAGTATGTAGTAAAATATAACTCAATTTTATGGAACACCACTGTACATCAAATTACATTTATAATTTTAAATATTTATACTTGTTATAAAAGTTATAATAATACACATTCTATCTCATTTTTATGTGTTTGTCTATATCGGTTCAAGAGAAAGGGTCATATAGGTCAATTTAAATCAAAGGGTATTTCCATGTTTTTTATTTTTTTACAGATTATTACGAATTATCTATATTTTTGGTTTAACGGGATACGAATTATCGGGATTCTACTGTATTATAACCTAAAAAAATTACTTAAAATATATAACATGAATACTGCCACAGTCGATTTTTAATTAACAAACATTTTAGTCAAAATTCCGTTTTTATGTTAAATTTTTTGAAAATGAGATTTTTTGGCGAAACTTGGATCTTTTAGCAAAAATTTGTACACCAACCTTTTTTTAATTTTTTGGTTTCTACTAAGATTTTTGATCGAATCTACAATATTTTTTATAAATTTCGTGATTGAAATTCTGATTTTTCTGTAATCTATACTTTTTACAACAAAGAAAACAATAACAGGAAAAACGTATCATATCTTCAATGCTTATTGATCGATTTTACTGATTTTAAATAGCGAAATTCTCAAAACTATGTCTAACAGACTGGTGTATCCAGAATATCCATAAGTTGCCTAGGTTCTTCATGAACAACATTTCAACTTAAACATCTACAGACGGACATCGCTAAATCGAGTTTCCTTCCTCACTTCCTGAATTGAATATTCTAGAAATTACATAACATAATGATAAACTTAAACCTGTGATGAAGGGTATAAAAAATTTTCTGACAAGTAGCAATCTCGTTATTGCCGACAAAATTGATAAAGAACACAATACAAACGAAGAGCTGCAAAATCGAATCTGCAATAATTCGCAACAGCCAAAAGAGCGAAGAAAACAATAAGCGCTACTATGGCATTCCCTTTAGCGACGAATGAAATATTTGAATTTTTATATATTGGTCAAAGCTATAAACAGTCTTTCTTGATTATTTTCAAACTTTACAAAAAAATATTTGTATTATAAAAACACAGAAAACGTGTAAACATGAAGTAGGAAGGTGCATTTTCCTGGACCGGTTACCGGTTACCTGTAGAGAAGAAATCTAGGTCATTACCAAGGAAATTGGAGGAGCAACGTGAAAGAAAGAAGAACAAATTAAAGACGGCAGTTGGGAAAATTTTGAAATTTCGATTACCACGTGTGATAAAATTATTTTTTGCACAAATTACTGTGCTTTTTATTTAAATGGTTAAATTAGTGTTAAACATAAAACATAACGAATTCCGTGAACACTATTAAAAAATATTGTGATCCACATTTATGCATTAAACATTAAACACACAGACGACAGCAGGCTACCGACTACAATATGTCAAAGTTAAAATACACTATATTTAGTATTATGCTAATTACCCATCACGTTTTATAATAAAAATGCAATTTATTTGTTGGGGGAAAAGAGCTAGTTCCTATTCGTATTTAACTGGGCAGATCACCAGGAAACCTTTTTCAAATTCTACAAACTGCTCAACGTACGTCAAAAGTTGCCCAACTTTCGTACTTTGCGTTGACGTAGACGTACTGATTGTGACAACGCTCATAAGAAAACCTATATTTAAACTTTCTTATGCGTTAAAAAATTCGACGTATAACGTGACGGATTCTATGTGCCCCGGGATTTAGGCCAATTTCTTCTTTTGTAACCGGCAACAGACGAGAATATCAAAAATTTATTATAAATTCATTTACAAGAGTTTTTTTAAAGTTATTTTATTTTTATAAAAGCAAAATACGCATTTCTACAACAATAACAGATTTGACGATGTAGCTGTCGTCTTCAATATATGTATTTAAGTAGCTGCTATAAGGCGAAGACTGTTGCGTTCAGTCGATATCTCGATATGTTAATATTCTAAAATACTTTTTGACGATTTTTCAATTTAGGAGTTTTTAAGCAGGGTTATCTGGCAACTATGTGTTAATATTTATGCACTTATACTCTCTCTTTTTTAAATAAAAATTAATTTTACAATAAGTAAATATAGAGCTTTGCGAGATTTTCTTTTGTTTTAATTAAAAGCTTTCAAGAAAGGTGAGATTAATCAAAAAAATTGTGATAAAATAAGATTTGTTATTAACAAACGTTTCATCTAGTTCTCCCGTATGTATGTTTGTTAGGAATCAAACCTTAAAAGGTCTATTTGAATCACAATTTCCAATAGACGAAGAATTCTGGTTTTGGATAAAATTTTTAAATTAATCAATTGTAATTTTAACAATTTGTAATCAATTTTGATAAATATGAACTTATTTTAATCGTTACCTAAAACGCTTAAAGTAAATTAGGAAATATATATTTTCAAACCAGGTATTGCAAAAAAAGTTAATGTAGCACACCTTTAATTTTATAGGTTGCTTTTCGACCCTCTTCGGTATTCAATGATTTCAGGCACCCGATTTACAACTACCTTACTTTCGTTGAGTCTCGGGCTAACACTACACTCTTTACTCAATATAATGATTTCAAACTGTCGAAATTCTTCCTCATTACGAAGGCTTGAATACTCTAGAGTATTCACTTTTGATATGTGTCTACTCGTAGGCCTAAGCCTTATGTTAGCTGGACATTTACATGCAATGAACGCTACGGTCCCATACCCTGCTTAGACATAAGCCTTAATTGCACAATTAGAGAATTTACGTAATTAAGGACTTAATTGAGCTCAATTTACCGTACGACAACTAAATTACTAAATTGAGCAATTACCACATAATTACGTCACTAATTGAATACGAAGTGCAATCCTGCTGTTTCTACTGTAAGTTTTAGTGAGACAAATTAAATCACAATAATATTATGTAGCAGTGTTGGGATCTGACAATGTTTAAATTGTATGGCCCCAATGATAAAATTGTATCAAATCAGCATAAATTGTACCACAATTTGACCCGACATTAAAATAGAATAAATCTAAACTAATCTAGGGTTTACTAAGGTATTTTATGTAATACTTACATATTCTATAAGCAAAAGGCTTACAAGTTAGGAGCCGGTTATTCTGCAATTTCCAGCAGGTGCTTGAAGCTCCACCAAAGCAACTGGATCTTAATCCGATAGAGTATGCCGGGAGTTATTTAGAATAATAATTAAAGAGTCATCTAATTGCAAGAAAATAATATACGATTTCTTTCTAGAAATATTAGAAAGTAATCCATATCAAATTATAAGATTCCTACCTTTATAGTGCTTGGGATATGGTTTATGTAATTACTTTATACAAAGGTGCCCATACCTGAATAATTATTCAGGAACATAAAATTCACATGAGATTTTAAAATTATTGTAGAATTCTGTAAATAGTGTTTAAAATTTCCCGCTGACAAAAATAAAAGGTGCTGCCAAGTTTGCAGCACCATTTAATCGGTAAAAATGCGTACATTTACTACTTTTTCTCTATTTTCTTTTGGAAATGAGATATTTTTATTTCTATATATTTATATATGAACATATTTCACTTAAATTCATCCAGCAGTTTTAACGTGATGCGAACACAGACAAACAGTTTTATTATATTTATAGATAGATATCAGCCAAATATTGCCGGAAACTGATTGAGTCGATGCAAAAACGTTCAAACGCTGTAGTTGAGCAAAAAGTCCTTGTAACTATAATACCTATTACTAATATTTACAAAAAAGCACAAAACCCAACACTGTACTACAAATCCCAATACTGGGAAGTAATTGTTCAGAAAGAAAATAAATTCTATTAAATTGGAAATTAATAAACTGTCAAAGTAAATCCTAAAAATCGTGAACATAAATCCGGAATATTACGATATAATTAGTTCTATACAGGGTCGGAGATTTATAAAATTAGAAATGTTTATTAATGTAAGAAAAAAATATTGAATAATTAAAAAAAATTATCGAATAAATTTTATATAAAATTGTACCAAAAACAGCATGTACCACTGATGTGTCGATTGTACCAAATATGGTACAATTGCACCACAAATCCCAACACTGATACGTAGTAGCTTTACTACAACAACATATAGCACATGTATTTGTGGGTTGAAAGAGCTGACTGAAATAAAAAATTACAAAGCAATTTTTACTTATTCTTTTCATTGTATCAAAAAAAAAAAAAAAAAAAAAAAATTGTAAAATTTTTTTAAAACAAAAACAAAACGATTATAATAAAAGCAATATTTTTTCAGCTGTCGAATACTAATTGAGTAAGCTTAATTGAGTATATGTGTGCACTAAATTAAATTGCTCAATTAAGATTAAATTGTCTCAATTAAGAAAACATGTCTGAACAGGGTATCAGCTTCTGAAAGACGCAATCTGTTTTCTCCTTTCTGTTTACTTTAATCCAGCTTAAGGTACTTTGATTATATCCAAGCAACTTTCTGAACGTCGTGCCGAGAGGCTATTGGCCCACAACTTCTTAACGGGCTGATATATCCATAACTAATTTTAAACTAACATAGTATTCCTAAAACGGGAAAGATAAGTTCCAAAAATTATTTGACATGATCGAGGCACGAAGCTTTAATAATCTATTATTTTTTTATCGCTGCTTTGCACTTAAAGAAATTTTACAATAAATTAAAAATTTGGGTTTAAAATTGGCTATTTTTGGATTGGGCGGGAGGTACAACGTCCGAAAATTCCAAATGAAATTTTATTGTCTCTGTGTAATTTAATTAAGATATCTTTAGTGGTTCATGGACTACCGAATTATTTTATATAAATTATTTATTATAAACCACTGTGCGTTCGATATGAGAACAATAAATTTGATTGTATCTGTTTTTTCGAGGTTTTTGTGAAAGATCGATAAGAAACAGGTCTACGTCCGATTGTTCTTAGCGGTATATTTTTTTGAATAATAATGAATGCTGCGATATTTTCTATATTTTAACCAATCTATGTATGTGTGTGTTTTGTAACAATGGTGGGTGAATGCTCTGAGGATAATTATAGTTATGTTTCAGCTTTACACGAATTTTTTCTGTAAAACCCTTAATCCATCAGATCCGGTATTTTTTGGGAATCAGTAAGCCAATAGGTGGGTTGTCTACTCGAAATCAAATTCAGATGAAATTTTGAAATAGCGTCAAAGAAAACACCCCAACACGGTGCAACAGTGAAAAAATACACGAACTTGACAGTATAGGTTCGATTCTATTACCAAGGGGTAATAAAACTCTATACTCAGTTTGACGAGCCTAGGGACCTTAAATAGCACTTCCTACCATAAAAACGCTGGTTTTTTTTACTAACCTATACATTTCTCTCATTTGAACCTTGTTTGTTGTTGTACTTCTTGGATTTGTTGTTGTTTTTCAAATAAAATTCTCATTAAATTTAAGGTTTAAACAAATTAGGTTGCATAGACATGTTCATATTGTATTACTATGAACACCAAAAGTTGTTCAGTTTTACCGTGGCTACAATTATTGTTGGTAAAAATTTAGTAGTCCCCCTGTAAAGTATGCTGAAAAAAGTTAAAAATATTTTTTAATTTTCTTATTCAAAAAAAGTGCAGGTATAAATAGTTTTTCTGCCATAAAATGTTAATAGAATTTTTTACCGAATCACCTACATAGTGAATCACATACGTAGTACAAATGAGATATTCGACCAAAACTGTTGATACTTTTTTTAAGGGCCAACTGATTTTCACAATCTTTCCAGGACCATAAATAAAAATTGGTCAACAAATTCGCAAAACTGAGTATAGATTCAAATCCCTTTATTTTTTGAAAAGTTCTTCTTTGTTGCAATGTATAATTTTTGTTATTGTTAATGAAAAATTAGTTTTAAATTTATAAAACATATTTTTATATACAAGTTGTTTAATAAACATTTATAAAATTAATTTATTTTTTATGAC
Organism: Phasia obesa; assembly: GCA_949628195.1. NCBI lineage: Eukaryota > Metazoa > Arthropoda > Insecta > Diptera > Tachinidae > Phasia > Phasia obesa. The sequence goes on along the minus strand of OX451218.1, from coordinate 31,595,468 downwards.
TCTGGCCCTTAATCTAAAAAAATGGGTGCCCTAGTATTCTATTTAGTGCTAGTTTATCTGTCTAGGGGTTGTGGGTTCGATTCCCAACAAAAAGTCTGGGTGTTTCACTACAACGATTGATAGTCTTCTATAAATTAAGTGAAAATATAATTTGTAATTGTTGTAACATTTAAATAATAAATAAATAATAATAACTACAAAAACAAAAATTGAAAAATTTTTTTTCAAATAGCTCCCAACATTTGTTAGTGAAAACTAAAATACCGGAATAGTTAAAACAAGTTTATATGAAAGTTTCACCCACTCTTTTAGGCCGGCATTGCAAACTATGTTTTGGAGCTTCTCGACCGCGTGTGGGAGAGGGCAAGAAGCTCATGGGTAGCAGTACGGTATCCAACTTTATTGACTCACTGAAGCATCAATGCATCATTTCTAACAAAATGGTAGTCAATTCATCCTATGACATGACAGCGTCTAAGATTTGAAATTATTGTAAAATCGAAAAATAGCCCAAACTAGTGGGAAGTCGTATATCGAAAAAAAGCACCAAAGTTATAAAAACAATTTAAATTCCAAAATTCTTATATTTGTACATATTTTACTTTTGCCAAAAAATTACATCTTTTCACATAAAGAAATAATATTACTGTAACCTGATACCTGATGGATATGAATTGAACGTGCCAATATACTAAAATCTGAAATATTTGTGATATTTTAAGTAATAAACTGGCACTAAGTTATATTGAAGCACAAAAAAATTTCCAAAGTGCATCTAATGGACTTGTTACACTTTGGCATTCACGCTGAAATAAAAATCTTAGAGATTTGTCCAATCACTTACGTTGATATTTTTTGTTGCTATTTGCTTAATACATAATATAAGAAAATATTTTTCTGTTTCATTTTTAGGTTGCACATCTTTGAAAGTTTTCTTCCACTTTCTAACTCTAACTCTTCTATAAACTTTTCTTCTCAACATCCTTAACAAAGCAGAACTATTGGAAATACGAAGGCGAGGGAGGATAAGTGCAATATTTAGTTAAAAATTATTTAATAAGCAACAAAACCAAAGATTTTGGGTGGTGCATCCCATGAAGAGGGAGCATAAACCTAATTCCAAACGGAATATCTAATCCAAAGCAAATACCAAATATAAATTTACATACACACCCACACCCACACGAAGACACATAATGAATGTAACTACTATATCGACGGGTACAAATGCTACCCAGGCAGCAGTCGAGAGCATAACTAATGTCAAACACCAACAGCAGACCTATAAAATAGAAATGCTTGAGGACAGTTTGGCCTCCGATGATGATGACGATGACTTAATTAGCAGCGATGGCAGCATGTTTGATGAAACCGAATTGACTCAGATTGCCGTGCAAGATGATTTGGCCAATCAATTGGCCGCTGCTGGACCAGTGGGTGTAGCTGCAGCCGCGGCTATAGCATCATCGAAGAAGCGCAAACGGCAACATTCGTTTGAAACGAATCCGTCAGTGCGTAAAAGGCAACAAAATAGATTATTGCGCAAACTACGTGGCATAATCTATGAGTTTACCGGGCGTGTTGGCAAACAGGCGGTAGTGTTGGTAGCAACACCGGGCAAACCTAATACAAGCTATAAGGTTTTTGGTGCCAAACCATTAGAGGATGTAGTACGTAATCTTAAGAATATTGTGATGGATGAATTGGAAAATGCTTTAGCCCAACAAGCACCACCCCCGCCACAAGAAGATCCCTCTCTATTCGAATTGCCACCATTAATTATTGATGGCATACCCACACCTGTAGAGAAAATGACACAAGCCCAGCTAAGAGCTTTTATACCTCTTATGCTTAAATACTCTACCGGTAGAGGTAAACCAGGGTGGGGACGTGAGGCGACTAGACCTCCTTGGTGGCCCAAAGAATTGCCCTGGGCTAATGTGCGTATGGATGCCAGATCAGAAGATGACAAACAGAAGGTAAATAAAATGCAACTCAATATATGTAAAAGATATTGAATATTAATTTGTCTATCACCTTTTATTCCATAAAGATTTCTTGGACTCATGCTTTACGAAAAATTGTCATCAATTGTTACAAATATCATGGCCGTGAAGACCTCTTGCCTACATTTGCCGACGAAGAGGATAAAGTATCCCAATTGATCTCACACGAAGAGGAAGAGGAGGAAGAAGAGGTGATTGTTCAGGCTGTCAATAATCAATCCGCCACTATACAAACCATACACACAACAAATGCACCAACAAATGTAAGGGTAAATATTTTTTCTTTTCACATTTTCGTACGCTACTCATAAGGTAAAAAAACTGGAGCTAATATCGCTGGCCAACAATGAAATCGTCGTTTAAAAAAATTACATGAAGATATTTATGTCCTGAAACTTTATCTGCTTTTTATTTTTACGCAGTGACACTTTTTCTAACTTTCACTTTGTTTTTTTTTGGCGTCTCTTAAATTAGAATTAGTTATCTTGAAAAAATTCCCTTTCGTTTGATGTTAGTTGCAGGATATTTCGCTTAAACTAAAGGATACAAAATAAGCTTTTAATATGCTTGAAATACGCTAATTTTTAAGTCTTGCATCATGATACTTTAGGTGGATTTGTAATATAAAAATAAATTCATTTATTGTCTTAATTAATTGTGGATTTGAAAAAAGGCAAAAATTTTAATATAAAACTATTACCACGTTTATACGTAGCCTATTTGCAAATAAAAAATATTCGCAAATAAATAACTCACGGTTTATGCGGCAAATTGCACTTAATAATAGTTTTATTTTTTTAATTTTTGTGTTGCTTAGTGGTGTTTTCCTAAATGTTTAATGTTGTGATCGAACATAATAAACGTTTTTACAATTAAATTAATGCAATGTGTGGCAATTTTTCAAATTAATTAACACAATACATTTTATATTTAAAAGAAGTGGCAACGTCATACGGGTTATTTGCAAATAGTGTCGTTAATCAGATATTGCTTTCGTGAGTTAACTATGTATGTATTAGCAAATAAAAAATTATTTCACTGTTTATAAACGTAGTATATAATATAAAAAAGATTATTTACACTAACATTTAAATTTATCAGTCGAACTATCTATTATCATACAAATGAATGATTAAGTCTGGATCAAGTTCGTTTATTCTCCATAACTACCTATTTGGTTTGCGCGTCGACCATATGATGTATAGCCAAGAAAAGCAACTTCCCTTCTTCTGAGTTGAATTTAACCACGATCATCTACGGTGGGACAGGGTTTGGATGCTTTATATACGTTACTGCATGTTCGCTATTTCTGCTTTAACTAATGCCACGTTCATATCAGAATTTTTTATAATTTGAAAACTGAGGCAGTGCCTCTTAACTGAATTCCGTAACACCAATGGGTTTGAGAATTAACGTGAACATTAGTCTCACTAATATCGAACTGTGGGAAGAGTTACTGCCAATAAGCCAGTTTAGTTCGACTGCTTTTAGCTTGATTTGACTGTGATCAAGGTGTCTATCGGGATATTTGATTTCTGAAAGTTGCGATATCATTTGAGTCCCTTATCTTCCATTTTTTAACCATTTTTGTAAATTGTGGACTTATAAATATCATGATGCTACTTTGTGACTTTCGCGATAGCTTAAAAAAGTTGTGTCGTCAGTAAATATCGATGTGTATGCTTGGGTTCGAGTTGGCATGTGTAGAATGAGTATAAAATGGGCCCCAATATACTACCTTGGATAATTCCGGCTTTAATTGGCTTAGCTGAGCTTTAAAAATCTCCTTGAAGAGTTTCAACTTTCGATCACATATCGTCGCGTTTATTCTTAAACCACGTAAGTGCCAAGAAATTGTTTTTCAGAAAACGAAATAAATATGGGTTTCAAAACAATTGTTTTTTGCAAAACATGGCTGTGCAACTCTCTAAAGGGAAAAGAAACTTTTGTTTTTTTAATTTTTTACTTACAATTAACTGTAGCCAAATCTGTCGCTTACGTGGTTTTGGCGCAATCAGCAACTTACAAAATTTCTGTGTGTAAATTAACATTTATTTTTATATTTATCAAAAAAAAAAAAAAAAAAAACTTTTAACTATACCAAAAATGCTCCAATTGGCCTGACACTTTCCTGATTTTTTTAATCTTAAATACAAAAAACTTAGTGGTTGAGACTTCAACTTTTTCAACTTGAAATATAAATACAATTATATTTTGCATGCAAATATCATTTGTATGGGACTTACGAGGTTTGGAAATGGATTTATTTATTTTTCATACAATCTTGTTAAGATGAGAATGCAGTCTGGTGGCAAATGTTATTTTCTACCATAAAAACCAAAAAAGTCAATTTCGAAAAATTGCCGCTTACGTGGTTTAAGAAGAAACGCGATGATATATAACAGCTTTTGGGCTAAGTTCAGCTTTAACATATGTGTTAAACTTAAGAAACGTCGATAAAACGTGTATATCAGTAGTTTTTTGCTTTAATGCAATTTCGCTATTTATACTAATCTGAGTGTTTTGTGAGGTCTTTTGTTGATTTAGGAATCATAGTTATTAAAGAAACCTTCTGTGGGAAAATATAATTTCCTATACGGGTCAACTTAAACATCTTGTTATTGGTTTTATCAAAGCCAGGTGCTTTCTTGTACTTTCAACATAACGGAATTCAAATCTTAGGGAAAATGCAGAACTAACATGGATAGATGGCAACACAGCCAAATGACGAAGAAATAGATTGCCTTTTTTCTATCATTCTTGCCCAACATCGACAAGAAATTGCCAAGGTAGGTTAACGTATGACCACTTTTTTAAGGTCTTCCACAGTAAATAATGTTTGATTCGGGCCTCCGATCCACCACATGCTCTACCACGGGGTTCGGGGGTTAGTATCATCTGATATGTACATATATAGCTATTGATTTTAACTGAATCGATTTCAATAGAAAAATCTTAAATTTTGGGTTTCTAACACCATCATTTTCTACTTATTCGAAACCAAGTTATCGAAATGTGTATGTCGAATATTTAAAAACAGAAAAAGTTTTGGGATATTTACTATATTATTTCCACATCTAATTTGTTATATAAGAAAAAAGATTTTATTGTCCAGTGTAATAGCGAAGTACTAAACTATTGATGTAAGTTTTAACTAATTTTCTATATATTTTTATTTATTCGAGAGGATTTACACGATGGTATTTAAGACGTATCTTTTTAATTTATACGATAATTTTTGGATTACATTTTTTACTTGTAATCGGTCAATTCTTTTTATTTGATCATTTGTGACAATAAAAGTATAAAATTTGTGACAATAAATGTATTAAATGCAGGGTACGAAAATAAATAAAACCAAACTTTTGATTTCGTTTTGTTTTGTTCTTTGCAGTAAGTAAAAACAAAACGAAAACTCTATTCATTTAAACATACTCAGATAGAAAAGAAAACAATGTGAACAAAACAAAAGCGTTTTGAGAAAAAACTTGTAACAAGCGTTGGCTAAATGGTTTAGTTATTGTAATAGATAATGAATTAAAGCGGTATACAGCTTTTATTTTTGAGAGATATTAAAAGACAACTTGTTTTTATTGTCACTTAGACTGCAATAGTGTAATAAAAACAAAATAAAAATCAATTTAAAAAAACAATCACAACAATAAAACAATCATTAACAAAATCAGCATCCGAAATTTGGAAAAACTAAATCAATCACTCAAAAAAATACGGTTTGTTCGCAATTGTACGATTGTAACAGTATGTGAAAGCAAGCAAACCTTGCTTTGCTTTGCTTTGTATGCACACTTTGTCCTTCAAAAAGCATTTGTTTTAGTTCGTGTTTTAAACTTTTAAAAAAAATTTAAAAGTTTGCATGAAACGTTAGCGAAAAGTTTTATTTGTTTTCATATACTGGCTTTAAATCGTTTTGATCATAAGACAATGATCAGAAGATTAACGCTGAGCTCAAGTTGTCGGCATTCTCATATTTAAGTGACCGTCAGCAATTTGTTTTGTTAGGTAATAAAGAATCTAACGTGCAAAGAGTAAACTTGGGAGTAATTCAAGGGCCCGTTCTTGGGCATTTATTTTTCTCAATGTATCTAAATAATGAATTAAGTGTAATCGGATGATATAGAAATTTTATTTCGCCAAAACCATTCATTAAGGGAAATGTTGATTGAGAGGTTGCCGAGATTTGGATGAGGCCAAATAATTTTTTATTAACCCGCCTAAATAAAATTTGGTCTGCCATCCTCTTATGAGATTAAAATTTTGCAATGTACTACTGAAATAAAACATGAAGGTTTTGAGTGTTATCATACATGTCGTCACTAAACATTTATTTTTTTTTTTAATAAAATTAAGAATTTTATCCGAGAGGAAATTTAAGCCTAAAATCAAATAAAATATTTTTTCTTTTGCAAAAAACTAAATTTGCTTCTCACCTAACGATATGTTTTTAACGTAACGAAAAACATTTATACAGTGAAGCTGAATATGTATGAAATAATTTCGTACAGAATTTAATACGAATTTTGTTGCACGAAAGTTTAAGACTATTATTAGAAAATAAGGCTGCAAATTATGCAGCTTTTAATGAGAAACATGGTTCTGTTTAAGAAACTCTTTACACTCATTTTGCTTAGCGTAAGTCAAAAGAAAATTGCCGCACTTGGAGTAAAGATGTCAACAAAATTGAGGTTTAAAACAGACTTTTGATGCAGAGACGACATCTTCATTAGAGTCCAATTTTTTTTTCACCGTTTTAGAGTTAGACACCGAAAAAGTATCTGGAAGCCAAATACCGGAATGGTACATCGAGATTGAACACACCTTGGCTAATTCGGGACATTATGTTCGTGTTTTTTTTTTTGCTTAATTGGCCTAATAATATAAACAAATTTTTCTCTTTTTTATAATTGTGAACCCATGTATTTTCAACAGTTTTTACTGGCGAAGAAATTCTTCACAATCCCAAGGGAAAAGCTCTAAACATGTGCTACTAAATCAGTTATACGGTTGTGTAACTGCTTTAGTCCAAATTGTTGCACGTTTGTTAACTGCATCCATCGTTAACTTCTTCATGTTTTTTTGTTGCAAAATTGAGATAACTGAACCAATTAATATGCAACAAGTCGCTCGTTTACTTGTGTTGGTTCACCTTGTGTTGGAATAAAGCCAATACAGGTCACTTAAATCTTCATTTAATTACAGCTAAAATTTAATTGTAGCTAAAAACTCACTAAAAACATTCGTCCTATTTATAACGTTATTTTAGCAACAAGTAAATGTGGTTAAAATAAACAGTTCTGGCACTGTAATAACCACAACAAATCCACACAATCCTAATAACCCTGGACCCACCATCATACAAAGTACGAATGATCAGCATATAACAACAACGGCCCGATTGCCGGCGTCGACAAAGATTGAATTGTGTCCGGCGCCTATAGCTCAAATTACTCAGCAACAGCATCATCAACAGCAGCAGCAGCAGCAACAACAACAACAGCATCAACAGCAGCAGCAGCAGCAACAACAACAACAGCAGCAACAACAACAGCAGCAACATCATCAACAACAACAACAGCACCAACAACAACAGCAACATCATCAGCAGCAGCAACAACAACAACAGCAGCAGCATCAACAACCTCAGCAGCAACAACATCATCAAATACAAACCACAAACGTGACGTCTCAACAACTGGCCAATGCACAAGTTTGCATCGAACCAATGACTTTGGGAGATGTTGATGTTCGTAAAGAAATTCATGTTGTGCTATTTTGTTTGCGTTTTCTTTTTTTTCTGTTCGTTTCTTTTTTTAACTTTATTTTTGGTTTTGTATTTGAACGTTTTGTTTTTAAAATTTTTGTTGTAAGCAATTTACAAAGCTCCCTTATTAGTTGCCAAATAAACATTTAAATATTTTTATTTTTTATTAAAACTAAATGCAATGAATTATAGTTTGCATAACCTGCCTAAAGGTATGCTATATATTGTGCCCCTTTAACTGCTGACATAATTGTGAACTTTTTAAAACCTTTTTTTCGTTACTTTTTATTAAGTTTTGTGTTTGCTTTTTTATTAAAATTTTAATCCGTTAAATTAGTTTTTTCCAACAATTAATTCAAATAATATATAAAATTCTCTCCTATTTTTCCATTAGTATACTACTCAAACGGTGTTATCAACTATACAAAATGCCGATGGAACTGTTTCACTTATACAAGTTGATCCTAATAATCCTATTATAACTTTACCGGATGGCACAACAGCTCAAGTACAGGGTGTTGCTACGGTAGCTTATATAATTAAATTATGAATTGAGCTTTTAATTAATTTTTAAAAACGTTTTTTTACAGCTGCATCAGGGTGAAGGTGGTGCCACCATTCAAACTGTGCAGAGTCTGGGTGATGTTAATGGTCATGAAAATATGACAGTTGATTTGACAGAGGCTACAGTAGCACAAGATGGTCAAATTTATATAACAGCTGAAGATGGTCAAGGTGAGTTTAAATTATTTAATTTTTATTTTTTTTTTTACGTACTTCAAACAAAGAGAAGGTTATAAATTTGTGTGCAATTTTTCAATTAATTGTCTCTTCAAAACTCATCAATTCTGAACCAATTTTATTAAAAAAAGGTTACGGTTATGTTGTTCCCATTTAAAACAAAAAATTAATTAATTTAAAATTTAAAGGGGATCCCCATACAATACTAAAGGTAACGTATTTGACTAATATGGCAATATGGAAATTTACACAGAATATATGCCCACTACAACAACATATAGTAGAAAAAATAAAATAAAGAGTGCCGTATGGGATTATATTTTAAATCATACTCTTATATTTTCACAGAGTATTTATTACTTTGTCCGCTGCAACAAGTATAAAAAATAAAGGTTAGGTATGTTGGCTGGACAATGGGTTCGCATCCCAGCAGCACCTAACCATTAACAAAATTCTATTTTATATTTAATAGTTTTTGCTATTCTTACTAGTATGTATGAATATATCATAGCGCTTAAATCGTCGGCGAAGTAAATTATTATTAAAAGGGCTATACAGCTTCGATACTAATATATGTACATACTTGACGCTATAGGCGATGGAACACTACTTTAAAAATAAATATGAGGCCAAAAGTGAAGCTTTTTTTATTCATTTATTGCATCACCTGTCTATCCTCTACTCCATCACTTTCCCAAAAAAATAAAGCTTGTACCTATTAAAGAGGTTACATGTTATGTTAGCACATTGTTCTCTTCTAATTCCTTAATTTAGATTCAATATTCGGAAGGATTTCAGTGTTTTTAAGTATATTTTGAAAGCACTTTGTAGAGCTGAGTCCTTCATGAACGAAGTAGGTCGAAAGAACGATTCAGTAAAGAGAATAATTATCTAGCATGTAACGATTTTGTTTTACGTTTGCCAGATTCTTTTTTTTTTTTACTGTAATATGGCATTGTTGTGAATGACCAAAAAAATAAATCAGTCATGTGCGAGTTAGATTCACACACGTAGGGTTCCGTACTATGTTTAGTACAACTTTGAAAATTCAAGTTGTTAATTGTTTTATGTCTTATGTGTCACTTTAAAATTAAAAAACATGTCACTCATGAAACATTCTTTAGATATTAGTAATTGTTACAGCAGCCGAAGTACAACATCTACTGTAAATGTTTCAAGAGTCTACCTATTACTATTAAAAAAATAAGTTATTATACGTGAAAAACATGTCACTGTCAGAGCACCCTTTAATTTTTAGTAATTGTCATAACGGCCATGACAACACATCTTCCATACAAATTGGAAGAGTCTACCTATTACGGTTCAAAAAATATGTCGTTATACATGCAAAACACGTGACTGTCGAAAAACCCAGTAAATTTTTTATTGTTTTTATAGGGATCATAGTAATACACCATTTGTGAAAATTTCAAGAGTCTATCTATTATGGTTAAAAAATTAGTCAATGTTCATGCAAATCACATCACTGTCGGCACACCCTTTAATTTTTACTATTTGTTATAGTGGTCATAGTAATAAACCTTCTGTAATAACTTCAAGAGTCTACCTATTATCGTTCAAAACTTATGCCATATACATGCAAACAACGTCACGCTATAGTCACCACAGCTACCTATTATGGTTCAAAACTTAGGTCTTATACATGCAAATCACACCACTATCGGAACACCTTTTAATTTTTAGGTTTATTTTTTAGACTTGTTTATAAAGCGAACTAAGTTTTAATTACTGTTTGTAAATTTTAAGTTCAAGAAATAAACACATATTCGTGAATAACACCTCTCTATCGGAACACCCTATAAGTTTTAGTATTTGTTGCTGTTATATCTCACTTCCAATAACAACATCAATATTGCAAAACGAAATAAATGTCTTTCAAATACATAATTTAACAAATGTGGCTTGAATAATAATAATTTTTCAGTTATGTATGAGTGTTAACAATTCGCCTGCTAGAATTGACTAACTAAAAACTTTGCCTACCAAAGTGAAGGCAAATGGAAAGGTAGTCATATAACTACGGATTAACTGACGTGTAGTTCACTACACTACAGTTCCTCCCCCAAGAAGAAATCCTCCAACCGTTTCGGAACTGCCCTTTGTCTTTTTGAGCGCCTTGGTGTCTTTTCTGCATTCTTGCCCACTCTATCTCTTAGATGGCATGCATGGGGCACATTAGTTGACGCTGCTAAGCCGCCACGCTCGTTAACAGTTGCTGTAGTAGCAACAGCTATACATGATCTGTGAAAATTTCAAGAGTCTACCTATTACGGTTCCAGAGATAAAAGGCGCTGACAGACGGACAGACACTGTAGCAAAAACAATAGGGTTACGTTTTTACCCTTTGCGAACGGAACCCTAAAAAGACACACTATAGTTAATGAAAACAACACTTAAAAAACACATGAATATAAACATTTTTAATTAAAGCGTAAAAACTTAAATTGGATTACTACGAATATTAAAAGACAAATCGGTCTAGCCGTTGTTCGATTTTTGTTAAATTAAAAAAAGCCACTTTCTTTCCGTAAAAAGCTAAGTTCGATTAATGAGAGGATTTAAAAAAAATTAGCCAAATCGGTGCAGCCGTTCTTAAGTGATGCGATTACCAACGAACGACATTTTATTTTATTTATATAGATGACCTGAAAATACCAGATTTTGACGAATATTTGAGTCTTAGCCACTTTCACTCTGTAAATATTGTATTTCTTGATTTTCCTCTTGGTTAAAATTTTTTGGTGGATTAGTACTAAATTATTTTCAAAATAGGTGCGCCCGTAGGCTAGTAGGTATGCTAGTCTATCAGTCTGGGGCTTATGGGTTCGATTCTTACTACGTGTGAAGCTTTTATTATGGTTTATGTATAATGGTACCCATCCCTGGGTAATTGTTCAGGAACAAACGATTTATATAAAAGTCTAAAATGATTGTAGAGTTCTGAAAATAGTATTTCAAATATAAAAGGTGCTGTCAAATTTGCACTACCTTTAAATCGGTAAAATTGCGTACTTTCACTACTTTTTATACATTTTCTCTCGGAAATGATATATTTTTGGGGAAAAAAGTATTTTATATTTGAACCGAGATACTAAGGTACCTCCTCACAGAATTTTATTTCAATTCATCCAGTAGTTTTTACGTGATGCGAAAATCACGTGTTTTATATCGATAACTGGCTGCATTAGCAACAAAATTAAAAACAAAATATTTCATGCATAGTTGTATTATATTTATAGACATAGATTTTGAAGTAGACCACTTTAAGACCTGGTAGCTGGTTCTTATTAATTTATTCCCATATCATTTACGGATATTTCTTTCTGTCGGACTAAGAAATATTTCGTTCTACGTTCTCAAAAATAACACATTCAAATAAATGAGTTTTTCACGACAACAAAACTTAAGAGCTTAAGTCGACATAAGAATATTTCTAAAATAACGTTTTTTTAAACCACTGTGCCTCATTAACACACACAACCATCTACTCATATTAATAAAGTTTCCTCGTATTAAAAAAATAATTATCTAAATTGATTTATCATTAAATTAACATTTTAATTGCAGGTTATCCAGTGTCCGTTAGTAATATGATTACGTTACCGGTATCAGCATCAATGTATCAATCGATGATGGCCAATATCCAGCAAATACATACAAATAGCGATGGAACAGTGTGTATAACACCAATGCAGGTAGATGTTCATAACAACAACAACAATAATAATAACAATTCTAATGTTAATGCAAATCCAACTAGTACTAATAGCAATAAAAGTTGTAGTAGTAATAATAGTAATATTAGCAATAGTAATAGTAATAATGAAGGTGACAATGGAAATGCGAATTCCCAAATAACAACAACTACAACGCCCCAACAATATCAGTGTTATTCATTAATGACAGCAATGCCAATTGCTGCTACGACAGCTCATCGGCTGTTGACAAATTCAACTTTAAATCAAACACAGAATTTAGTCAATAATTTAAATTTAAATAGCAACAGTAGTAATAGTGGTAATAGTGATACTAACAATAGTAATATTAGTCCTAGTAATATACGTTGCCAAATAATAAACGCCTCTAGTTTACAACAATCTTCTAGTCAAATGAATTGCCAACAGCAACAACAACAACAACAACAAAATTATTTAGCAAATGTTTTACAAAATGCAACAGCTAAAGTTTTCATAGCAAATCCAACAAATTTAAATTTAACAGCAGCCACTAATATTTTTAACAATAACAACAACAATAATAATAATGATACAACTACTAATAATAACAATTGTAATAACAATAATTGTCATAACAATAATAATGGCCATATAAAAATTACCACCGCCATGCCATTGCCAATAGTTGTTGCTACCACAGCTCAGCATCAGCAATCGTTGGCAGAAAGAAATTTCTCTGGTAGCAGTAGAAAATTAGGACATAAACGTCGTAAGCAAACCTTTGCCAAAGTTATACCAATTAAAGTAGAAGAAAATAATTCCACAGTTGTTTCCACTAATTCTGGGAACACCAGCAGCAAAAGCAATAACAATTCTGGCGAAAGCCTTTTAAATATACAAATAGCCAACAGTACAGATAATAACGTTGTTATTGGTGGTGGTGTTGGTGGCAGTGGGTCTGGTACTGCTGTCGTGGAGAGTTTAGACAGTTTAAGAGTTGGCAATCGACTTGTCAGTGTAGATGTTTCTTCCGCAACCACCACTTCTGGCTCTCAAATACCAGCCAAAACCATTAAACTGGAAAAAATCGACAATTAACTACAATTAAGATAATTACAGTCAAAGCAAATCTTATGAAATACATAATTTATACAGTTTGTGGGCAAAAAATGTTTGCTTTGTATGGAATTAAAGTGAGTGCTCTTAAGTGAAGTAATAAATGGTTTAAAGCATTTTTATTACTTAAAACTATACTTAGTTGTCTTAAAACACAACATAACTTATAAAGGGTGGTCCAAATATAAGTATCTTTTTCAATCGTATATTATTTTGGCACTGATAGATTTTTTCTGTATATATCTGTGGCAATATGGAAGAGTAGCTTATGTCGACATAAGAGAGAAATGAGTTAAGGCGCTTGGCGCACTACAAAAGCAAAGGCGCTTATATGTATTTAGTCCGTTTTAAAAAAACTAAATTTTTTATCAATGTTATGTATGTTTACTGTTTAGCTTAAGTTTTTTGAATCAATAATGCATTGATCAAAACAACTTATGTACACATACTTTTGTTTACATCATCAGATTTTCCATTCATCATATAACGGTATCGCTTAACTTCACTTAAGCTGTATAAATGTTAACCTTGAAAAAATAAAGTCATTATTTTCAAACCTCTTATGTTTACTTAAAACAACACAATACATACTTTTTATTAAAACAGAAGCGCTTAAGTTACTTAAAGTCCAGTTCAACGCAACTTTCAGTGTAGAAAAAGCGCTTAAGTAGAAAAGGCGTATAATCTTCTGAATTCAACAGTATTTATTTTTAATATAAATCCTTCTTCTCCAATAAACATGTTACAAATATATTAATTCATAAATTATTCGCAAAAATCAAGCAGAATAAAAATTACACAAAATTGATGATATCTAAAAACTTCAATTTTCGACTTAAGCTACTCTTCCATATTGCCACAGATATATATGTATATATATATCTTTACATATACAATAAAATAGTTACTTATTTCCGTCTGTCTGTCTGTCTGTCTACTTTTCATCTGTGTTTGCATCACGTAAAAACTACTGGATGATTTTAACAAAATTTTGTGAGGAGGTACCTTAGTATCCTGATCCCAATATAGGATACTTTTTTCCGCTTTAAATGTACTGGTATTTTCGGTTTAAAAGTAGGATTTTTCAACAGTTATTTTTTTTCGACACGGTTATTTTTTCAACTCACCTTTTTGTTTTTGAAAATGCGATACTTTAAGAAACTACTGCGCAACAGATGGCGCAAGTTGAATAAAATTTGTATTTTTACTTTGAGGAATTACATTGTTAAATATTTTAAACACCTCTTATAGAGGTTTACAATAGTTTTTTGAATTTTTTTATAAATTTTAGAATTTTATCCAGGGATGGGTACCTATATATAAATTAAATATATAAACCATAACTGAAGCACTATAAAAGTAAGAGTCTTTCAATTGGCGTGGAATACTTTTAAAGCAAAATTGAGCAAAATATTGTCAGGACGCCCGCCACGTGGCCGGCACTGCTAGTATATAATAAAACTGTAACAGGAATATTTCTGTATCTGAAATATTTTTTGTAAATTTTGTTTCTGGTGCAGTTAGTAATCGAAATGGAATACAAAACAGCAATTTTTAGAACTTTTGTATTAATAAAATATTAGTCTCTTAGTATCTTAATTCAAATATGGGATACTTTTTTTCCCATAAAAATATCTAATTTTCTACTGAAAATATAGAAAAATAGTGAAAGTCGCAATTTGACCGATAACGGTACTGTAAACTTGCCGGTCCCTTTTATTTTTGTCAGCGGGAAATTTTCAACACTGTTTACAGAACTCTACAATAATTTTAGAATTTTATATCAAGCCTTTCTTCCTGAGTAATTACCCAGGGATGGGTACCTCTATGTAAAGCAAATACATAAACCGTAACTGAAACACCATAAAAGTAAAAGTCTTAAAATTTGGTGTGGATTACTTTCAATCCAAAATCGAACAAAATATTGTCAGGACGCCTACGACGTGGCGGGCACAGCTAGTAACAACTACCAGTGAGCATCCGCGCACCAATATGAGTCGATTTACACTTCAGCAAAGTTGGGAAATATTGTGACCTTATAACCAAAGTTTGTGCTGGGGTATTACTGCGTATTTTATTTCGAAAGA
The DNA here is from genome assembly GCA_949628195.1 of Phasia obesa. Taxonomy (NCBI): domain Eukaryota; kingdom Metazoa; phylum Arthropoda; class Insecta; order Diptera; family Tachinidae; genus Phasia; species Phasia obesa. The sequence goes on along the minus strand of OX451218.1, from coordinate 31,580,041 downwards.
AAACAGCATCGAAATATAGTGTTAAAATCGTACAAATGCGAATGATGACCCTTTCAAATCGAAATACGCAGTTACCCCCCTATGTCATGCAAACCTATCAGTCTTAAAATAGCATAAGATTTAAACATACTTTTATTAGAGACCGATTCTCTGCGAATATATTGTTAGCAATATGATTTCGATATAGTCAAAGGTTCGTTTTATTTTTAAATCTTATTTGGGTTAAAATTAAAAACTGCATGTTTCAAAGAAGAATGATATTCAAAGTACGTATAACTTATTCAGTTAGGAACAGTACGTTTTTGTCGATGATCTTTTGCCATCGTTCAGTCAGTGCCATAATTCCAGGTACATCAAATTTCGGAATTTTGATAGCAAAACAATAAATTAAATATGATTTGATATGAAAATTTGACCACTCCTTAAGTTATATACAATAAACATATCCCAACCCAGCTCTAATAATTTTTGGAGAGTAACTAAAGATTTGTGGTGCAAATACTGGTCACCGAAACGAAATCTGAAAACCTGAGGGTGCTGTAGCTTAAGTGGTTAGCACGTTGACTACTAAGCAATGGTCACGAGTTCAATACTCAGCCATGGCAACATAAATTTTTCTGATATGTATTAATTTTATTTATATTAATACATATCACAGCGCCCTCCTTCGCCGGTATTACCACATAGCACTAAATCGCCGGCAAAGTAAAATAATTATAAATTGGCTATGCTAGCTTCAAACTAATTCGCCTAAATAACACCAGAGGCGCTGCAATACTGTTCTAAAAATATCAGAGGAGTTGTTATACTCGCTATGAATTTGTTACTTAATTCAGGGTTGGGTTACAAACAATGAATAAGAAATACTCGTATAGGTTAGCTACTTTAAACATAATGTTCACGTACATTTGAGACTATTCCCGAAAATTTCGCAATATTCCAGAATATTCCGGCATGTTGTGAAATGCTCTCGAATGTTTTAGAAATTTTTACAGGGTGAGACTTCCAGCTCTTACAAATATTTTTAAAAACACGACCTTCAGGTAAAAACGCGAATCTTCTCTATAGATGGGGGTAAAGGTCTACCAAACGTTACAGCTGCCTCGATGGTACCGAGACTTACTTCTGCTGGACCGCACATTGTACACTTACTGTTATAATAAATATTGATTACTTATTAGTAATATGATTTTTGAAAATTAATTGTCAAAGATCGAAATGTACAATAAGATCCATTATTATAACTTGCCAATAGCTAAAGATAGAATTTTATCGGAGAGACAATTAGGTTTTTTCTTAATATCACTAACCTAAAAATGGACTATAACTCTCACGTACTTTAAAAGCAAGTTATAGTAACAATTTGTACCCTCGTTATTATAACGAAAAGCTGCTTAACTTTCTAATTAAAACTTAACTTTACCTATTGGCAAGTTATAATAATGGGTCTAAATGAAATAAGTAAAATTATATATTTTAAATTTATATAAAATTCTAAAATTATTGTAGAGATATGTAAATAGTTTTAAAATTTCCCGCCTTCAAAAGTGCTGCCAAGTTTTCAGTATCATTAAATTGCGTATTTTCACTATTTTATCCCTATTTTCTTTGGAAATTAAATATGTTTACGGGAAAAAGTATCCTTTTTTCAACCGAGGAACTGAGGTACCTTCTCATAAATAATATTAAAATTCACCGTGATGCGGACGCAGACAGTCAGGCAGACAACAATTCCAATAATTAGTGTTTTGTATTCTATATCAATTAATATCTGCAGTTCAACAAATAACTTCTTATTATATGAGTAGTTTATATATAATTTCATGTATAAACGGCATTTTTTTTTGACGAATTACCAAATTGTTAAATATTTAGTAGTTTTTTCTCTATGTAAATTAAATAAAAGTAAAATAAGAATTCACCTCCATTGTAAAGAGAATTAGGGCAAAAGTTTTTCATTGATGTTTATTTTCGTTTGAATTTCTTTTTGTTTAGAGTTTAAGTTTTTACAGTTTGCTAACTTGTAATTGTTAAACAATGAGCACAAATTCAGAATTATTTTATAAGTACATACTTCTATATGTATTTGTTTAATTCATAATAAGTACAGTAAAAATGGTAATTGAACGTACAGTTGGAAATCAGTTGAGAATAACAAACATTTTAAAGCAGCATTTCGTATTGAAAATAAAATATTGTGTAGGAAACTAAAAATAAATAAAAATAATTAAAAAATTTAATTTAATTATCGGAGAGTGAAAACAATTATATAGTAACTCTGTTTTATTACGAGCGGTATATTTTTTTAAAGGAGCAGAACTTTAAATATCCATGAACTTGGGCTTATTAAAAATAAACATTTTGGTGTATATTTTTAAGAATGTGGCCACCAGTAAAGTTGCGGAATCTAAGCTTTTATTTTCAACGACCCTCGGGATAAATATTTTTAATCTAATAACGTAAAACCGCACAAACAAAGTGATCGGTCCGGTTAACAGGCAATCACGGCATATTTGAGGGGCTTGCACGAGGCCCGTAACTGGAAGATAAGAACTTTTAAGGTCTAACCAGTTTTCAAACGACTGGAACCACAGTAACTGGTATACCGATGGGAACAACACCAAGTCTCAGTGACTGGTTGTTGGTGAGGACCTTCGGCGAGTGATTTGGTGGTTGTGGTTTGGACATAAACTGCAGGAAGCGCAATTAGTAGTTGGGTGTGCTGTTGCACTCTAAGTGGAGCTCCCTAATCGACTGACATGAGCTTAAATGGTCCCCAACTCCTACCACTTTGTCGTCTCGTTTTTTAGAGAAAGTTCAATTAAGTCATGTCAATCCTACCAGCATACAAAAGGTACCAAACGGTCTTTTTTAACGTTATGGTGTTTCAACTATCACAATAAATCCTCCAATTGAGGTTTTCCACGTAGTCAAACGTGTTGGACATTAAAAAAAAGAAAATATTTGGATTTAAATTTAAATTCTATAGATATTAAATCAGAGTAAAAAAACTATAAAAATCAATTTTTTATTTGGTTTCCGTTTTTTTAATCCCCTACCATAAAATTTTAAACAACTGTACGCTTGTTTTTTTTTTGTAAAATATTAAGAGATACCTATTTTAATTTTTTTTTGTGTCTGTATTACTCCTGGATTTAGTAAAGTACCAGTTTTACCCATTTTTAATACCTTCTGCATGTGAATTTCCAAAATCACATTGGGGAAAAATCAATTGCGCTAGTGTACAGCAAAATATTTGATTTTGAATATTTATTCAAGGATTGCGCATAAGTCCAATGTTTTTTACTGTACGTTTCATTTCATTGTTGACTGTACATTCACTTCATATACAAACAGTATAGGTTTGCACTAGAAACTAGAAATAACATTGTTGGTTGCCTTTAATTGTGTACAAGGGTTCGTATGCTCAATCATATTTCTGCAACAATAATTCTAAAACCACAAAAGAAAAAAGTTTAATTCATTACATTGTTCATTCAACAACTTGATTTCTCCCTGCGTTACAACAAAATTAAGAACATTATTTGGCTTAGTTTATTACATTTTATATTTACTTATAAGTAAAAAAAAAAATGAAAAATTCTTTTCTTGTTAAAACCTTACTAAAACAGGTACTTAATTTTTAAATATTAAAATAAAAATTTAAAATAAAATTAATTGGCCAAGTTTGATTCGGAAACACACAAGAAGGGTCGACACTGTACAATATTAACCACCATATTAAAAGCTCTGCATCATGTCCATATATGAAATATATTTTGAAATTTTGATTTCTGGTGTATATATTAATCGATATGGAATACAAAACAACAGGTTTTGGTATTTTTGTCTATCTGTCTGTGTTCGCATCACGTAAAAACTACTGCATGAATTTTATAGGTCGATTATGGATGGCAACCCAACCGCAGTTGCGTTGTCAGTTGCCGAAAGTGTATTACGTATGGCAACTGGCAACTAAAACTTGTTTATTTTAAGTGCCAAAATGGCAACCATAAATTTGTGGTTGCTGTTGATTCTTTTCACAAATTATTAAGTAAAAATAAAGTAAAAATTAAAAAGTAGGTTTGTTTTTCTTCATCTCTTTTTCTCATAATCTTACAGACAACGCATATTGGCCCTCTTTCTGCATTGCTTACATAATCAATCCGAATAATATTCTGTATTTTTATAGACACATATTTGATCAGCACCTGGTTCCAGCTTTTTAACTTTTGATGAAAATGGTCGAAAAATAGCTGCTGGTATGAAACTTGGTGTATCAAAGTTTTCATGCTCCAGACACGGAGCGTTGTAATTTACAGGAGGATATTTTGGTGTATGTGCAGTTTTCTTTTTAGATTTATAGCCTTGGCTGGAATATGATGATAAACTTGCATTAAATTTTGACAACGCAACTTGGGTTGGGTTGCTATCCATAATCGACCTATTAGTTACGTTGTCAAAAGGCAACGCAACTGGGAAAAAAATTGGTATTAGGTAAGGCAACTTTTTTCAGCTGCCATAAAGTTATCGATAATGCTATTTTGACAGTCTAGAAACTGGAAATAAATAGAAACAATCAAATAGTTTTTATTAAATAACAAACAAAATACAAAAAAATGTGATTTCTGCAGTCTGCAGTTTTGTCCAATGGATTCTTTTTAATATCAATATCCAATCTCTTCATAAATGTGCCTAAACCTACTCGTTAATTTAATCCAAGTTTTATCATGTTGCAGCCAAGGCGATAATTCTAAACAGAAAACCTACAATACTCCCCATCCACCTAAATATCCTCCTGAACATTACAGCCCTCCGTGTCTTGAGCCTGTGATATACCAAGTTTCATACCTGGACCATTTTTCGACCATTTTTATCAAAAGTTGAAAAGCTGGGAGCAGGTGCTGATAAAAGATGTGTCTATAAAAATATGGAATCGTTATTTATTTGTTGCAGTTGCATTGTCTGGAATTTCGTAAGCAACGCAGAAAGGGGGCCAATATACATACATACATATTCGAACGTTTTCTGATGACAAAAAATACAGCAGTGATGAGGAAAAGAGATATAACTTTTATCATCGTTTATTTAGAAGTAACGTTGTAAAAAGTTAACAACTTTTAGTTGCCAACTAAGGTTAAGTTGCTATATCGACCCATTAATTAAATTTTGTTTATAGGTACCTTAGTACGTCGATAGGATATTTTTTTCTGATAAAAATATCAAATTTCTAAAAGAAAAGAGATAAAAAGTGAAAGTGCTCAATTTTACTGAACATTTTGGACACTATTTACAGAACTCTACAATTAATACAATTTTATATAAAACCTATGCTGTAACATGCTGATTAATTACAAAGTAAATTATACAGGCCTGTTCTGAAGTCACTTTTTATCAAAGTGATATGAAATCACTTAAAAGGTGTTCTACACTTATAATTTTTTTGGAATCACGTGATTTTAAATCGATTAGGAAAGTATCCTAATCGACACAAACTGCTTGAATAAATTTTTTGAAGTGTTCTTTTATCATTTTTGTAGCCAAAATACGTAATTACGTAAGAAATATAAGAAAATTGCACATTTTTAAAGACCCAGTAATATTTTATATTAAAATTTTTTTGTGTTTTTCCGCTTCTTTTTAACTGTCAGCAGATAAGTGTTTAGAAAGTACATCTACCCTTGCCAAAAATACAAATTGCAATGGTTCTTTAAATAACCCCTTAAGGCGCCCATTTCTTACAATCACTTACTTAAAAAAGTAAAAAATTGTGTGATTTACAGAACAGGGCAAATTAACACACGTGATTTTAAAACGTTTCGTGATTTTAAATCATGCGATTTTCAGAACAGGTCTGATAACTTGCCAATAGTTAAACTTAGGATTTTATCCGATCTGAACGATCCAGCAAAATGAACGAATATGCCCTACTCTAATAATTTTCATTAAAAGTTCGTTGTTATAAGTCAGCTAAAAATAAACTTTAACTATCGCGTACTGTAAGGGCAACTTATAGTAACCAGCCTTGCCCTCATTAATATTACAAAAATATACTTATCTCTCCGATAAAATCCTAACTTAAGCTATTGGCAAGTTATAATAATGGTCATAAGAGTCCTAAGATTTGGTTTGGATTCCTTTGGAACAAAATATTGTCAGGAAGATGACGACGTCTTTGGCGCTGCTAGAGTTTTATAATTTAATAGTGAATTTAACCCTTACGAATTACTGAAGATTTAACTTTTTTGTCGCAAAACTTTACGATTTTCTATTATATTTGTATGGCAAATGGGAATTTGAAAATATTATAAGAAGCATAGTTTTAGGATTTACGTACCTAAAATTCAAGAGATCAGAGAGAAATCAGAGTAAATATTTTTTTGTTTTTTTTTTACTATCCTAAATAAGCGCATAAGGCATAACGATATCTAGCGCCTAGCTTTGAAGAAACCTTAATAAAATAGCAACGCTCTGTAATCACCAATATTGTTAACTCGTTTTGTTGAATAAAATTTAATAAATTTAAACGCAAAATAAAATCGCTACATAAAGCAGTAAGTAGCTTAAATGTCATCACTCTTCCAAAAAAAAAAAAAAAAAACAATAACAGTTTGTTTGGATCCAACTTCACTACCTAACGCTATGTCAAAATTGGATTTTCAAATTTCAAAGCGTTGACGCTGCGCTATTTAGGTTTGCTTCATACATTATGCATGTACATGAGAATTAATTTGCGCTCGACGCGCTTGTTTAGGTTTGGTTGTTAAACATAATAAAGCGACAACAAATGTTTTGGGTTGTTTCCTTTGTTTAAAACGATGTTTAAAATAGGAAACATTGGTTTACATTTGCAACATCTTGCATCAAACAGAGGAAGAAGATTTAAAAGAAATTTCTCCGTATTTTCAAAAAGTGTTTTAATTTCATTTTTACATACACAGAAAAAAAAATATTTTCATTAATTAAAGTTTTTAATTTAATTTGCAGATTAAAACTTAATTTAATAATTATGTAAATGATTAATTATTTAAATATAAATTTTTTTTTGTTCTGTTTTAAACAAATGTATAATTGAATCAATTAAAAATTTAATTGAACTTTGATATAAAACTAATTTCAACCTTTATTTGGTACAAAAATTTTTTTCAGTGTAGGTCTTGAATATGTTTTGTCGAGTTTGAGTGAAAAATCTTATGTTTATATGCGTACGGTGCCATATACAAGTTTGTTATTTTTGAGCTTATTTTAAAAATAATAATTTATGTCGATTTCTCTAATTCTCTATATGTCTGTTAAAATTTTTATTAAAATATTTAGTTTTTTCCGTTAGTGGACCTATTGCCCTATTGTATTTGTTAAAGTGAAGTTTTGTATCATTGCAATTTTTAGTCATACACACGTATTAAGGGATTTGTCAAAATAACTAATAAAACCATCCAACTCCTTCTGTTGAGAATGCAACAGCACACTTTGATTAACAATGCACCATCCCTGCATACATCGATCTTAAACCACAGCTACCACGTGTACCCCCAAAGGGGACTTCAACGACAACCGGCCACAGAGAGGGGCGGCTTTCTGTGGGGCCACCGGTTCCCATGGTAACAGTCCTTTGGGCACTGGTCGAGCCTAGAAGAGGACCCGTAATAACACGGACCTGTTCTTCCAGATTCAGGTTCTAGAACCCTTTCGTCTAGTGCCTCCATCCTTCCCCAGTTGCATATTGTCAAAGCCTTTGGAAATGCAGCAGTGGCATTATTATACTCCCGGGAGGATCTGCACGTGTCATATGAAAGTATCGCACATAATTTTAGATAGGTTATATAAAGACCAGTTTATTAGGTTAGAAATCGGTAGTCGAAAGAGTTCCCGTGTATGTAAGGAGATTTTTTATCTTCCGTATATGTCTTTTGGATCATTAGCTTTTTTTCTAAATTATGGTAGAACGAAAATGCTGTGATTTCCAGGCGAAAATTATTGAATTATATGCTTTTTTAAGTCTCTTTTTTAAGTCATCTTAATAGTATAAAGTATTGAGTAGTTACATAGTACCGAGTATTTGATATTTCTTTTTGAGTAATCAAGACACAAAAGTAGTTAAAGTAATACTTTTTAGTTATTTTTTTTGGAAAAAAAAATTCAATAGATAAATTTCGGATGCTTATATGTAAACGGAAGTATTGAGTACTATTGAGTATCCAAATAAATAGAATTGAGTAGTATCGAGTAACTGAAATTAGTAGAAATTACCAGCACTATAACTTAACGTTATTAAGGGAGTTCTGAAGAAACTGAAACAAATAACATTTATTAAGAGAACTCCCATTCTTAAAATTCAAATATTTGTGACCCTCTAGGAGAGGCGACCAGCGCCTGTTAAATTCCTGTGCGCTCCCTCGCCACGCCTATGGTTACATTACTTTATTTTTAGCCATACTGCAAACGAATATTTTTACCACAGGATAGACGAACGTCATTTAATCGACTTTCCTACATATAAAGAGCTAAAAATACATACATACATACATACATACATACATACATACATTCATACATACATACATACATACATACATACATACATACATACTTACATACATACATACATACATACATACATACATACATACATACATACATACATACATACATACATACATACATACGAAGTATGGGATAAGTAATGGATACTGTAGAAATAACAAACATAATGGCAAACGTATTTATAACTCTGGTGAAGGGTTTTAAAACGCAGATTGTTTTAACTGTAAGAAAATGTTTAATTTATTTTTCATTTTACAGGATTTTTCCGGTTTGGTTTTGGCTTTTGTAAAATTTTTAATAATGGATTTTTAGTTACTTTAAGAAGCCTAAAAGTAGGCTTTACATTTTTTAATTTAAATCTATTTTTATTAACTGGCCGCCGTGTTTTATTATAAATTGCTGAACACATTAGCTGTTGCATAAATTATTAATTTAATTTTTATATTTTTTATCATACTTGTATTTTTTGTTTTTGTTTTAGTTTTGAAATTTTGCGTTAATTATGTTTAGCTGACGTAAATATACAAAATTAAATATAGTAAAGTAGTGCTTGCCATTTTTTAGTTTTAATAAACATAAACTAGTTAAATTTGTTTTTATTTTATTTTATTTTATTTTATTTTTTGTTATATCTTATTAATGTTAGTGTAAACTAACAATTATCAATTTACCTGTTACAACAAATAAACTCGAAAGTTCGAAAAAATATATATCTAATTAATATGATTGGAAAAAAAAAATGTTTAATGCCAAAGTTGTGTTTTGAACACATAAATTAATAATTATAGAAAAAACGTATAAATTATTATATGAGCCACCCACCAAAGGAATAAAATATTAACTAATTGAAATTTTTAAATTGCAATTAATTCAATTATATAATGTTCCTATAACAATTTACACAGTTAAAACAAAATTTATTATTTAAAAAAGGTAATTATATATTCTCTTTTATAAGTTGTAGTTTATAAATGTCTATTTGTTTCAATTTAAATTTATTTGATTTATGTAACCAATATGTTTTTTCATTGTTTAAAACAATTTTATTGCTTAGTATGTTAATTAATTAAACATACAAAAAAAAGCCTTGAACCAAAAAAAAAAAAATGTAAACGAATGTTGTATACCCTCCACTATGTTTTCTGATAGAATTCAAAATTTATTATAAAATTTATTACTTACTTTAGCTTTACTTTACTATTATTAATGAAGGGGGAATATCGAAACAGACTATTTGGTTAATGGGTCCGACTTTTAATTTACGGCAACCGAATTTTCATTGAGTCACCACCAGCCTTTATTATTGACCTTACCGATTTCATACTCTCGACTTTCTTCTCATCATGAAAGCTCTACTAATTGCTAACATTTATCCTAGGCTTGAATCTCACCCATTGCATCCACATTAATCATGTATCTGCAGGTGATGTTCCTAAGTCTTATGCTAGCCAGTGTGGAACACTCACACACAATGTGCTGAACCATCTTCAATGTTGTATTTATGATATCTGAAGTTTCGATAACCTGTCACTATCGCAGTTATCCAGCTTTAGGTACTTCTATTATACTGACCTTTCTGTCAAGGGGCTCTTTGTGCACCATTTAAGCCTGTCTACATGTCGTGGCCCTCCTCCACCTTTTCAGGTATAATGAGTTGACCCTTTCTAGGAGCCATGTGTCCTTTAATCCACATCAACGTTTTCTCATTAATAGAGGCACATCTGTTAAGTTTGAAAACATATTACTTGATATTGTTATGAAAAATCCAGGATTCCTGTATCAACGATATATCCAGTTTATCCTCGTGAAAACAACGCATCAACATCACTGATGAGGCTGCTTTAGTGTGATGAAGATTAAGCTGATAAGCATGACCCCTCTACTTAGAGTTGCCTATATTTCTATATTTATTTTTTATCTTAAATTTTAACCAGTGCTAAAAAAATATCTCGAAACTGTAAAGATGTTGACAGCTAAATTTTTTTCATGTTAAAATACTTGCTTGCAACAATAAAATATAAAAAAATTTTGAAAGTGATATCGAATGATGTTTTTAAATCTACTATAGAAAGAATTTTACTTATGTATTAAAATCCAGAATTTACTTAATGACTATAATTTGGCTAACGGTATTTCGCCTATTATTATGTAAACAATATCAGTGTTGCAATCACAAATACATACCTGGCTTAAAATTCCATTACGAAAACAGATTTGAATTTTTCTTCTAACCAGCAGCACGTGCAATTTGAGGCTTTCCCACAAATCTTCCGTGTTGCATACAAACCCTAACATTGAGCTTTAACAATTCAAAAACTACGCAAAACTTTTTTTTTTAATATTTCACATATGAACTAATAGAAGTGTTTTCTATAACAAAAGAATAAATCAAAAATATGTAAAATTTCCTATATCAAGTTTAACCATTTTTGGCCAAGCTCGTGACAGACATCAATCCGACGATTAATTTCGTATTTGTAAGTTATCGGTAAAAAATACCAATCGATATATCTTTACCTATATACTGCTGCGTGGGGACTAAGGTTAAATATTCTTTAACTTATTCTTATTCAAATAGAGAAGGGTATAAACGAAAAAAAATATTTAAATAGAGAATATTATTTAATACAATTAAAAAATTTTCTACAAATTTCAATGTAAATTAAATGTTTTCTTTTATGTTTTTAAAACTAAAGTTTATAGAGAAATTTTATTTTGTTAAATATTATTTAAATGTTAATGTTGTGTAATTAGATTTTTTTTTTTTAATTTTTTAATCATAATATTTTTTTTGTTATTAAATTTGAATACTTCTAAATAAGCGATTATTTGGTTTTTTTGTTGTTATTATTTTTGCATATATATATTTTTTTACAAAATTATTTAAATAATTATATAAATGTTTCGCTATAATCGTCTACATACTTCTGTATTTTAGTTATAATCAACTCTTATATTTTTGTTGTATTTCAATTATTATTGTATTTTTATTTAATTTTTACATTGTTAGTTGAATGATTTCTAAATGAAATTCATTAGATTTTTTATTTCTATTATTTGTAAAATATTAAAAATTTATGAAAAACGTTTTAATAAACAAAAGTGTAATAAATTTATGATTTATTGTCTTTGATTTATTTATTTTGATTTTTGAGTTTATAGTTATTGTTATTTTTTTAAAACTAATTTTTTTAATTTTTCTGTTTTATTTTGCAGTTGATAATTTGTTTTAGCATTTTTGGTTTTCTGCGAATATTTAATTTGATGATTAAGCGGCGTTTTAAATGATGTGGTTCGGAACTATTTAAATTCGTAATTTTTTTATTTATTAATACAGGGTGTGAGTAAGTATTATAAGAGAAGATAATAGAATTTGTTTTATAAAATATCTCGATTTGGTATTGTAACGCTTTAAAATGCTCTGAAGGATAAATTGACAAGAATTGGCGTCTACCATCGTGTTAGAGGTGGACATTTGTCCGTTAGCATATTCCATTATGACACCACTATCTGCGAAGCTTATGGTTTGTATGCAGTAAACACGCAGATTCTTTGTTAGGCATAGAACCTGAAAATGCCAGACTGATAGTGTATAGAGGCAGTCAATTTCTCCTTTATATTTATAATAGCTGTGCCCGCCACTTCGTCATCGTCCTTCAATATTTTATTCGAGTTTGCTTTGAAAGCAATCCACACCAAAGACCCTTACGTTCTTAGTTTTTTTTTTAAGGGAAGTAACACTCAGTCAATTAACTGTGTTACTTCCTTTAGAAAGGGATAGTAGTAGATAAGACAGATGGTTAGCGCTTCTGGTGTTCTTTAGGCGAATTACTTTGAAGCTAGCATAGCCAATTTATAATCATTTTACTTCGCCGGCGATTTAGTGCTATGTGGTAATACGGCGTTTTTAGTTCCGCCTTAAGATATGCTACGTATCACTTTATAAAAAGTAAAGTATTCATATCCGGTTAGTTCAACTGCGTACGTTCACTGCTTTTTCTCCACTTTTCTATCTCCTCACAAAATTTTGTTAAAATCCATCCAGTAGTTTTTACGTGATGTGAACGTCAATGAAAAGCAGACAGACAGACGGAAGTGAGTTACTATTTTATTATATGTATAGATTAATAAAACCGGACCGAACCCTGGTAATATTTACTAATCTTCAAATATTAAAAATTTCACCAAAAAATTTTCAAAATAACATAAACAATTTTCGTCTTCTGAGGCCACCTTGAAAGTGCATGCTGTAGTTTTTTTTGTGTTTTCTCTCCGATACAAATTAAAACTTGCTCTATAAAAAACAGGCCTAATATTGACTTTAAAAATGAAGACCCGCAAACGGGATTATAAATATAAAAAACCACCTAAAATATGCAATAGATTTTTTGCATGTAATATTAAGTATAAAAGTTTTATGCCCCTAGTGCGGTTTACAACTCAGCTCTACTTACTTTAATTACACTTGTCTGCAAAAAATTGGTCCCTGAACATAAATATGTGGAATATAGTGATCTCAACTCGTTAAATTCAAATCCGCTTTAAGTTTTCGCGTATCACATACAGATTTTTTTTGGCTTGGCTAATATTTTCTCCTAAACAAGGCGACCACGCTAACTTATTTTAATATAATTCTTTAACGTCTTGTTTGATTTGAATAAATGAAACACTAAAAGATGCTAGATAAATTTTTTTTCAATTGTTTCCATTTTCAATTGTTTTGGAGATATTCCGAAATTTGTGGCAAAAAAAATAATTTTTATAAAAAAAAAAAATTAAAAAAAAAATATTTTAATAAAAAAAGTATTTTTTATTTTTGTATTTATTCGGAAAGCTAGATATAATATTAATAAAATAAGCCATAAATGATGAAAATCGATGCATAAATGTTTTTATACCCTTCACCACAGGTGGAAAGGGTATATATAAGTTTGTCATTCCGTGTGTAATTTCTACAATATTCATTTCCGACCCCATAAAGTATATATATTCTGGATCCTTATACATAGAGAAGTTGATTAAGCGATGTCCGTCTGTCCGTCTGTCCGTGTTAGTGTGGTAATGTCATTTACCAAGGCACCAGAAGAGATACAAAAAATTTAAGCACACAAATCTGTCAGGCATAGTTTCGAAAATTTTGGTATTGCAATTCAGCAACATCGGATCATTCCTTTGGAGGCTGCGGGCCAAAAACCACGCCCACCTATATTTTTTTTCACGTTTTTTCAGGTTTTTTTTAAATTTTTTTCAGCTTTAATGATACTGTTTTGCCTTTTTTTCTCAAATAAATATTAGACTGAGACAGGTAGATCGCAAGGAGTGCATACAGATCTCGGGGGATCAATAACCCCCTGCGAGGGGCGATTTTTGTTTGTTTTTAGATTGGTAGGGTTTTTCTGCTTTGATTTGTATTAGTGACCCTAATAGAAAGCAATACACATAGAGGTAGCCAATGGACCCACAGGGTACCCACTGATAAATAGGAGCAGTTAAAAGGACCCCATGTGTCAATATGAGGAAATTTTTTTTAAGGATTTTTTTTTTGCTTTAGTCTGACCATTCTAACTCAATATAGATTGGAGAAAGGTCCAAAATTTAACAAAAAATTTTAATCGAATTTAAAAAAAAAAATTTTTAATTTTTTTTCAAAAATATTTACAAAAAAATTTACAAAGCATTTTCAAAAAGATATTTTACAGAAAAATATTCGAAAAAAATTTTTTTTTAAATATTTTCCAAAAAGTTTTCGAATAAAATTTTACAAAAAATTTTTAAAAAAATATTTTTACAAAAAATTTGTACACACAATTTTCGAAAAATTAAAACAAAAATTTCAATATTTCTTTGAAAATGAAAATCATGACTGTAACATAACATATATTTAATATTAAGAATATACATATGTATGTATGTGTGTATATAGAGTAACATATTTTTTTAAATGCGTTTGATTTTTTAATATATGATATCTCTGTTTTAAAACCTAGGTGCATTAAACACATAGACATCATCAGAATACCGACTACAAACTGTCAAAAATGAAACGTTGTGGCTGTCGTCAACTTAGGCTAATTTCTATTTTATTCAACAAAAGAAAATGTCACAAAATTGTAAATTGCAAATTCATATATAAACAAAAAGTTTTGGAGGAAATATTTATAATTTTTTGAAAAAGTTATTTAATTTTATAAAATCAAAATAAGTATTTCTACAACAATGTCAGAGTTTACGATGTAGCTGTCGTCTTCAATATCATTAAGTAGCTGACAACACGGCGACAATTGTAGCAAACGGAATTTGTTTTCATTTGTCTTCTATTTTTTTAACTTATGAATAATGATTTTTTCTCATACGAATTTATTTAAGTAAAGAGTCAACAATATGGATAATGCTGTACATGTCTGTATAAATAAAATCACCGTGGTGAAGGGTATAGAAGATTCGGCACGGCCGAATATAGCACTTTTACTTGTTTTTTATTCACAATGTAGTGCAGGTACCAACTTTGAAAGACATGTAACACATTAATAAGGCCCATTATTATAACTTGCCTTTAGCTAAAATTAGGATTTTGTTGGAGCGATAAATAGTTTTTCGTTATTAAAATTAATCTTAAAACCACTTTTAACTATCACGTACTATAAGCACAAGTTATAGCAATGAGCATTTTCCTCATTATTATAACGAAAAACTACTTATCGCTCCAACAAAATCCTAACTTTATCTAAAGGCAAGTTATAATAATGGGCCTAAGGCTCATTATTATAACTTGCCAATAGCTAAAGTTAGGTTTTTTCTTGGGTGATAAGTAGTTTTTCGATATAATAACGAGGATAGGGCTCATTATCACAACTTGTCATTAAAGTACGTGATAGTTAAAGGTTGATTTTAACTTACTTATAATTGCTCCAACAAAATCCTAACTTAAGCTATTGGAAAGTTGTAATAAAGGTCATAAGATTATTTACTTTTGTTATAATAACTACATATTAAATATTTCAATATCAGTATTTTATTTAAATAAGAATATCTCAAAAACTAGACGTAATAGAATCAATATGTAAACAGATACAGATTCAGCATTTAAAAGCACATAACAAAGTTCTTGCTCCCGACTATGTTATTTTTTGCCGACCATTGTTATCACAAAACTATATATCTAATATTTTTATTTTATTTAAATAAGAATATCTCGAAAACTAGATGTGATAGAAAAAATCTGTGAACAGATTTGGTTCAGCACGCAAAAGATAATTAAAATCACATAACGAGGTTCGAGCTCCAGATTTTTTTTGACGACCAGTGTTACAACTCAACCTGTCAACAATTTTTAAGTTGAACTTACATTGTTACAACTTTGTTGTGGTATCACCGTTTACAACCCCTTGTTAATGCAAATTTATAAATTTATAGAAAAATAGGTAGTTACAACAAAAAAACAGCTTGAAAAACTTGTAGAACTGATGGAAATCCATTCCGATACTGAACGAGGCAAGCCGCAAATTGGATCCAGCTATTTTTTTTTTCTTTATTGTTGTCTCTGCATTTTTGGTAACTTCCATCAGCAAAAAATCTAAGTACAGCACCCAATTTTAACATCGGTGATATAGTTTCCACACGCACAGATTTCTTTAAGTGGCGTTTTATATCATACAGTAAATAGCAACACGCTTCTTTTCTCAGTTGAAAATACCTTAAAAATCTGTAAAAATTACTTTAATTTTGTATTTATTACTTATTTCAAACTCACTTATTTTTCTTACTTTGCACTAGGCAGTTCGAGAAGTTTGACTATCACGATTCGTCTTTCTTTTTTTGGATTCTGACAAAAAAAAAAAAAAAAAAATTGGCAATGGTACGAGACCATAGCGCCAGGGTGTGATTGCTTTAGCTTCCTCCAAAACCTGCAAAAGTTTTCTTACTTCTGTCAAATTTGATACTATAAGTTGGTAACACCATAACAATTTCAACCAAAAAGCAGTTGTATTTTAAAATACTAAAACAGAGAGATAAGCAAACTGAGTTAAGTTGTAAACCGTAATAGGAAGTAAACCGTAATAGTAAAAGTTTAAAAGATTGGGTGTTGCTTAACTGAAAACAACTATACCTTCAAACAAACTTACAGATAAGTGTAATAAAAACGAATTGAAAACGGAACTCACATCCTGTATTTTGTTTTAAATTTTCTAGTAAAATCTCTTTGGAAATACAAAGAAAATCATTTTAATAAAACTTTTTTATTTTTAATTTCAGGTTGAAAACGGAGATCAATTAGAAGCCATCACTGTTTCACCCGGTATGCATCAAATGATGATACAAGGTGCTCCCGGACAAGAGCCACAAGTCTTGCAAGTAGTAAGTCTTAAAGATGCCACACTCTTGTCAAAGGCTATGGAAGCCATAACGAGCGGCAATTGTAAGGGTGACGACACCATTATTATGGAACAATAAAAAACTATTTTTAATGCCAAATTGCAAAATTTTTAAAGAAAATAGCAACATCAGCTATATTTAAAAAAAAAAACAAAATTTTAGGGACAAAAAAAGAACCCAAAAGTATAAATAAAATTTTTCTGTTGATGTATTTTAAGTTGAAAGGTTGAATCTTTTCAGTTAAGCAGTCCCTTCATTTAAATTATTGTTTTTTTATTTAAATGTCTGTTTTTTGTTTGTTTTCCTCTTGCCTATATTTCTATTATTTTCATCCTTTGTACAGATATATTTGTATATTTAAAACAACAAAAATTGTGAGGGGAAAAAGTTTTATCGTATCATGATGATTTATAAGTACCTGAAAGGTGTTTTTATTTATTTACTTATTTATACTATATGTTTTCGTTTGCTATATTTTATTTTTATTGTTTAAATACTTTTTAGGATATTAATGTATCTTTGTGTTTTGTTTTTATTTAATTTATAAGTCTTTTTTTTTTGTTTGCAAGTTGTTGGAAGGACAGTAAAAATACGCTGATCAGCAAACTTTGCTCATGTTTAATTTTGTAAAATGTAAATTATTCTAAGTTTGTATTAATACCTGTACTACCTTTTTAAGGCATATAAATTTAAATGAAATAAAGTTTGTTTAAAAACTTTTAGCTTCTTGGAAAAATAAGTGTCACGCAATTTAAGCCTTTTTAAACTAAAAAGCAGGTTCTTGAATTTTAAGTGGATAGTTATAAACGTGTTGCATACTTTTAGGCCGTAAACAAAAATTAATATAACTAGTCCAATATACCAGATGTGTCGGTAATTTCTGTATGATTTCTTCGCTAATAAACGCTCGTATTTACAATGGATGGTTAGAAATTTTTATTTAAAGTATTGGTCATTTGATTCTGCTGATATTACATATCTCTCAGGCAGTTTATGGATGCCATTCCTTAAAGAACTTTATTATATTAATATTTTAATTTCTTCGAAATCGTTGTAGGGCCGCAGTGCGTGCCCCTTTTGATGTGAAAAGTTAGTAATACGATTTCATTTGAAATCTCTCTCAAAATCTATATCGTTTACATTGCCTTTTTTTACACTAACAATATTTCATACAAAAGATTGCATTACATTAGACCTGATTTGCATAAAGCAAGCTTTCTTGTGCAAGTCTTATTTTTTGTGAAAGAGGGAGGAGTGCAGACTAATTTTTTTCCTATTTTCTCTTCCACAAAAATTCAACCTTTTGCAAGAAAACTTTCCCTGTGTAAAACAGCTATTGCCTTTAGTTTACAATTTCACTGCATTTGTTTTTTCAACTTAATTTAACTTTTCAATATTATTAACATTTTCTTTGTATATTTTTTTTTAACAATTTTAACCTCTCGCATATATTTCTTTGTTTTGTTTTTTTTACAAACTTCTGTTGAGGCAGCGTACAATTTGGGAAAAAAAATAGTTGCATTACTAAGAATTACCAGACTTTGAATAGAAATCTAGTAAAAAATAACTTGATTGTGCTTGACATCTCGTAAGTATTACATTTCAGTGTAATGTAAAAGCACTATAACTCTGGTCCTTTCGCGGTACGTGACTTGTGTAGTTCAGAAAGTTATTGTCGGTAGAATAAAATGACATGGTATGTTTCAAATCATAACATTACATACGAGTACTTATGGCTAGCGACATCAAGTAAAACAACAGAAACGAATATCCGACATACCTGGTAGTTGTAAAATGTTATTTTTTTTAAATATCCTTGGCTTTGCTGATCAGCGTATTTTCTTAAGCTTTATTTTATTTAAGTTTTTCTTAAAGATTTTATATGAATCTAGTCACGAATCTAGTCATTTTTTATAAATAAAAGTCTATTTTACATTCATATACTTTATACATATGCTCAAAATACTTATATCTATAAAACGATTTAATATTGTATTTAAAAACAAAAGAAATAAGCAAAATACCTAATAAACTATTTTCATAACTAATATAAATAAAGGAAATTATAGAACTATAATCGTATCAGGCGAATTTTACATGCCTTTCACCTACAGCCTGCTACTCTGCTCGAATTTGCGGAACATTTTTAGCAACATTTATTAATATACTTGAAAAATATGACATTTAAAATGTGGTGTCTATGTCGCGATTTCAAAGAATTTTACGTTTTAATTATTTTAAAGTGTAGCACATTTTGAAAGGTCGTAAAGTAGCTCTGGCCTGAGGAACACGTGCACACGTTATTCTTGTTATCGATTAAATTCAATCAGGCCGTCCTTGTTGCTCGGCGTTCGAGTGGCTTGCGCCTCCCTCTCGCACTAGCTGATTAACTTCCTCGAATAGTTGTACTAAGGTGCAGTTATTGGTGGTTGTATGAATCAGCTGCAATCGTTTTGTCGTACATTGTTTGAGCTCCATATAAAACTCAAAATATTTAAAAAAAGTTGAATCTGGGATGTATCACTTCCTATGCGAAGGCATAAATCGTGTTGTAGATCCCGGAGGATGAGAAGTAACATACCAAAAATGGCAATATATACACATCACTGTATGTGTCAAAGGAAGAAGAAGCTGTTGTGTGAAAAATTCCGCATAAAATAATACCCATTTGTTTTATTTCACAAAACGTTGCCAGACACATTTTATATGTTCTTCCGCAATAAAAACCGAGTACTACATCTGCAAAATTTGTTCATGTGTTTTTATGTATTTAGTTTGACAGCATTCCGCATGAAAAATTGAACAGAATACCAAACAAGAGCGTAACTGACTAACCTAAACAAGGGCGTAAGGCGTAACAACGTCTAGCGCCTAGCTTTGTACAAACCTAAATAAGAGCGCAACGTTTTGTAATAAACAGTAATGTTAACATATTTTGTTTAGTAAAATCTAATAAATTAAGGCGCAAATTAGAGGTAAAATCGCTAGATAAAGCTCTGTCTTAATGCTTTGACTGCATTTACAATAGACAGAAACAGGGCAGACATTTTTTGAATTCTCTTTTGCTCTGTCTAAATGCTTTTGCAATTGGACATAAACTAGACAGACATATTTTTGCTCATTCTACTTTCGGATTTATTTACTTTACATGTGTGAGTGTTTAAAAATCTGTGGTAAATGTACTTTGTTGAGAAAGTGAAGCAACACAGAAAAAAGCCAAAAGCAGAAAAGTGAACCGAAAAAATGTCCAGTACAATAGTCATGAAATACACACTCTACCTCTTCAACCCCTTGCCAACAAATCTCGTCTGTCTGCCCTGTTTCTGTCTATTGTGAAAGGGGACTTTTTTGTTTTGCATTCTATCATAAAGGGACTAACACCAAAAATTGGCAGAAAAATTATAGAAAATCGGGGATAAGTTTGATTTCCAAACTAACATTAACATAACGACGAAAGAGGTTGACACAAGGAGTACTTTGCTGACGGATAATTAGGCAAGAAAACTCTTGAACATCTTAGATAAGTTTGTTCTCCTTTCTAATATTTAGCTTCATTTATTTACTATTTTTGTATTTTGCTTCATTTTTGATGCCACAACACAAAAAAAGCTAAATGAAAACAAAGAAAAAAACATTGATAGCTGTCAAACTGCTTAACGTACGTCAAAAGTTAGAAATTGACCAACTTTAGAATTTCGCGTTGACAGAGACCTACGGATTAAGACAAGGCTCATGAGAAACCCTGTATTTCAACTTACTTGTCAGTTGAAAAATATGACGTATAACGTACGACGAATTCTATGTGCCTCGGCTTTAAGATAAAGGTTTGTTTGTCACTCAAAGGACACGTCAATAAACAAAATTTGCGCATTTGGAGAAAAAAAAAAAAATAACCACGAGAAGTATGTACTCCAGGCACCACTACATCCAAAAATTCGCTGCTTGCTGCGTTTTATAAGCCAGTAGAGACATTGATTCTTACTTCTTTAAAAATTAGACTTGCGAGAGTATATATAATTTTTTCTAATACATAAATACTTGCTACATTTATATAAATTTTAAACAAAGCAACATGTATAGTGTATGTGTGTCGAAGTTGCGCTAACAGAAAAATATTCCCCATTACTCAAGAGCTTCAGGAGATCAGAAAAGGTGCCCCACTGCAAGATTATAAAATGTTAAATTCCCCATAAAATACTGTAAATTGAAATCATGTAATTGTGTTATGAAATAATATAATGACACATTTAAATAATACGTTAGATTAAATAAAATATAAGCCGATTTATAAAAAATATTAAATTAATATATAATAATTATTGATAAATATTTTTAGTTTTCATTTGTGTTGTTAAAATTTAATGTTTCTTCTGTAAAATGTTTATATAAACTGTATTAACAAATTATTATAATATTTCATTTACAAAATAATCGCAAATTCCATTTAATTGTAAATACTATAATACATTTGATATTAAACTAATAAACTTCATTAATGAAAAAAAAATAATAAAAAATACAAAGTGCAGTCTAAATGGAGCCACCAGGGAGAGGCTCAGTGAAACAAGCCGTACCAAAAATTTCGGCCTCGGCGGCGTAATTATTAATCGGCCAATCATGATACATACACACACGTGTATGTAAGATAAATAACCAGATAATGACTACTACCACCACCAAGGACATAAAAACGGATGTAATGATCCAGAAAATGTATTACATTCTGCTTGTGTCTCATTTTTTATCCCTTTATAATAAAGAACTTATGCCTGAATAATTATTAATTCATTTCAAAAAAAGTTAAAATAAAATATTGTTATTTATATAAAAATAAAAAAAAAAATTAAATCGTTTAGCCAGTTTCGGAGATAACAATTTACAAACACAGACGCACATGAGCCCCAGCTTTGAAGCAGACCTTGCACCTTATACACATGGATCTATCTAAGTTTGAAATCGTATTAATATCGGTTGTGCCATATAAAAAAATGGCCTTTCGTCTCTTTCTCCCCTCTAGGCAGGGCTGCCAGGTCAATTTAAGAAAAACTCGTCAATATCCCGATAAAAATTAATAAAATTGTCCTGTCAGCTTTAAAAAATCGGACAACTAAAAAAGTATTTTTTTTAAACATTTTTTGTTTATAATTTTGTTAAAAAGCAATCAAAAAATCATAAAGTTAACTTAGACATACACATTTATGCCTAACCTAGTGTCTATACCTGATAAAAATTTGTCTGGATAAAAGTCAAACTTCATATTAAAAAACATTATTTTTAATACTGGGTTTTTTTATATGAAGTTTGACTTTTATCAAGAAAAATTTTTGTATGGTATAGACGGTAGGTTATACAAAAATACTTGAAGTGTACTTTAAGACAACATTTTCATATCAAATTTGAAATAAAGTAGATTTGAGGTAGACTTTATTATTTTTTGGATAAGGGTATTAATGTATACTGAAATCAAATAATTTTCTGATGTTTTAAACACATACACGACAGCGGCTACACGACTGCAAAACTAACAAGAACAAATTCCGTTGGCCCAATTGTCGCAGTTTAGTCAGCTACTTAATTACATTAAAGGCGACAGCTACTTCGTAAACTCTGATATTGTTGTAGATATACATATTTTACTCCTATGACAATTTTTTCCTAAAAAATAATATACATATTTTCAAAACCTTTGGCATGTAAATGAATTTTTAATTTTGTGACATTTTCTTTTGATGAAAAAAAAAAAAAAAATATCGCATATCAAAAGAGAAATTACCCTAATTTGATGACTTAAAAATAATCGTTTTACTATTAATGTGTGTATTTTATTATAAAGCCTGATGTTCTCTATGTGTTTAATACATTAAATTAAAGTTGAAATTTTACCATAAATTCTATTGATAAAATGTTTGGGAGTTATCAATACTCCTAACACTGGAAGTTAACAAAAACCATCTTTAAAGAATTGTACACATAATATTGGAAAGCGAGCAACAATCCCCTTTAAACTGGCCTTGTTTTTTACTTTAATTACCACAAAATTTTAAATCGTTTACACTAAAAATACGAAACCTTGTATTTTGAAATTCTCATATTTTTGGCATTGTAGAAAAGCGTCACTTTTTAAGAAAAAAATCGTCAAATCGGAATTTTGCAATTTCTTCGAACAAAATCGTCAAATATGGCAGCCGTGCCTCTAGGTCCTCGTTCCACCTTTTCCCCCCTCAAATGTCACTTTGGGTATGTATCTCGGATCCTTTCTTTTTATATAGTTTTTTCACTTTACCATACATACATAGATAGTATAGATAGTATTACACAGCTCCCATAGCTTTTTTTAACTCTTCGGGATTTTATTTCCGGATTTTTCCTTTCTTAGGCATTTTTTGAAAAGAAATGTGAAATGAGGTTTACATAGTTACTTTTCGGGTAATTTGGACCAGTGGTCCACAATAGACAACCTCTTGTGGTCCACATTAGACGCCAATTAAATCAAGAATAATTTTGTTTTTGCTGAAAAGCTAAATGGATAAAAATACTCTCCAATTAAAATCAAAACTTAAAGTGCACTTTTATAGGAGGAAATTTATAAATGTTAAAATCTGTAACGTATCTGCTCGGAAAAGTCTCCGAAACTCCAACTAAAAAAAATGTTGACCACACTTGTTAACAAATAACACTACACGGAAATGCTAACATAGCAACAATGTATTAAAAATCGTATGCAATGTTCTTTACTGTTTAACGACAAAGCGTACATCAAGTCAGAGTTGCTATACCGCACTTAGATTCAAAAAGGTCACTGGTCCACATTAAACGCATAGTCCACAATACCCGCAGTTACTCTAGTATAGGTAAAGTGTAGATAATGATAATAAAAAAAATCGATGTCGGGATTTCAACGGGTTTTTACGTTTTGAGGTCTGCTGAATTCATTTTGGCTCTTTTCGTGATGATATCTGTGGGTGTGTATGCCACAATTTTTGTATCAAAATGAAATTCAGTGCCTTTGGTATATGGAGATGAAGAGCTGAATAACTTTTAGGCATAATCAGGAGGGGGCAAGGGGTAGTTTACTTGACACCCCAAGCCGAAAATAATTATTTTTTTGATTTGAATGTACTCTTAAGTTTTATTTTTGATTTAATATATTTATAAAAGTATCTATTTATTTCCATGAGGTATGCTAAAGTGGAGTGTAGGTAACTCTAGATTTTTTATATGCTGGAAAGTTACAGGAGCCTTAAAACATGTTAAGGAAAACAGTATAAACAAATTAAAAGTAATTTAAACAACAAATTCATTTAATATTTTCTATATGCGTTTTTTTTGTGCCTAGAATACAAACGACTAAAGTTATGATCAGATATGGCAAATATTTGACAAAAAAAAAAACGTAACCACTTAATTATGAAAACAGTTTTTGTTTCTTTTAAATACTTAGTAAAAAATATAAGATCCTACTCAAGATAAAGGTAAGATATCACATTTATTATACTATAAATCGTCATTTGTAATAATGTGTCCTGTAAGATTGAACAAACATTTATAAAAATAGTGGTTACGCTTTTTTGGTCAACTATTAGAGATATCTGACCATACCTTAACGCACTAAATATTATAAATAATTAACGAGTTGATAAACAAGACGCATAAACTAAAATGCCAATTAATTTTTATTTTTCATTAACAAAGAAAATGTTTATTATTCATAATTAATATTATAAATTGGGGTGTTCAGCTCTAGAGACTCTGACTAGGTTGCTTACCACTCCTACAGAAAATCTTATGGTTATTGACAATAACATACAAGTTCTGCTTAAATATGTTATGTATGTATGTAAATATGTATTTGTATTGTACCAGATGTTCAACAGTGGCTCTGCAGTTTAAAGAGTAGGATTTATCGATCTAGTTTGAGGCAAGTATATATCGCTCCTTTAATGCAACATAGTCATATCTAAAATAAACTTAAAATGACTAAACAAAATATCAGAAATATATCTCAAGCTAAAACGATATTATATTTAAATTTGTTCATCCTTTCGGACCACAAAGTGAACAGGTGTCCACTACAATCCCCTGATCACAACCTAATCTGACCTCAAAGACTTTTCTTAAATTTTAAAATACTTCACAAAACAGTAGCGGAGACATATTTAGATATGTAGGTACCACGTCCTTTATTTTAATCCAGCATGTTTTTGCTTATCTTTTTTTACATTTTTTATTTATCGTATCTTCAATAAATTTCAACTTACAATATTGACTCATATCTTAAGTCTAAAATAAAAATAAATATACTTGATAAGTCTAGCCAGTGCTAGACAAAAAATGGCATGTTTCACGGTTGCTGCTCTCATTTGCGGGCCATCCCTCTGATGTTCGGACGATAGAAGCAATGTTCCTCCTTCTTAGACGAATGTAACCACGTTCATTTAGTAAGTTGCGCACCAGCGGATTTGTATGTGTTTCAAGCTTCTTCAAATACGTTACTGAGTACTTTGCTATTTCTGCTTTAACTGATGGCACGTTTAAATCTTTGTGGATGTTCGAGTTTTTTTATATCAGGGAGCAGATCATCCGTAGAATCTTCTTTTGGTGCCTTTAAATTTTATTCTACATTGCCAGCTGAGGCAGTGTCCCATAATTGAATGCCATAACACCAAATTGGTTTTAGAATTGACTTGTATAATTCTAAAGTAGAATTGGTAGAGTAGAATTTCTGCCTATAAGCCAGTTTAGTTGGCCTCCTTTTAACTTCGTTTATGTTAACTTTGATTCTATGTGGCGTTTCCAAGTAAGGCGCCGGTCAAGATGTATGCCCAGATAATTCACGTCTGAAAGCTGAGGTATCGTTTTGTTATTTATACGAATAGCTGGGCTGGGTTCCCTACGCACTGTGAAAGTTATGTGAGTACATTTTTGTTCATTCACCTTTATTCTACATTTCCTCAACCATCTTTCTAAATTTAATAATATGTGGTCTTGTAAATATCGTGATGCTAGTTCCCGACTTTCGTGAATGCTTAAAAAAGCTGTGTCGTTGGCAAATGTCGATATGTGGACTCGGTTATGTGTCTGAAGTATACAGCAAATATAAAATGGGCCCCAATATACTACCTTTGGGAACTAGGGCTTTAATTGGCTCAGGTGAGCTAACAAAATTTCCTTATTTTACAAATAATTTTTGATCGGTTAAATAACTATCCAACAAGTTACGGGCAAATTCAATTTGCCATACCATATTGAAAGCTTGAGAAACGTCGATAAAAAGCGCAGAGCAGTATTTTTTTTCTTTAAAGGTCTTCTTAACAACATTTACTAAAAAAAACCTTTTTTAAATGTCCAAAAATAGATTGCCTTTTTCGGTATCATTTCTTGCCCAGCCTTAAGAAGAAGTTTGCAAGGGAGGCTTATGTACAACTGGCCTTTTAAAATTTCTATACGCACGCCATAGTGAACAATCTGATTGAGGAGTTGCGTCAAGGTCTTCTAAATAGTTTTTCAGTGATACTGCTCTTCGGGATTCTAGTAAGTCTCTTAGTCGTTTCGTGCATTCTTTAAGTCTGCTTTTAAGTTGAGGAGATCTGTGTGATTGTCACTCTCTGCGAATTTTTCTTTTTTCAGCCAATAGCCTCTCGACATTGTAGAAAAAATTTGATTCTATCTAATTAGTTGTCGAGTTACTGTTGCATGTTGGGCAGCTGATTTTGGGCTTTGATCAAAATCAATCAGACTCTGCTCTACGTCTTCAGGTGTTCTTAGCGGGATGTTTTCCGGACAATAAGTACTGAGATACTTTCTATAATTCACCCAATTAATGCTTGTGCTAGTCATTGGCGATACCATATTTTGTTTGTCCCATATACTCGTATAGATGATAGTGGGTGAATGATCAGAGGATAATTCAATTGACGCTTCAACTTCAAGCATTTCTCTTGGAATACCCTTAATCACGCCAAAATCAATAACATCAGGTATTTTTTGTCGATCAGTAGGCCAATGGGTGGGTTGTCCACCCGATGTCACATTCAGACGCATTTTTAAAATTGTGTCAAATAAAACACGACCTTTTATAGTAATTAGTCTTGATCCCCAAAACATATGATTTGGCTTGTAGTTGCCTAATGCTATGAAACAGGGACCTATTGATTTATAGAAGTCGCTATTTTGAATCTCTGATATTTGAAATCTAGGAGGTGAATAAATTGAAGATGAAATTCTTCAATGCAGATTTTTTTTGCTGGAAGGTAGTCCTCACAAAATCATATAGTAAATAATGCCACGAGGCTCTTTAGTGTCATATAATATATAGCCATTGATTTTAAAAAAGCTATTTGTCTCTAAAACCAGCACGACATCAATTTATTGGTTTTTAAGGAAGTACTCGAGTTCATTTTTGTGTTGCTTATCTATGCACTTTAATAAAGGAGTTGTGAAACTTTTCGCGATTCTACCTGCTACAGTTCCCAAGTAAAATGTTGATAAATATTTACTTTGTATGTGAAGTGTCACGCCCATTTAAAATACCTAATAGAGCGCATGGAAAAATTATTATCTTATACCTAGAGAACTTTAATAGGTGGTTTTGAAATTTTGCCATTATAAATAAGCATAGTCATAAGTAACCCTGTTATGAATATACATAATCAAGACAAATAGTGGATATATATGAACAGTGGGCGTGTCACCTCCCATAAAATGTGAAATATAATTATCGTTTACCTAGAGGATTACAATGGGTAGAGTTTTAAAATTTTGCACAAATAACCCTTATATTAATGTACGAGGTTAGCAAAACAAAGAAAAGAGAACTATAACATGTAGAACGTTGAAATTATGTACGTGAAACTCTCTAATTAATGTGCAATGACGCACAAAAGAATTACTGTATTGGAAGACTCGATTTGGTAACTCCCATACTATAAAATGTTAGGTTAAAGTCCGAAGTACTTATTTATTTATTTATTCATTCATTCAAATATATAAACCAAGCCAAGAGGCCATAATCGGCTATAACATACTACTTAAAAATTATTGAGCATAGCTGAGCAAGAAACTGGCTGGATTGGAATAGTGGACGTCGCATACAAAGTTAAAACCGAATGTAGTAGTCCTATCGAACTATAAAAAGTAGAATCTTAAAATTTTAAAGATTAAGAAGGAAAGCCCGGGTACCCTTCATACAAATCCTATATCTTTATAACTGTGATATCGACAATCTCAAAATTTGACATTAGCTACTTCGAGAAAAACATGGGTTTTCGAGTTTAAGCTTGGTCGTAAGCTTTACTTAAAAGTGTTCATTTTATTCCTTGTTGATGGTGGCAGCGAAGCGCACCGGGGATAGATAGTTCGTTATAAAAAAAAAACTGTAATTTCTGATCTCCAATAACAAACTTTTTTTATTGCTTTAAGTAAAATATAATATATATGTACCTTTGTCGTGTTCAGTAATCATTTTCGTTTTGCTTAAAAACAAAAACAAAGAATGTATATTGCTTAGCGAATTTTTATATTTATTATCAGCAATTGATTTAGCAGAAATAGGTAAAAACAAATTGAAATCCTGTTATCCTTTAGTTCAGGTTTTTCCATTTCTCTCCTTTTAAGGGAATTTTCTTATCATACCCTTAAAGAGTGCTTTAGTCCATGTTTGGCTTTTTTCGGAAATAAACAAATAAAATTGATAAACTAAATAAAAAACCAAATAAATGTAATTTGCTTCAAACTGGTATTTAATTTATTTATTTGATTATTTCTTTAAAATTAAATCTATTCAATTTGGTTTCATTAGGGCCAAAAACGCCACTTAAAGCATTGGTGAGATATGAATCGCGTGCAAGGATTTCATTTATATTGTAGATAAGCTTCAGTTTGAGTTTGCATTATTAAGGACAGTAAATACTGAATAAGCAGTTTTTAAAACCTGTAATAAAAATTATTAAAATAAATTAATTAATTATTAGGCTTAAGTTCTTATTTATAAAGAGATAAAGAAAAACTATACACCAGCATAATGTAATGCATTTTCTGGATCGCTACATCTACGGATTTAATTTTTATTTATCTCTTATATATATTATTTGTTTGTAAAATCTCTTGCTGGAAACTGATTTGAGTATAAGAATTTTTTTTTAATTTTATGACAATTTGATAATTCTGCAACTTTTTTAATTTCCATCGCAGTAACTTCCAATGCAATGCAAAGAAAAAAGAAAGAATGGCTTGATAAATAGTATCAATGTCATTTGATTTACTGAGCAAAAGGACGGAGCTGATTGCCTGACAGCCGCGGCTTAGCCACCGCAGACTTTTGCCCTTATGCTATAGCCGCCGCCGACTTGACCGGCTGATTTCGGCTTAAAATTGTCATCTAACTAAATCAGATTAGTCACCAAACAGATATAGTTTTAAGTTAATAGAACACAAAAGTAAGTACTTTTTATAGTGTAGGAACTAAACATACAAAAAAAAATAACAAATACTGCTTTTGAGGACAAGAAGGATTATAATAGACTAGCTGTGCCTACACACGTTGTATGCGTCCTGACAATATTTTGTTCGCTTTTACTTTGAAAGTAATAAAAACCAAATTTTAAGACTCTTATATTGCTTCACGTATTTTTTTATATAAAGAAAATTCTTAAAATTCAAGTTCAATCAAAAGGGCCTTGCAACTAAATAATCTATTTTTTATACAAAAGGGCTATCAAAGTAAATAGTAACAAGTAAGAGTGCTATATTCGGCGGTGCCGAATCTCTATACCCTTCACTACGGTGATTTTACTCGTAAGTTTTGAAATCCCCACGTTTTGGTACAAATGGCCATATCTTGCAACCCTAGTTATTTTCCATTTCACAAAGCCATATAATTAAGAGCAAACGCATTAAAAAAAAGAACTGTTCTTCAATTCTTTCCACCGGAAATGACTAAACATGTAAAAATTTTTTGTATAATTTTATAGGATATTTTTTGTATAATTTTATAGAAAATTTTTTGTAGAAATTTATTATTTTTTGTAAAATTTTATTGTAAAAATTTTCTATGAAAATTTTATAGAAAATTTTTTCTAAAAAATTTATAGAAAATTTTTTCTAAAAATTTTATAGAAATTTTTTTCTAAAAATTTTATAGAAAATTTTTTCTAAAAATTTTATAGAAATTTTTTTTAATTTTTTGTAAAAATTTCTTTAAAAATTTTTTTCTAAAATATTTTAGAAAATATTATGTAAAAAATTTTTTAGAATTTTTTTGTAATTTTTTTTTCAAATTTTTTTGAAATTTTTTGTAAAATATTTTTGGAAGATTTTTCGAATTTTTTTGTATAAATTATTTAGACTTTTTTTGTAAAAATTAGGACCTTCATGAAATCTATATTGCGTTAGAAAGGTCCGACTAAAGCAACAAAATTGGTACAATTGTACCACAAATCCCAACACTGGTTCACACGTTTTTAGTCACTATTACAAAAAACCATACGAACTACTATTCCATTTCACATTCTCTCCAGATTTAACACCTTGCGACTTTTTCTTGTTTCCAAATTTTAAGAAATCACTGGGTTGTAAGAAATGTAATACAAACAAAGAGGTTATTATGTAAACAAACGCCTATTTTGAGAGCCTTGATATAAATTATTATTAATAAATTAATTATTTAGGCTTAAGTTCTTAATTATAAAGAGATAAAGAAAAATTAGATACCAGCAAAGCAGAATGCATTTTCTAGACAGCTACGTCCGTCATCAGTACTCTTTGTATCAATCTACCCGGTAGTTTCAATTGTTATTAATTTTCTATTTAAACAAACTTATCAAAGAAATAGAATCTGAGAAATTTTTAATTTTACATTATATTTCATAGAAGATAGAGCTTTTTGAAATTGTTTTACACTTGTAAACTCTATTTATTTTTCATATTATACTACCAAGCAAACATTTTTCTTTATTTTTATTCTCTTTATATATTTTTCTTTTATTTGAAAATGGTATATATCTGTCTTGCTATTAGCTATCCTTTGGTTAGCAATTAACAACAATTAGATATTTTTTATTCTACAATGTATATTTTGAGCGGGCATGGCTTTGACATTGTTAACTTCAACACTATTGTGTTAATAATCAAAATATACATTTGTAAAATAAAAAATATCTAATTGTTGTTAATTGCTAACCAAAGGATAGCTAATAGCAAGACAGATATATACCATTTTCAAATAAAAGAAAAATATATAAAGAGAATAAAAATAAAGAAAAAATGTTTGCTTGGTAGTATAATATGAAAAATAAATAGAGTTTACAAGTGTAAAACAATTTCAAAAAGCTCTATCTTCTATGAAATATAATGTAAAATTAAAAATTTCTCAGATTCTATTTTTTTGATAAGTTTGTTTAAATAGAAAATTAATAACAATTGAAACTACCGGGTAGATTGATACAAAGAGTACTGATGACGGACGTAGCTGTCTAGAAAATGCATTCTGCTTTGCTGGTATCTAATTTTTCTTTATCTCTTTATAATTAAGAACTTAAGCCTAAATAATTAATTTATTATTTCAAAAATAGTTCTGATAAATTATTATTTTGGGAATAAACAAATTGGAAAGATGTTTGACTAAACATACCAAGATAAAGGGGACTATGTTGAGAAATAAACCGCCTTTTTTGCCGAAAATTATATCATTTATCGAAAAAGTTAGGGAATTATCAACTTTAAGCGTTTATGTATAATGCGAGGGCATATAAATTTGTGCAGTAAAACGTAAGCGTTTAAGAAAAATTTTGCTCTCTGTACCTGTACAAATGTGGGCATTCCCACTGGTATTAAGATGCCGGCTGTTATATCACTCGGTACCTGCGAACGTTGTAATAAAACCAAAAAAGCTTTTTTAAATTTCTTATCACGATCCACCCAATTACATGCATATATGGACTCGGTTAAATGATCGGTGGCCTGATGATACATATCACCATAATAACACAAAATAAAAATTTCCATTGTAATAGCAGCGAAGTAAAGGCAGAGATTGAGCAATCTCGTTGGATTTATTCCCACATAAAATACATAGACGCCCATGGTACACTGAGACAAGCCGGTAGCCAAGAATTGTATAAGGCAGGCAGTTGAAATAGATTCCTGAATATTAAGAAAAAGCCTGAAAAGAATATGAAAAGAAGTTTAGAATTAGAAAGTTATAAATTTTTGCAACGGAAAGACTTTTGGAAATTAAGAATATTAAAAATCTAGTTAATTTTAATTATAAAATATGTGTAAGTTTGTAGTTATTTTATATTTTTAAATTATAAAAGAAAAATCATGGCATAATTTTATGATAAATTCTCAGCCTAAATGTATGCAAAGTTTTGCATATTAAATTTTCTAATGTTATTGCTCTTTCCTAAAAACTTTTAAGTTCATCTAAAAATTAATGAATTTAAATTTCCAAGGCCATAATTTAATTACATACTCATGAATGGTATTGTGATCCTTGATACAATCCTTTAGCTCATCATACAACTTCACGTCAGAACTTATGCCATTAGTACCCAAGTTCTTGATACGTGATGCCAACGCCTTAATTTGAGCTGATAGTATGATTAAGTACGACGGTGGATAAGTATCGCTCGAAACAATTTGAGTTGATTGCAAACTTGTAACATAAAGTATATACAAGTTCATCAAAAGGTAATTTCTCCTTGATGCACTCCAATTCCATGGAATCCAGGTTGGGTATATTTGTATTCTTTCTTTGGCAAAGAAAACGGCTACTTGAGCACTCATCACGAAACAGAAACATAAACGTGCAAAAATAACGAAAAGTTTTCTAGCTGATGCAATGCCCTCCTCTAATATGACCACTTCTTTGCGAGTCTTGGCTCTGGCATCTAAACGTTCTAAAATCTTGTGCACTTTAAGCAGCTTGTGTCTCACCAAAATTATGTTGAAGAATTTTATATTACAAGCCAAATCCGTTGTTGTATTGAAGATATTTTCACATAACTCGGACAAATTTTTCGAAAGTATTAAATTGACAGTAAGACTTGCGGGGTACAATAACATCGTGAAATTTATAAAAATTGCATAGGCAATGTAGGCCTTAAACCATTTGGATTCGCGGTTTGGTGGTTGTAGTCCTAAAAATTTCCACACAAGCCAGTGGTACTGAACGGCCAAACTTGTGTCAACTTTAGGCTTGATATTCAGCAACATTTTTGATAGCTTTAATAAAAAAGAAAAATAATTAAATATAATATAAAAATGATATATTTTTTTATTTTATTTGGTTTCAAATGAAAATTACTAGTTTATTATTTGTTTGAAATGTAATGAATTTATACTCTAACCTAAATAAATAGGAAATTAAATATTTTTGTTTGCCTTGAAATTTGAATCTTATTAAAAGTTATACTGCAAGAATATCTATTTTTTATACTTCCAATTGCCACCCGTCCTACTATACCTTTGTTTAGGAATAAGGAACTCCTGACATTCTCTCTTAGAGTTATTGCTTACCATCAGTCTTCTTCTGGGTTTTTTGTGGTATTCCATCAGTTAATTAATGAAGCAGTGTTGCAAGTGCAAAAATTGTTTGTTTACTTATAAGACTGTATCGTTACAGGGATATGTATGTATAATTAATTTTTGAACATAAAATTTGTAAAAGAAAAATATTTTCATCTGAGTTTTCAAAAAAGTAAGGCAAAATAAAAGTAAAAAAAAGGGAAAGGGATTATTACTATAACTTAAAAAAATAGGCAATTGTATCAATATGTACTTATTTGAAATCCCATAACATTGTATGGTTCATGTGTAATTCCGTTTATTAAAATTTATTTAATAAATATTTTATAAAAGAAACTTATGCAGCTAACTTAGCTTATGATTGGATTATAATTGCTTTCTAGACTGAATACACTTCTAATTTAGTTATTATTATTTCAATAAGAATTTTAGTTTTTAGTCAGAAAATTTAGGAAAACATGATTACTGATGAGGTATTGTTATTTCACTAGTGCTTAAAGCATTATCATTATTGGCCACATCTGAAATAAAATTTTGCAATGAAAACGTCTGGTAAATTTTGTTTTATTTTATATTTAAAAGTTTCACCTGCAAAGCAAATAGGTGAAAAAAATATTACATACACTTAAAAAATACATACGTTTTATTAGTATTGTTCTTATGGTACTTCTTATTTTTAACAAATCAGCTACAAAAGGGTTTTTACGAAAGGGGTTTTTTTTTGGGAATTTTAGGTACGCGAATTAAATTTTATTGCCTTATTTTTACGACTTATAGTTCTTGTTTTTGATTTATTTTATTGGTTTTTTGTTTTAAAAAAACATTAACAAAATATTTAGATTCAATAGTATTGGAAAACTTAACCATATACATATCATAAAATTTCCCTATTTCTATTTCCACCTTTTAATACGCTAATTAAATTTAGTAATGAAGAAACACAAGCTATAACAGCGGAATGTAAGCGCATTATGAGGTACTATCAGGAACAGTAAGAAGAATACCAAGAAGAAAATAATACGACAATTTCTAATGATAGTAGTACACTATACTCTGACTTTATGCCGCACTCAGCAATAATTGATCCGATTGAAAAAGTCACTAACGAAATATCGACGTACCAAAATATAAAAACACCGTTCCATGATGACTTTGAAATATTGCAGAGTTGGGAAGTGCACAAAAGCAAATTACCGTTCGGATGAAGCAGTGCTTTCTCAGCTGGATGGAATTTAATAACAGAAAAAAGGTCTCACATTTCATGAAACGATGATACTATAAATACATATTATGTACTTATATTTTAAAATATTTAATGTTATCGAATAAAATAATTGATTTTTATTTTCTTTTTTAAATTATATACATATGTATGTATTTGAAATACAATTTACATATTGTTAATTATATTATTTTTTGTTTTTGGTTAGATAATTATCCTTGCAAGCAGATTCACTTGAAGGAGTTTGATTTATAGAGTTATTTCTGGCAAGCACTTTAACCTGCAGAAAACGTGGATCAAGGGTAAAAAAAAGAACACAAGTTGAACCTTTTTAGTTTCAAAGTAAAACTCACTTTGCACGTTTTTATTTACTTTCTTTTATACTTAAATTATGCTTACATATAATAATTAAATTTACTACTAAGTAACACAATACAAATGACAAATTGCATAGTTATCAAAACAAAATAAAAGTTGCTGGCTTAACTATAAAATTCATTGGCCTTTAAAAGTGTCATTAGCCTTTAATAATTACAAATTAAAAAGTGTCGTTGACTTTAAATAATTAAAACAAAAAGTGAATTTCTTAAATAGGTCAAATAAATGCTTAAGTAGGAAATGTTTACGTTTAAATAAAAGTAAACAATGTTTTTTTTTTGTTTGAATAAAAATGTATGTGTATTAACATGCTCCCCCCGTTGAGCACAGCTCAAATACAAAATAAAGATCAATAAACAAAAGATTTCTTCTGTTTATAGACATTTTTTTTTTTTTTTTTTTGTTAATGAGCTGATCAACGAGATGTAACAAGTGCTGGGCTGGCATTTTTTTGAGGCTGAGTTGATTCTGTTTAAATACTTGACGTTAGTCAAACATGGACAGTGAACTCTGAAGTTGGTTGTTGTTTGCGAGGCGTTGGAATTGGAGTCTCAGTTTGTTTCGACTTTCGTTTTATGATCAGATAAATTAGGATGGCAACTGTGATTAATAATGATGTATAGCCCACTGTGATGTGATGGTAGTTGTGGGTGTTAATTTTGTTCGGCAGCTGAAGTATTTGTTGTTCGTGTAAAGTGGTTTGTAATGTTGTTAAATTTTTTACTTGTGAAATATATTTATTTGTGTGTATTTCATTTAATAATGGTTTTATACGTTCTTCATGACTTCGTTCCGTGATTTCCCACAGGCTAGTGTATGACGTTTTGCTGCTGCTAGATATTACTTGTTGTCCTTGTAATGTCATAAATTTATATTTAAGGATGCAGTTTGGTTCCAATACGAGCAAACCTGATTCTTCTAGGGTTAATTGTGTAATTTCGGATTTACATACTGCTGTTGCTTGAGCTCGAGATGGAATTGCGTATATCCATTTATTTTTATGGTAGAGAGGAGTCCACGAGGCCGAATCTTTTATTATCTGTATTGGGCAGTCTAATTTAGTTTTGTTATGAAATAAATTGATTTCACAGCTACATGCTGTTGAACCTTGTTCATGTCTTACTGACGCCTTGGAGCAGAGATAGAGTTCTTCTTTGAGAAGAGTGCATGAATCGAGTTCGGTATGGCTAAGAGCAAAGTAATGGTTGCGAGCTATGTTGATGATGAGAAAGGATGAACATGGATTTATTGACACTAACGTATTGTTAACCCAATTTGGTATTGGGATCAGGTTAAAGATATCGAACCTATCGCGTTCGATTAATGGTAAGGTCAAGCTAAATATTACTATATTTTCGGTAAGTCCTCCTTTAACCTTCATCAGTTTGTATAAGTGTAGAGTGTCTTCTTGCCTTACAGGGAGATCTAATGATTCCGGAAGATGGAATTTTATTTTTGCGACTTCAATTTGCAATTGGCGGGGGGTTAAGAGTAATGGACTAATGATACCGTGGTGAGTACTTGTAAGGATATCAATTAGTGACAGTTGTGTATGCTGCAAATTTGCTGCTGTGATTGTTAATTGTATACAAAGCGATGAAAACAAACGATAAAGCCTGTCTTGATGGTATTCTTCTTTAGCCGTAGTAATCATGTTGTGAACTTCTGAGATTTGAAAGTCAATTTGATCAAATTTTTTCTTAATAGCTTCTTGGTCTGACTTCATGATGTTTATGGTAGAATCAATAATTGACGTCTGATTTTTTAACAGGTTAAGCAGATGTGCTTCATTTTCCTTGACTTGTGATATTGTTTGTGCCATGTCTTTTGCATATTCTGAATCCAGCACTCCAAACAGCGAATGTGCAATGTTGCCAACTAAATCGATTGCAGATCTCTTCTGTCTTTTTCCGGAGAGTAAGCTGCTATCCATAGTAAGTTCAGCTTCAGTATGTTCAAAATATTTTACCAGATTTGTACATGTTGATTTTTCTTGCATTTCATTGCATAAATGATTGAGAGTTTTTGTGCCTTCTGAGAATATTGTTAATTCAGACCAAAATCCTTTTAAATCATAATGGACTAATAGTTGCCATTCCGTAGGTGATATTATTGCTGATCCGATTCCTTCAAAATGGATGCCTAATTGCCTTCCAAATTCTTTGTTGTGTACTTGTGCCCCTAACACCAAGGGGATAAATACGGCTGCTATTATAATTGTAAAAATGTTGTGATTGATAGTGGTACACCTTCTCTTGTTGGGAATTTCCTTGTTATTGTTTTGACAACAAGACGACGTTGGCTTTGTTTCAGTTTTAGGAGATTCATTGTGATTGGCTTGACCAGGAGGAGTATTTTGTTCTGAAACATCCTCTTGGATAGAATCTTCACACGATGAATTGTTGATTGGTAGTGGTGCTAATCGAGCAATTGCTCGTCTGACGATGCCCTTTAACGTTTTGACATCCGCTACTCGCACAAAGCCGTCATCACCTTGATGTACTTTGATAATTCTTCCTAACGGCCATTGTAACGGTATTGTGTTATCTTCCTTTATGATGACCATGTCGCCAGGTTGTAAGTTGTTCTTTTGTGTTTGCCACTTATGTCGATATTGAAGTTCAGATAAATATTCTTGTGACCATCTTCTCCAAAATTCCCGTTTTACATGAGTAACTAACTTCCATCTAGTAAGCAGGCCAATTTTTGGTTGGTTGTCTTCTATGTCGGCTTGAGCGTTTAACGGTCCTCCGATGAGAAAGTGACCTGGAGTTAATGCAGCTAAATCATTCGGATTATCCGACATCGGACTGATTGGTCGGGAATTAAGAATACCTTCGATCTCTATTACCACAGTGTCAAGTTCTTCATATGTTAATTCTGCTGTTGATACACTTCTCACTAGTAGATGTTTTGCTGATTTGACTGCTGCTTCCCATAAGCCGCCAAAGTGTGGTGCTCTTGGTGGAATGAAATGAAACATTATCCCTCTGGATGTACACTCCTTACTGATTTTTTCATGAGCTGAATATTCATAAAGTGATTGTGATAGTTCCTTCAGTTGATTTTTGGTGCCAACAAAATTTGTTGCGTTGTCGCAATACAAATTTTTACAATGACCTCTTCTACTGATGAATCGCTTCAATGCGCCTATAAAGGCTTCTGTAGTTAAATCGCTAACCAATTCTAAGTGCACAGCCTTGGTAGCGAAACAGCAAAATACAGCGATGTAAGCTTTGTGTGGCCTTTTTCCCCTTATTTTGTAATGAATCCAAAACGGTCCACAAAAATCTACACCAGAATTGCTAAATGGTCTGGCTGGGGTAACTCGCGTTGATGGCAGGTTTCCCATAATTTGGTTAAGTAGTTTTGGCTTAGCTCGAGTGCATTTGATACAATTGTGCACAATTGATCGTGCTGCAGTTTTTCCTTTGACTGGCCAATATCTTTGCCGTAAGTGAGCTAAAAGTGCTTGAGGTCCGCAGTGTCGGTTATTTTCATGTACCATTTGTATTAGTAATTTTGAGATTGGGTCATTCCAAGGGATTAACATTGGGTGCTTAGCGTCATATGGCAATGTTGATGACTCTAATCGTCCTCCTACTCTGATAATGCCATTGGAGTCTAAAAATGGAGTGAGGTTGCTAAATTGGCTGCCTTTTCTTACTTCATGATATTTCTTTAAATACTTTAAGTCCTCATCAAAGTCTGACTGTTGCATTGTTCGTATAATGACCATTAGAGCTTGTTCCAATTCTTGAACTGATAACTCTATTTCACGATTTTGCTGGCGTTTTCTAGTATTACTGATGAACCGAAGGATATAACCTGTCACTCGCTGCAGTGTCCTGAAGGACCCGTTGTGGTGTATAGTGTATATTATACTTGTTGAAGTGTCACTTGTTGTTGTGACGGCTGTTATTTTCTTACGCTCCATGGCAATGTCGTTACTAATGTCTTCAGTCTTTGAGAAATTTTGTGGCCAAATTTCATTTTTTCCACAAAGAAATATAGGCCCGTAGA
Source organism: Phasia obesa (assembly GCA_949628195.1). Classification (NCBI taxonomy): domain Eukaryota; kingdom Metazoa; phylum Arthropoda; class Insecta; order Diptera; family Tachinidae; genus Phasia; species Phasia obesa. Next base: position 31,540,977 of record OX451218.1, on the reverse strand, counting down.
ACCATAGTGGGTGTTCGAGTAACTTCCTTGGTGATATACCACGCGACAAGACGTCTGCAGGATTGTCCTTTGATCTCACATGTCGCCATTGCTCAGCAATAGATAATTCTTGAATTGCTGCTATTCGGTTGGCCACGAAAGTTTGGTATAATGATGATTGTGACCGGATCCAGGCTAACACGATCTCTGAATCTGTCCACAAGTACGTGGGGATGTCATCAAAGCTTAAGTCCCTTTTGACCCTTGCTGTTAACTGACTGGCTAATAATGCTGCGCACAGTTCAAGGCGAGGTAGGGTTTGGTGTTTTAAGGGTGCTACACGTGATTTTGCACATAATAGTCTTACAATTACTTGATTGTTTTTGATGACTGATCTGATGTAAACTGCTGCACCATATGCCTTTTCTGAAGCGTCTGCAAAGGCATGAATTTGTATATTTGATGATATTTGTCCTTCAAACATATGTCGAGGTAATTTTAGATTGTTGATGTGTTTCAATTCATTGCGGAATGTCATCCACCGAGCGCGAAGTTCTTCTGGTAACTCATCATCCCAGCCTAGCTTTAGTTGCCAAAGCTCTTGGATAAATATTTTGGCAGTGACAACAATTGGTGATAGCAAACCCAAAGGATCAAATAGCCTGGCTAAATCTGAGCTTACTGTGCGTTTGGTGAGGTGTTTCATTTCCCTTTGGCAGACCTTGACACAGAATTTGTCAGCTGTTGGCATCCATGTTAATCCTAGTGTTTTGACAGTGTGGTTCTCGTTGTTAAAGTCAAAACTAACTTCTTGTTGTTCCTTTGCAGTATTTTGTAGTAGCTGCTGGTGATTTGCTGTCCATTTTTGTAGTTTGAGACCATGCTGGCTTAGTATGTGTTTTAATTCCGTTTGAATTGTCAAGGCTGTATGTAAGTCATCCGCTCCCCCGATTCCATCATCCACATAAAAATTCTTAAGCAGGAACTGTGCTCCATATGGGTATCTCGTTATATTTGATTTACCAATTGTTTGTAAACATTTTGTTGCTAAATATGGTGCCGAACGCGTTCCATATGTGATCGTGTTTAGTTGATAATATTTAATTGGCATTGTTGGGTTTTCCCTCCAGATGATGATTTGGAATTTTCTATCTTCCGGATGCATGATAAATTGGCGATACATCTTCTCTATGTCAGTTGTAAAAACAAAACGTGGTAAACGGAAGCGAAGTAATATGGAAAAGAGCTCACTTTGCACTGTAGGTCCTGTGTGCATTATATCATTTAGGGATGTACCAGTTGAAGTTTTTGTGGATGCATCAAAGACCACTCGAAGCTTTGTTGTGGCGCTTTCCGGTCTTAGGATGCAGTGGTGAGGGATGATATAATTTGGAGATGCAATGGAATTAAAATCTATTTGTGCCATATGACCCAGTGCTTCATACTCTTTCATAAAATTTATGTATTGTGCTTTTATTTCGGGTGCATTGGATAAACGCCTTTCCAGTGAAAGAAATCTGTTGAATGCAATGTTGTGTGACTCTCCCAATGTATCAGGGTTGTCACAAAATGGAATTTTTACCATGAATCTTCCATTCTTGTCGATTGTGTTTGTTTGAGCAAAATGATCTTCGCAGTACTTGTCTGCTATTGATAGGATTTTTTCAACCTGACTTAGATTTTCCATATCCCAAAGTTGGGCAATGGCTTCTTCGAGATTAGTGTCGTCTTCTGTGCACATTCCACACACTGCACTTGATGGTTTATTTCCTCCTACCTTGCCAGCAATAACCCAACCTAATAATGTGTTTTGAAGAATTGGCAAATCATGTCCTAGTTTGATCTGTCCTACTGACATTAATTGGTGATAAAACTCTGCGCCTAGTAAAATGTCTATTTTATCAGGACGATTGAATTCTGGATCGGCAAGCACTATATTCTTCGGAATTGGCCAATGCTCAATATTGAGTGACTGCGACGGTTGAGGAGCAACTATGTGTGTTAGGACTGCAGCCTCAAGTCGCGTATTAAAGTTGTTGATGCGCGATTGTAAGGCTACGTTTACTCTATGTTGCACTCTGGTATTAGTTGATCCGATACCGCTGAGGCGTATTGAAGCTGGTTTTGATGCAATTCCAAGACGTTTAACTAGTCGCTCGCTGATGAGATTTAGCTGTGATCCTGAGTCAAGGATTGCTCTACATTGGATCTCTCTACCGTTTGATTGGACTTTAATCATTGCAGTACCAAGAAGAATGTAGCTTTTTGTTTGAGAGTGGTTTGATGCGGCAAGTGATGCTGCGTTTTGGTTACTTGGTGTGGTGCTGATGCCTAAGGCTGCTGACTGTTGATCTTCTGCATTCTGATTCTGTGTAGCTTTTGCAGCTGGTGCTGCTTGGTTGTTATTAGTGCCTTCGAGATGCAGCAGAGTGTTGTGTTTTTTGTTGCACTTCACGCAACTTCTGAGGTTGCACGCCTTCGCATTATGACCAGGTTTTAGACAGTTCACACAATAGTTTTGTTTCTGAACAAATTGAAGCCTTAATGAAGGTGTTTGTTGAAGAAATATTTTGCATGCGAACAATGGATGATTTCCATTTTTGCACATTCTGCAGTTTGAGCTAACATTGTGATTTGATGTTATGGATGTGCACACCCTTGATTTGGACTGTACACTCTTTTCCCTTTCAGCCATCGATTCCATGGATTGAAAATGCCTTTCCAGAAATTGTAAAAACTCCTTAATTGTTGGTACTTCTCTTGGTTGTAATAATGATTGCTCGTATTGTAGACGTGTAGTTTGGTCTAATCGTTTGAGTAACACATGAAGCAATAGTGGGTCCCATGATGAAGTGTCAATGTCAAGATTTTTGAGGGATAGGAGGCACTCTTGGATTTTATCATGGAACGATTTGTAATTATCATTTGTTGTCTTTGTTGGAGTATCAACCAGCTCATGGATCACTTTCCTTACAAGCAGTCTTTTATTTTCGTAACGTGTTGTCAAGATTGACCATGCCGCTGCAAAGTTTTCTCCCGTGGAACTAAAATGTTTGATTAGGTTTGATGCTTCCCCTACTACATGCGTTTTTAAATACCACATTTTTTGGATGTCCGGAATCGACTGTTTGATGACTAATGATGAGAATAAGTCGTGAAACTCCTTCCACTTCATGTAATTTCCATCAAATTTCGGGATAGTAATTTTTGGAATAGGTACTGCCGATGCGTCTGAATGCCCAATGTTTTGCCCATGATTAATCTGAACTGTATTGTCTCTGAAGTTTCTGGAGGCTGCTCGGACCTGCCCTTCGAGCTGGATAAACCTCTCCATATTGTATACATTCTGGCTTCCTTCATCACATAATTCTGAGATTTTGTAGTGTAGCTCCTCAATGTCTTGCCATAACCTGGTGGCGGCTATGGCATCGTCATGACTAACGTTATCTGTTAATATTCGAGTGACCGATGCCATCATGGCTGCCTGCCTTCGCATAAGTTTTACCAGCTCACCAACTGGTGCCGTGGCTGTCTTAGCGAGTTCTACCTGGACTTGATCATCTGTAGTTTTCCCCCTATCAGGTTTCGTGGCTTCAGGCGTAGGTAGTTTCAGCATTGATGATTCAAACTCCTTCCTGTATTGCTGCACGATATTTAGGATTGATGTATAATAATCCTTTTGGAAGTAATCATGGTCGAATTGTATCTTCTCCAGCTCGCGAATTTGGCTGTCATTGTCTTCAAAGGTTGTCCATTCTTCGTCTAGTCTTCTTAACCGCTCTTGGTAGTAGCTTGTTGATGTCTTCCTCGACGCTGCATCCTTTTTATAGTTGCGGATAATGGTTTCAATCCGCTGACCAATCTGCTGCTGAGAAGTGACCAGTTCCGTAAATGAGCTCATGTTGAACTATTTTATCCTTGATGTGAAGCTGGGATTAACCAATCAAAAAATAAACTAAAGAATAATAATCCTGTGCCTGATACAGGATCACGTCGGGGTCACCAAAAATGTTAATTATATTATTTTTTGTTTTTGGTTAGATAATTATCCTTGCAAGCAGATTCACTTGAAGGAGTTTGATTTATAGAGTTATTTCTGGCAAGCACTTTAACCTGCAGAAAACGTGGATCAAGGGTAAAAAAAAGAACACAAGTTGAACCTTTTTAGTTTCAAAGTAAAACTCACTTTGCACGTTTTTATTTACTTTCTTTTATACTTAAATTATGCTTACATATAATAATTAAATTTACTACTAAGTAACACAATACAAATGACAAATTGCATAGTTATCAAAACAAAATAAAAGTTGCTGGCTTAACTATAAAATTCATTGGCCTTTAAAAGTGTCATTAGCCTTTAATAATTACAAATTAAAAAGTGTCGTTGACTTTAAATAATTAAAACAAAAAGTGAATTTCTTAAATAGGTCAAATAAATGCTTAAGTAGGAAATGTTTACGTTTAAATAAAAGTAAACAATGTTTTTTTTTTGTTTGAATAAAAATGTATGTGTATTAACACATATATTTCTTTTATTTAACTCACACAAATAAAAATAAAATAAATTTGCAAATAACTTACACTGCAGCAATAATCAAAACAACCATGCAAACAATAATTCGTAACATTTTAGGCCTGGTACTCTGTTCAGTTTTTCATGCGGAATTCATTTCTATGAAAAAGTCATAAAAAAATGTTGCAGAAGTAGTACTCTGTGGAAAAACATTGAAATGTTTCTGGCAACATTTTATCAAAGCTGTGAAATAAAGCAACCGGGCATTATTTCATGTGGAATTTTTCAAACAACAGCTGATCGCTTGGCTCTTTCTAAAGCAATGTGGTATACTTAAAAACAATAAAATCGTAAAATTCTTTCAAATCGCGAGATAGACACCACATTTTAAATGTCAAATTTTCCTTGTGAAATAATAAATGTTGATCAACATTTTTCACAAATTCGAACAGAGTACTAGGCTTTAGGTAATATTAAATTAATTTTAATAAAAGGAATTACACATGAACCATACAATGTTATGATTTCAAATAAGTACATATTGATATAATTGCCTATTTTTTATGTTATAGTAATAATCCCTTTCTTTTTTGAAAACTCAGATGAAAATATTTTTATTTTATGATAAAAAATTTATTATATATACATATCCATGTAACGATACAATCTTATGAGTAAACAAAAAATTTTTGCATTTCATAATAACACACAAAAGATCGTTGTGCGATGAAAGAACATGTTCTTTTATTTTCGTCATGTATGAGTAATAAAATTACTCTTCATCGAGTGCACTGCTGTAGTGCACACTGAAATCATGTATTCTAACTTAGTTGTATTTCCACCGTCAGTGTCAGGTATTGTCTATCACTCACTACTCGTTGGTTATGTTTTCTCTTTTCCTATTATTGTTGTTCGCACACACTCACTCATCTCGCAACGCAAAAAGTATACGACCTGAAGTAACTGCTTGGGCATAAAATGTTTTGTTGTTCATTTAAATGGTGTTGTGCAGCCCTATAGTAGTTATCTTTCATTTACTACTATTATTATTGTTGCATATATACACTGAAAAAAAAAAAAAAAAAAATGGCAACAATAAAACTTGGAACCAAGAAAATACTACTGCTACATTTAACGCGGCACAAATTGGGCTAAATATTATGTCTTGCCATTCAACACAGTTGTCAATGATTTCAAGTTTTAAAATTCTGCGGTGGTGCGTGACGATCGCATTTTTTGTTTACAAGAAAATTTTAAAAATTGTAAAGAATTCGTTTTTTTACCTTCATTCACATATAACTTTTGAAGTAGGAATGTAATCTTCAAGCAACACGCAGAAGTTTAGATATTAGAGTTATCAACAACTATGTTGAATTTCAAGGCATAGTATTCAGCCCAATTTGTACCGTACAAAAAGCAGTAAAACCTATTCTCGGCAAATTTTATTCATTCATTCAATTACATTTAAATTACAATTACAGGTAATGTGTAATTGAAAATTTTCAATTACTAATTACAAGTCTTTTCAATATCTTGAAAAGGCAATAACTGATTTAAATACTAAGAAAGCTCCTGGCATTGATAAAATCAGTAACAAGATGTTATTTGAATTGCCCCGTATAGCCCAAAAAATCATTCTTTTTGTTTTTAATGCCATTTTACGTCTTGAGTACTTTCCTACAAAGTGGAAAATTTCTTTGATTACTATGATACCTAAGCCTGGAAAAGACAACACCAAGGTTGAATCATACAGACCTATAAGCCTATTATCAAATATATCAAAGCTGTTCGAAAAAATATTAATAATTAAGTTGAACCCAATTCTGAGCGCCAAAGGATGTATTCCGAACCATCAATTTGGCTTCAGAAAACAACATAGTACGATCCAACAAACACACAGATTAGTAAATGTAATTAAAAAGACCTTTGAAGAAAAAAAATACTGTTCTGCACTTTTTATCGATGTTTCTCAAGCATTTGACAAGGTATGGCACGAAGGCCTTATATACAAGTTAAAGCTGAATTTGCCCAAAAACTTCTATAAGCTCATAAAAAATTATTTAACTGATCGAATGTTCATACTAAAAGAAGGAGATTTCTTAAGCTCGCCTCAGCTTATTAAAGCCGGAGTTCCACAGGGTAGTATTTTGGGACCCATTTTATACTTGCTGTACACATCCGATATGCCAATTAGCAATCAAGTGCACACATCAACATTTGCTGATGACACAGCTTTTTTAAGTATTCATGAAAGCGCGCAAGTAGCATCACAAGATTTACAAGATCACGTACTCAAATTGGAAAAATGGTTGAAGAAATGGAGAATTAAGGTGAATGAACAAAAATGCACTCATATAACTTTCACACTGCGTAGGGACTCATGCCCCCCTATTCGCTTAAATAATCAAATGATACCCCAGCTTTCAGACGTCAAATACCTCGGTATACATCTTGACCGGCGCCTTACTTGGAAAAGCCACATAGAATCCAAATTGACACAAATGAAGTTAAAAGCAGTCTAACTAAACTGGCTTATTGGCAGAAACTCTATCCTCAGCTTAGATTGCAAATTACTACTTTACAAGTCGATACTTAAACCAATTTGGTGCTATGGGATTCAATTATGGGGTACTGCCTCAGCTAGCAATGTTGAAAAAATACAAAGGCGCCAAAATAAGATTCTTCGAATGATCACAGTTGCTCCCTGGTATATCAAAAACTCTAATATTCACAAAGATCTAAACGTGCCAACAGTTAAATCAGAAATAGCGAAACATGCGGTAACGTATTTGAAAAAGCTTGAAACTCATCCAAATCCACTGGCGCGTAACATTCTTAATGCTCCTGGTTACATTAGACTAAAAAGAAGAGATACTGCTTTTCTTGGCCGTACAATAGAGGGATGACCCGTAAATAATTTCAACAATCGTGGAACATAATTTTTTTTTTGTCTTGCACTGGCTGGACTTAAAAAGTATATTTTATTTTAGACTTAAGATATGAGTAATTATTGTTAGTTTAAACATATTAAAGATACAATAAATAACTATGAATTCAAAAAAAAAAAAAAACTAATTACAAGTAATTGTAATTACAATTATAAAATTTTAATGTAATTGTAATTAGTAATTGCATGTGTAATTAATTACAAAATGTAATTGATATTCCCCAAGTCTGGTAAATTGAACAAATTACTCTCATAAAAAAAAACTTTTGTATAAAAAAGTACGTGAAAAGTCAGATCATCTTACTTTCAAGGATGTGCTGTATCAAATATTCGAATATTTAGAGTTCAAATATATAAATAAAACATCGTTCCCCATAAATTTCAATTTGCTGTTAACACAGATTTGCTTACTGCAAATTTGAAAAAATATGTAAACATTTTCCAAACGGTTTTAGCGGCTGCGAAAGATCCAATGTTAAAAAGATATATCGATAGACCTCTAGATGTATACTCATTCCACAGTAATGTCAATGTGGTGAGAATGTTTGCGATGGCGGAGGGGAACGAGGATATGACACCTCATAAAGAAATATACTCCAGATGTCAGCAAGTAAAGGCTGGGAAAAACAAATGCATTCACTTCCTTTTCGACATTCTGCAGGTCCATCCAACGAAGCAAGATTTGGAAAATGGTGTAAAAATAATGAAAAAGGTTTATCAGGAAAATAAAAAATGGAATGCTGAGGAACGAATAAAGAGAATGGAAGATATCGAGAGCAAACAACAAGCACAAAAAATAAGACAATAAGAAAAATAAGTCCTATTCAAGGTATATTTATCTTACTAGGTAGTGTCGTCCGCCCAGCTGATTTAGTAGTTCGACATGTCAAATGTTGTATTTGTTCAGAAATTTTATAGTGTAGAAGTGAGATAGCAATAAAACACATAAACGCCTTCTCAACTTTCTTCTATGTTTTTTGACATTTCGAACTACAAAGCAACAACAAAATGCCATGTTGTTCTTGTATTGTTGTAGGGACGCCACTATCTTGTAAAATAAATATACCTAATATGCCTATGGAATTATTTAATTTATTACATGAACGGTTTTTTTCAACCGATGTTCAAAAAATTTTTTTCATGAAATGATATTCAAATTACCATTCAAATTGCTGAATATAGTTAGTTCAAATTAATGCCGCTAGCTGGCGCAAGATTCATTTTTATTTAAAAATGTATCAAAACACCCTCTATTTGCAAATACTATGAGTTCATATGTTCAGCAAAAATATTCGCCATAGAATTTTGTACAAATTTGCCAAACATTATTTGGTCGAATTCTGGAAATTTAAAGGTCAACATTTTGATTTTCCTCAATAACCTAAAAATAACGGTAATTTTTGTAAATAACGAAATTATGAAAAAGTCAAAGAACAAAAGTTGCTACCAAAGCCCTAAAGAACCATTTTCAACAAAAAAAAGTTATTTTTTTTTCGCAAAAAGTCGATTTTGGCATATTGCTAAATATATAACAAATATTTATAAATACAGAAAAAATATTTCAATAATTATTTTCTTTTCCATCTTTTTGTTGCGAAAGTCTCTCTTTAAAAGTTGGTTCCATTTTGTTAACGACACAACTGCTAGTTGACGTTCTATAGATTCGAGTGGCTTTAATGATTTGTTGAACAATTGTGTTAAATGAAGTTTTATGACATTTTTTGGCACATTAGCAATTTCATCACTTTCTAAATACTTAAGTATCGCAAACGTTTCGATCATTTATTTTTCTTTCCAACCATCGTTCAACCATACTTATCTTGTTTTTACATCATGAATTAAATGCGACTCTGCCATATTCTTGTTTCTTATATTTCTCGACAAATGCTGTTTTTAAAGGACATTTTTTAAATGTTTTACAATTTGTCTTGCACGATATAACATATTTGTAAGTTTTTTAAAAATATTACGATTTGTTTTATTCAGCACAATAACGATAATAAATTTGTGTGATAGCAAAAGAAATGTTTATTTAAAAATAATAACCACTGCATTTTCTTTAAAGTGCTCATGATTTTAAATTTCCCGTTTATTTATAGCAATTTCCCGGGAATTTCCGTTTCCCAAACCCTACTTGTTGATAGTAATTTCTAGTGGTTAAGAACATAGATAACACAGAGATAGTCAACTGCAACGTCAAAAACCTTAATTTCTTGTCAAAAAACCCAAGTGTGAGAATGTATTGGTAGGCAAAATTGTATGTGTTGGTTCTTAAAAAAATTTCCCCACAGCACCTAAACTGCACATAGTTGTATAAAATGTTTCGTAAAAAAATCTATATTTTTTACATTTAATTTTAGATGTTTAAATAAAATATTTTTTTGCTATTAACTAAAAATATAATTTTGTATTTTTGCTAATATATTTGTGCGAAAAAACGTTAAATGGAATAGTAATTTTAAATAATTATTATTTTGTATTGAAAATTTTCATAACCTAAAAGAAAAAAAATAAAATAAAAAACAAAAAAATACAACACTGTGAAGAAATAAATTTCACCTAATAATTGTCAAAAACTTGAAATTTATTTTTTGTTAAAAACTTGGAAAAACAATAAATTATAAATAAATTTTGAGTTCAAAAATTTTAAATTATTTACATATCTGAAAAGTGCAACGATATATAGCCTAATAGAGTATAAATGTAAGTAAAATTTTTACATCCCTACGTGTGTTGAATTCACACCCGTCGTACCCGTAAGTGTGAAGACATTTATAGCCACGTTTTTGACATTTGGAGAGTTGACTATCTATGTAATCTATGGTTAAGAATATTTAAATATAAAAATTGATTGAAAAAGCCTTTTTTATTTAATAAATAAAATAATATTTGTAATAAAAAAGCCTATAAGGCTGGAATTATATTATTACCTAAGAGTAACAGCGGATAAACTTATCATATCTATCTGATATACAATTTAAATTGCTTAAATTAAAAAAAATCGTGATTTTATAAAATATCTTTGAATTTTACTTACAAAAGAATCCCTCTTAAGGTTTTGATTTTAAAACTAAACAATTTGTATTTCCCTTCACACAAATTTGAAACAGGCGATATGTTTTCACAACAATAAAATTTAAACCTTTATGTCGTCTATAATTAAAATGCACGAGTATTTATACTACGAGAAAATGTTTAAAACCAGTGTTCTCCAAACATCAATAGCTTTGTTCAGTAACTGCAAATTAGTACTAATTATTACTGGAAAAGCGTTCATTAACTCTAAAAACTAGCAACGCGAGAGCAAAACAAGAGAATAAAAATGTGAGAAAAAAAAAAAATTACTTGTAAGTTTTTGTTAGTAAAATTATTACTAGCGAGAATTAGTCAAACAGCTGTTCGGTATTTTGTGTTCAAAATATTTTTTTTGGAAAAATTGTATGAAAAAAGAAATTTTTGCAATATTGAGGAAAATATCAGTATTTAGTAGTGAAAATAATATAAAAGTGAATAAAATTTTGTTGGTATATTGATTTTCTTTAATTTATCTTTGAGGATATCAAACGATAAAATTTAGTTTTTCCTTTTTAAATTTCGGTTTTCATTTTAGGTCTTTTTGTTTTAAAATAATAGTAAACAAACCAGGATGACACATTTATTGCAATCGTACTTTTTTCGGTACAATTCTGATTTTAAAATTGGTATTGTATAGTTTTTAATATATTTTGAACAATAAACATAGTTGTGTTTTGGAATATTATTAATGTAAATATTATAGAAGTTTCTTTGAAATAAGAATGTTTATTACCACTGACTAACCAAAAATATTGACATCTGAAGCTTAAATGCATTATAAACTCTTTCAAAAACTACTCAATATTTTAAAACAATAATTTTATTTAAATTATTGTTCTTTTATTTTTGTTGTTTGATTTATTTCTATGGTTTCCTTGAGATTACTATTATCAGTTTAAACTTCTATAAAGCAACATTTCTGGCTAACAACGGCAGATTATGTTATGTTTGCCCTATCATTTTATTTACAATTAGGTTTTCAAAGGTACTATTTTATGGTCTAATCGATACAAGTTTTAAGTCCTTCCTGACGCCACCGTAGTCTACTTGCTAACTTTTGCTAGTAAAGCGTTCATTTACTTTTTCATATTTAGGAGAGTAATAATGTAAATTTCTGTTTTACTCTCTCGTTGCTAGTTTCTGATAGGAAAGTTACTGAACAGACCTAATGTACGTGTGAAACAAAGAAGAAGAAGCTGTTGTGCGAAAAATTCCATATAAAATAATACCCATTTGCTTTATTTCACAGCTTTGATAAAATGTTGCCAGGAACATTTTATATATTTTTGGCAATAAAAATATGAATTGTATAGATACATTTTTATGTATTTAGTTTAACAGCATTCCGCATGAATATCTAATTAGAATACCAGGCTTAAGGCAAGAATTAAACTTTCATACGGGCAACTCTATTGTGATTTGTAATCAGTTTGGTTTGCATTCTTTCCTGAAGAGACTAAGAGAAAATCGGGAATGCTTTTAAAAATGTTTTTATCTGACATTAACATGTAGACGGAAGAGGTTGACACAATGAGTACTTTGTTGACGGGTATTAAATCTGGCAAGAAAACACTTGAATATCTTTGATAAGTTTATTCTCCATTTTATTATTTAGCTTTATTTATTATTTTGAATAAATATTTTTTTTATTTATTTATTATTTATGTATTTTGTTTATTTTTGATGCTACAACGCAAAAAGCTAAATGAAAACAAAGAAAAATGCATTGCTTAACGTACGTTAAAATTTAAAAATTGCCCAAATGTAGAATTTTGCCTTGACAGAGACTCATAAGAAACCCTGTATTTTAACTTTCTTGTCAGTTGAAAAAGATGACGTACATATAAGTACGACGAATTCTATGTGCCTCGGCCTTCAGAATAAGGTTTTTTTGTTGCTCAAAGGACACGTCAATAAACAAAAATTGCGCATGTGGAGAAAAACATAACCGCGAGAAGTATGTATTCGTGTTTTTTTTTTGGAAATATGCACTTTTGGGGCCATTTTAGAGGATGTAGAAGTATTCAGATTGTAAAACCTTGTTCAGAAGACTTGTTAGGCATCTCAAAAGCTTACTTTTAACGGAAGAGAGTAAGCCAAAGGTTTTGAATTTTTTAATCTTATACTCGAAAAAGTAAAAAATATATTTTTTCAAAAATGTTTTTTTTTTTTACAAAAACTCTCGGAAAACAGGTTTTTTTTTAAAAACCTGAAGGAGTGGTTTGCCGAAAACTGATATCACCTTTTTTTGGTGGCCACACCCACTTTCAAAAACTTTGAGGGGCAAAAAAAAAACTGCTACTAATCCAGCCAAACTAAACTAGTGTTTTACTCAACTCTGGTACCGCTATCAAATCTGCATAGAGAGTACCTGGTGCATTGCAAAAAGTTTCAATTTGGTGCACAGTGTTTTTTAGGCTTAAGTTCTTAATTATAAAGAGATAAAGAAAAATTAGACACCAGCAGAGTGGACGTACATAGCTGTCTAGAAAATGCATTCCACTCTGCTGGTGTCTAATCTTTATCTCTTTATAATTAAGAACTTAAGCCTAAATAATCAATTTATTCAATGTCATAAATAACAACACAAAAAATTGCAGTGCTACCACACTTTATTAATTTGCCGACGATAAAAACAACGGCATAGAAACGACTATCGATATAATTAATAGGCAAACGCGTTTTTTGTAATCCCTTTTACGTCCCGATTTTGGAAAGACTTAAATGGGTTTAAAGCTTTTTCTTCACAGATGTGCAAAATCTTAATTCTATTTAAATCGGTCAGTACTTAAGGAGTAATACGTCTATAAAGTTCTTACTTCTTGTTCTCTAAACTGCAAGTCGAAAACACAAGTAAATTTTAAACGCATGTGGCGTTTTCGTGTTTAAAGGCCAGGGCACATAGAATCCGTCATACGTTATACTTTAAAGCTCTCAGTTGAAATCAAAGTAACAACGGAAGAGGTTGACACAATGTGTACTTTGTTGACGGACATTTAATCAGAAAAGAAAACACGAGAAAAGCTTTTTTCTCCATTTTACTCTATTAAATTAAATTATTTTGTTTTATTTTTGAATATTAAACAAGGTGATAGCGTAAGGGAGAGGAAATTTGAGCAAAAAATTTTTTGAATTTTTTTTTATATGGATTTTGACAGTAAGATAGATATTATTCTCTCTTAAAAAACCTGATTAATGTCAAACTCCATATAAAAAAAAAGTGAAAAAATGTCTCTTAAATATGCCTTGCTTCCACTCAACACAAAAATTTAACTTTGAGAGAGAGCTTTGTTTCTCTCTTTTTACACCCTTCAACGTACGTCAAAAGTTAAAAGTTGACCAACTTTCGTACTTTACGTTGAAGAAGACGTACTGATTGTACCAAAACTCATTAGAAAAGCTGTATTTCAACTTTCTTGTACGTTTAAAAAGTCGACGTATAACGTATGACGGATTCTATGTACCCCGGCCTTAAGCATGGCCATACTTTTTCTTCAAAGTGTTTATTTTATTAAAACGATGTATTTCTGTTTTAACTTTGAAATTAACTCAAAATAATACCTTTTTGTTGATATAAAAAAAAAGTAGAAATTTAAACATTTTGAGTTGTTTTTTAAATTTTACTACTTTACTTCCAAGGTATATTTATTTTACTAGGTAGTGGCGTCCCTACAAGAAATACAACAATACAAGAACAACATGGCATTTTGTTGTTGCTTTGTAGTTCGAAATGTCAGAAAACATAGGAGAAAATTGAGAAGGCCTGTATGTGTTTTATTGCCTTTTCACTTCTACACTATAAAATTTCTGAACACACAACTTTTGACATGTCGAACTACTAAATCAGCTGGGCGGACGACACTACCTAGTAAGATAAATATACCTTGTTTACTTCCCTCAACTGTCACTTTGGGTATGTATATCGGATTCTTTCCTTCTGTATAGTTTTTTTACTTTACCATACATAGTATGATGAAGAGCTGAATAGCTTTTGGGCATAATCAGGAGGAGCGAGGGGTAGTTTACTTGACACTCCAAACCGAAAATAATTATTTTTTTAATTTTTTTATTATAATATTTATTGATTTGAATATACTTTGACCATAAAAGTATCGACTTATTTATTTCCAAGAGGTATGCTAAAGTGGAGTGTAGTTCACTCCAGATTTTTTATATGCTGTTAAGTTACAGGAGCCTTAAAACACGTTAAGGACAACAGTATAAACAAATTAAAAGTAATTTAAACAACAAATTCATCTAATATTTTCTACATGCGTTTTTTTTGTGCCTAGAATACAAACGACTAAAGTTATGATCAGATATGGCAAATATTTGACAAAAAAACGTAACCACTTAATTATGAAAACAGTTTTGTTTCTTTTAAATACTTAGTAAAAAATATAAGATCCTACTCAAGATAAAGGTAAGATATCACATTTATTATACTATAAATCGTCATTTGTAATAATGTGTCCTGTAAGATTGAACAAACATTTAAAAAAATAGTGGTTACGCTTTTTTGGTCAACTATTAGAGATATCTGACCATACCTTAACGCACTAAATATTATAAATAATTAACGAGTTGATAAACAAGACGCATAAACTAAAATGCCAATTAATTTTTACTTTTCATTAACAAAGAAAATGTTTATTATTCATAATTAATATTATAAATTGGGGTGTTCAGCTCTAGAGACTCTGACTAGGTTGCTTACCACTCCTACAGAAAATCTTATGGTTATTGATAATAACATACAAGTTCTGCTTAAATTTGTTATGTATGTATGTATGTAAATATGTATTTGTATTGTACCAGATGTTCAACAGTGGCTCTGCAGTTTAAAGAGTAGGATTTATCGATCTAGTTTGAGGCAAGTATATATCGCTCCTTTAATGCAACATAGTCATATCTAAAATAAACTTAAAATGACTAAACAAAATATCAGAAATATATCTCAAGCTAAAACGATATTTTATTTAAATTTGTTCATCCTTTCGGACCACAAAGTGAACAGGTGTCCACTACAATCCCCTGATCACAACCTAATCTGACCTCAAAGACTTTTCTTAAATCTTAAAATACTTCACAAAACAGTAGCAGAGACATATTTAGATAAGTAGCACGTCCTTTATTTTAATCCAGCATGTTTTGCTTCATCCCTCTGATGTTCGGACGATAGAAGCAATTTCTCCCTCCTTCTTAGACGAATGTAACCACGTTCATTTAGTAAGTTGCGCACCAGCGGATTTGTATGTGTTCAAGCTTCTTCAGATACGTTACTGCATATTTTGCTATTTCTGCTTTAACTGATGGCACCATTAAATCTTTGTGGATGTTCGAGTTTTTTTATATCAGGGAGCAGATGTTATCATCCATAGAATTTTATTTTGGAGCTTCTGAATTTTTTCTAAGTTGCTAGCTGAGGCAGTGCCCCATAATTGAATGCCATAACACCAAATTGGTTTTAGAATTGACTCGTATAATTCTAAAGTAGAATTGGTAGAGTCGAATTTCTGCCAATAAGCCAGTTTAGTTGGCCTCCTTTTAACTTAGTTTATGTTAACTTTGATTCTATGTGGCGTTTCCAAGTAAGGCGCCGGTCAAGATGTATGCCCAGATAATTCACGTCTGAAAGCTGAGGTATCGTTTGGTTATTTATTCGAATACTGGGGCACGATTCCCTACGCAGTGTGAAAGTTATGTGAGTACATTTTTGTTCATTCACCTTTATTCTACATTTCCTCAACCATCTTTCTAAATTTAATAATATGTGGTCTTGTAAATATCGTGATGCTAGTTCCTGACTTTCGTGAATGCTTAAAAAAGCCGTATCGTTGGCAAATGTCGATATGTGGACTCGGTTACGTGTCTGAAGTATACAGAAAATATAAAATGGGCCCCAATATACTACCCTTGGGAACTACGGCTTTAATTGGCTCAGGTGAGCTAACAAAATTTCCTTATTTTACAAATAATTTTTGATCGGTTAAATAACTATCCAACAGGTTACGGGCAAATTCAGTTCATATTGAATGCTTGAGAAACGTCGATAAAAAGCGCAGAGCAGTATTTTTTTTTCTTCAAAGGTCTTCTTAACAACATTTACTAAAAAAAACCAAAAATAGATTGCCTTTTTCGGTATAATTTCTTGCCCAGCCTCCAGGCGAAGTTCGCAAGGGAGGCTTATGTACAGGGTGGGCCAAAAGAAACCAAGGGGTGTAAAATTTTAATAACTTTTTTGTTTATTAACTTTTTTTTATTTTTTCTTTCAGATTATATAGACAACACTTGGAGAATTTATAATGGAGAGGTTCACAACTGAACAGAGAACCAGAACAATAGAATTTTATTATTTAAACCAGAGATCAATTATTTTAACGCAAAGAGCATATCGCCGACATTTTAACGTCAGAATTTCGCCCTCTGAAGCGATGATTCGTTGCTTAGTTAATCGTCATCACCAACATGGCAGCGTAAGAGATTTGCCTCGAACCGGTAGACCACGTTTAAGTCGCTCTGCGGAAAATATTGAACGAGTACAGCAAAGTGTTAACGAAGCACCAGAAACATCTTGCAGAAGGCGTTCTGCTCAGCTAGAAATGTCTCGTACGTCACTACGGCGCATTTTAAAAAAAGATTTACAGTTATACCCATATAAGGTGCAATTGGTCCAAGAATTAAAACCCGCAGATCATCGGCAACGTCTAAATTTTGCAATTAAATTTCAAGAGTTGGCCAGAAACGAAATCAACTTTATTGAAAATTTGATTATGAGTGATGAAGCTCATTTTCATTTGAATGGCTTTGTTAATAAGCAGAACTGTAGGTTCTGGGGTTCTGAAAATCCAAGAGCCATTCATCAACGCCAATTGCACCCCATCAGGTGTACAGTATGGTGTGGGATCACATCTGAAAATGTCATTGGGCCCTACTTCTTCGAGAATGAAGATGGAAGTGCTGTAACCGTAAATGGAGAGCGGTATCGGTTTATGATAGAAAATTTTTTACGTCCTGCTCTTGAAAACAGACCTGGTATGTGGTTTCAGCAGGACGGAGCCACTGCCCATACTGCCCGAGACACAATGGCACTTTTAAGACAAATTTTTGGAGAGCGAATAATTTCTCGAAATTCGGAAATTATTTGGCCAGCGCGATCACCAGATTTGACAGCACCCGACTATTTTCTTTGGGGTTTTTTGAAGGAGCGAGTGTATGTGAACAAGCCAGAGACAATCCTTGAACTCAAGGCAAACATTGTTGCAGAAATTCGAACGCTACAGCCACAAGTTTTGAAAGATGTTATGGAAAATGCTCTAAAAAGAACCCATCAGTGCGAAGCTGAAAACGGTGGTCATTTAAGAGACATCATTTTTCATACTTAGTATAAAAAAATTTCCATTTTATATATTATATAATCTGAAAGAAAAAATAAAAAAAGTTAATAAACAAAAAAGTCATTAAACTTTTACACCCCTTGGTTTCTTTTGGCCCACCCTGTACAACTGGTCTTTTAAGGGATGTTTTCTGAACAATGAGTACTGAGATACTTTCTATAATTCACCCAATTAATGCTTGTTCTAGTCATTGGCGATACCATATTTTGTTTGTCCCATATACTCGTATAGACGATAGTGGGTGAATGATCAGAGGATAATTCAATTGACGCTTCAACTTCAAGCATTTTTCTTGGAATACCCTTAATCACGCCAAAATCAATAACATCAGATATTTTTTGTCGATCAGTAGGCCAATCCACTCGATGTCACATTCAGACGCATTTTTAAAATTGTGTCAAATAAAACACGACCTTTTATTGCAATTAGTCTTGATCCCCAAAACATATGATTAGGCTTGTAGTTGCCTGATGCTATGAAACAAGGACCAAGTGATTTATAGAAATCGCTATGTTAACTCTCTGATATTTGAAATCTAGGAGGTGAATAAATCGAAGATGAAGTTCTTCAATGTAGATTTTTTTTGCTGGAAGGTAGTCCTCACAAAATCATATAGTAAATAATGCCACGGGGCTCGTTAGTGTCATATAATATATAGCCATTGATTTTAAAAAAGCTATTTGTCTCTAAAACCAGCACGACATCAATTTATTGGTTTTTAAGGAAGTACTCGAGTTCATTTTTGTGTTGCTTATCTATGCACTTTAATAAAGGAGTTGTGAAACTTTTCGCGATTCTACCTGCTACAGTTCCCAAGTAAAATGATGATAAATATTTACTTTGTATGGGAAGTGCCACGACCATTTAAAATATATAATGGAGCGCATGGAAAAATTATTATCTTATACCTAGAGAACTGTAATAGGTAGTTTTAAAGTTATAACAGGTAGAGCGTTGAAATTATTTACGTGAAAAAAATTACTGTATTGGAAGACTCGATTTGGTAACTCTCATACTATAATATGTTAGGTTAAAGTCCAAAGTATTTATTTATTTATTCATTCAAATATATAAACCTAGCCAAGAGGCCATAATCGGCTATAAGATACTACTCAAAAATTATTGAGCATAGCTGAGCAAAAAACTGGCTGGATTGGAATAGTGGACGTCGTACCACGCATATAAAGTTAAAACCGAATGTCGTAGTCCTATCGAACTATAAAAGGTAGAATGTTCAAATTATAAAGATTAAGAAGGAAAGCCCGTTTACCTATCATACAAAATCCTATATCTTTATAACTGTGATATCGACACTCTTAAAATTTGACATTAGCTACTTCGAGAAAAACGTGGGTTTTCGAGTTTAAGCTTGGTCGTAAGCTTTACTTAAAAGTGTTCATTTTATTTCTTGTTGATGGTGGTAGCGAAGCGCACCGGGGATAGCTAGTTCGTTATATAAAAAAACTGTAACTTCTGATCTCCAATAACAAACTTTTTTTATTGCTTTAAGTAAAAACTGTACCCTTGTCGTGTTCAGTAAGCATTTTCGTTTTGCTTAAAAAAAATAAAACAAAAAATGTATATTGCTTAGCGAATTTTTCTGTTTGTTTGGCGAATTTTAGCGATTTTAATTAAATGTATTTTTATATTTAATATCAGCAATCGATTTTGCAGAAATAGGTAAAAACAAATTACAATCCTGATACTACCTTGTTATCCTTTAGTTCATGTTTTTCATTTCTGTCCTTTTAAGGGAATTTTCTTATCATTCCCTTAAAGAGTGCTTTAGTCCATGTTTGGCTTTTTTAGGAAATAAACAAATAAAATTGATAAACCAAATAAATGTAATTTGCTTCAAACTGGTATTTAATTTATTTATTTGATTATTTCTTTAAAATTAAATCTATTCAATTTGGTTTCATTAGGGACAAAAACGCCACATAAAGCATTGGTGAGATATGAATCGCGTGCAAGGATTTCATTTATATTGTAGATAAGCTTCAGTTTGAGTTTGCATTATTAAGGACAGTAAATACTGAATAAGCAGTTTTTAAAACCTGTGATAAAAATTATTAAAATAAATTAATTAATTATTAGGCTTAAGTTCTTATTTATAAAGAGATAAAGAAAAACTATACACCAGCATAATGTAATGCATTTTCTGGATCGCTACATCTACGGATTTAATTTTTATTTGTCTCTTATATATATTATTTGTTTGTATAATCTCTTGCTGGAAACTGATTTGAGTATAAGAATTTTTTTTTTAATTTTTTGACAATTTGATAATTCTGCAACTTTTTTAATTTCCATCGCAGTAACTTCCAATACAATGCAATCACCTAAACCAAAGAAAGGCTTGATAAATAGTATGGGGACACTACACATCAATTTCATTTGATTTGCTGAGCAAAAAGACGGAGCCGATTGCCTTACAGCCGCGGCTTAGCCACCGCCGACCTTTTTCCTTATGCTATAGCCGCCGCCGACTTGACCGGCTGATTTCGGCTAAGAATTGTCAGCTTACTAAATCAGATTAGCGACCAAACAGATATAGTTTTAAGTTATTAGAAAACAAAAGTAAGTACTTTTTATAGTGTAGGAACTAAAAATACAAAAAAATGTAACAAATACTGCTTTTGAGGACAAGAAGGATTCTAATAGTCCAGCTGTGCCCATACACGTTGTATGCGTCCTGACAATATTTTGTTCGATTTTACTTTAAAAGTAATAAAAACCAAATTTTAAGACTCTTATTGTGCTTCACGTATTTTTTTATATAAAGAAAATTCTTAAAATCATTGTAAAGCTATGTAAAAGGTGTTTAAAATGTTTTAATAAGAATGTAATTCCACAAAGTAAAAATACAAATCAAATACAATTTTGTTCACTTGGCTATCTGGCAGTAAGCAATTCATATTTTGTCATTATGTATTTTAAAACAGCGCCATCTGTTGCGTAACCGTGTTTAAAATATCCCACTTTTAAACCGGAAATTGCAATACCTTTAAACCGGAAATTGCGTACTTTCACTGCTTTTTCTCCACTTTCTTTTGGAAATAAAAAAATGAAAAAATTGTTAAAATCCATCCAGTAGTTTTTACATAATGCGAACACAAACATACAGACAGAAAATAAGCTACTATTTTATTATATGTATAGATTAAAACAAAAATGGCAGAATAACAATTTTAGCAGTTGCAACGTTGTTTAAAATAAAAAAGAAACATGCAGTAATACTGAGTTCCGTTGTGACCGTATCAACACAAATGTTCAAAAGTTCAGATAAGCTAAAAGAGGTCGTATTGTCAGAAATAGTCGATAAAATCAATAGAATGGTATTGAACCATCGCCCAATGTAAATGCTTGAGGTGACGGAGTAGGTACATCATATCAAAAAATATACCAACGTGATGGGTGCCGCAATGAAGACCATGCATGGGTACACACCAGTGTTAGGATTTGAGGATTAGGATCAATTGTATTAAAATTTGGCACTACGTGAAATTGGCTGGACATTTAAATATGACTAATTAAATTAAAAACTTAAAGAGTCATTTAATTACTAAAAAGGACCCTACGATTTTTTATTAGAAAGAATTTAAAAATATATGAGCATAATAATGCCGGAATTAGATGCAAAAACGTACAATCAAAAAGGCCTTGCAACTAAATTATTTATTACTTATACGAAAAAGGGCTATCAAAGTAAATAATAACAAGTAAGAGTGCTATATATATAATCACTACGGTGATTTTACTTGTAAGTTTTGAAATCCCGACGTTTTCTCTCATTTGACAAAGAGCAAACGCAATAAAAAATTTTTTTCTTCAATTCTTTCCACCAGAAATGTCTAACCATTTAAAAATTTTTTTGTATAATTTTATAGGATATTTTTTGTAAAAATTTATTGATTTTTTTTAATGTATTTCAAATTTTTTTGTTAAAATTTATTGGAAATTTTTTGTAATTTTTGTTTTTAATTTTTTTCAAATTTTTAAAATTAAAATTTTTGGAAATTTTTTTTGAATAAATTTGGACCTTCCTGAATCTATATTGCGTTAGAAGGGTCAGACTTAAGCAAAAAAATGCTTTACAAAAATTCCTCATATTGACCCCCCCCCAAATGTACACAACAGGCACATTTGGTGGTCAATATGGGTCATGGTTCCCAGTGGGCACCCTGTGGGTCTATCGGCTACCTGTATGTGTATACAAATCAAAGCAGAAAAACCCTACCAACCTAAAAACAAACAAAAATCGATCCTCGCAGGGTGCTATTGATACCCCGAGATCTGTATGCACTCTACTGGTCGCAGTCTAATAGTTATTTAACAAAAAAAAAGCAAAAGAGAATCATTACAACCGAAAAAAAACAACATGTAAAATATAAGTGGGATTGGTTTTCGACCACAGCCTCGAATGGAATGGTTTGATGTTGCTGAATTCCATTAGCGAAATTTTCGAAACTATGCCTGGCAGATTGGTGGGTTTAAATTTTCTCTATTTCTTCTGCTGCCTTGGCAAAGTTGATTTCAACCCCAAAAAAGGAGTCACTATGGCTTAATCAACTTCTCTATGTATAAGGATGCATTATATATATACTTTATATGATCATTAATAAATATTGTAGAAATTACACATGGAATGACAAACTTATGTATATAAACTCTTTCCACCAGTGGTGAAGGGAATAAAAATCCTGAACATAAATCAAGAATGTTGCAATTTAGTAACTTCTAGAAAGGGTTGGAGAACTATGAAATGTTTATTATTGTAAGTAAAATTAAAAACATATTAGCGGAGTTCAGAGTTCGGTGCAAATGATCTTGCAAAAGTGCAAGTGCCTAATGTCATAGTTTTATGTGAAATCCAACAACAGAATACCTAGTGTTTTTATTAATTTTGAAAGATATAACGCATTTGCACTTTCTTAAGACCATTTGCATCATACACTGAATAGCGCTATTAATTTAATCTTCTTCTTGTTTCCAAATTTTAAGAAATGGCTGGGTGGCAAGAAATTTATTACAAACAAAGAGGTTATATATATATATATATATATAAATTCGAAAGACTGTCACAGACACCACTGTTGTCGGAATTGGACTTTAAACCTTGAAAAAAAAAAAAAATACTTTGGTGTCATGAAATCCAGTATTATCGATTTTAAGTTCGAACTTGAATTATTGTCGATTTTAGGTGTAACAGCAACCAATATTATCGTTTTTTTATTGGAAATAAACCAATCAGCAAACAGCTGTCGGTTTTCATTTACTTGCTTTTGTTTTTATTTTTTGCAGACGAAAATTTTGCTAAAATTAAATTAAATTTATTATGTTTTATAAAAGTAAATATTTATTAGTTAATATTTATATTACAAATTAGGAGAAACTATAAAAATAGCACCCAAAACACTATGGAGTTTATGGAAAAATATCCTTACTTTGCGAGAGAGAGGCTTCAACTGGGAATAAACCAATCGTAGATTCCAGTTGGCTGAATCACTGAACAGTGCAGGTCCTCCGAAAAGTATATGTAAATGCTCGGCACAACTAGGCTTCATAATCTTTGTGTGTCCAAGCAATGATTGAAGGAATATTATATTTGCTGTAGAAATAGTCCCTTGATCTGCGCTATTTGTTCGAGCTTATTTTAAATTAAATCCACTGAGGGCAAATGAACCGCTTCATAATCTTAAGCACATAATGTAAAATTCTTGAGACCATGTTTCCACTAAGAATATTAGATCTCCAACAGATCTCTAATAGAATCCTTTAGTTAAAAATCAAAATAAGCTTCAAGTTGTAGCAATCGCGGAATCTTAGAGCTTGATTTTGCCAACGACCATTCGCAAAGCTTCTTTGTTTTACCGATAATAAGCTA
Organism: Phasia obesa; assembly: GCA_949628195.1. NCBI lineage: Eukaryota > Metazoa > Arthropoda > Insecta > Diptera > Tachinidae > Phasia > Phasia obesa. The sequence goes on along the minus strand of OX451218.1, from coordinate 31,517,179 downwards.
TATATGTATCTGCTAAGCAGCTTTAAATATGAACGCTCATATACTTACGCTGAGCCAGCAGCTCAAGTGAATTGGTTCAATCTCGAAAAATTCTTCTGTTTACCTTTTCTCTGCGTCCTCACAACTTTAGTAGTCATTTTGTTTTATCGTAATATTATTTTTTAAATTTTTAATAAAAATACAGTAACTTTTAATAAAATTTGAACAAAAACAATTATTTTGTCAAAAAACGCATTAATAAAATGGTAAACAAATGTGCAAGTGACAAACAACAGCTGATTCGAATATAGGTTTTATTTTCATTCGAAAATAACCAAACCGACTTGGTTTTATGACACCAAATTAAACCAATATGCAAGGTTTTCATATTAAATTCTCTATTGTTATTGCTATTTCCTAAAAACTTTTAGGAAACATTTAAATTTCGAAGGACATAATTTAATTACATACTCATGTATCGTATTGTGATCCTTGATACAATCCTTTAGCTCATCATACAACTTTTCGTCAGAACTCATGCCGTTAGTACCCAAGTTCTTGATACGTGATGCCAACGCTTTAATCTGAGCTGAAAGTATGATTAAATACGCCGGTGGATAAGTATCGCTCGAAACAATTTGAGTTAATTGCAAACTTGTAACATAAAGTATATACAAGTTCATCAAAAGGTAATTTCTCCTTGATGCACTCCAATTCCATGGAATCCAGGTTGGGTATATTTGTATTCTTTCTTTGGCAAAGAAAACCGCTACTTGAGCACTCATCACGAAACAGAAACATAAACGTGCAAAAATAACGAAAAGTTTTCTAGCTGATGCAATGCCCTCCTCTAATATGACCACTTCTTTGCGTGTCTAGGCTCTGGCATCTAAACGTTCTAAAATCTTGTGCACTTTAAGCAGCTTGTTGTATTGAAGATATTTTCACATAACTCGGACAAATTTTTCGAAAGTATTAAATTGACAGTAAGACTTGCAGGGAACAATAACATCGTGAAATTTATAAAAATTGCATAGGCAATGTAGGCCTTAAACCATTTGGATTCGCGTTTTGGTGGTTGTAGACCTAAAAATTTCCACACAAGCCAGTGGTACTGAACGGCCAAACTTGTGTCAACTTTAGGCTTGATATTCAGCAACATTTTTGATACCTTTAATAAAAAAGATAAATAATAAAATTGAATATAGTTTTTTATATTTTTTTTAAATTTATTTGGTTTCAAATGATTTTTAATTTATATTTTTCTGCGGAGATATAATTAATTCCTACTCTAACCTAAATAAATAGGAAATTTAATATTGTTTTTGCTTTGAAATTTGAGTCGTATTAAAGGTTATACTGCAAGAATATCAAAGGCGAGGGTCTTGTGCCAAGAGCCATCCGTCCACCTTTGCCTTTGTTTAGGAATAAGGAACTCTTGACATCCTCTCTTAGAGTTATTGCTTACCGTCAGGCTTCTTCTTGGTTTTTGTGGTATTCCATCAGGTAATTAATGAAGGAGGTTTGCAATTCGTCTGAGTTTTAATGGTACTCCATCCATAAAAACTATTAAAATTTATTGTAATTATACATCTGAGGTTTTATGGTCAGATAAAGACTACATTAAAGTTCAGTTAACATTCAAAATGTTTAATAGTAAAGCACAAAAAAACGTATTACGATACAGATAATTGGGGCCTAATACCAAACGAAAGCGACAGCGAGACGCAAGACTTTTCAAGGCAGTAAAACAAACAGTCCTATTTGTCTTTTAGAAATAATGATAACGACGTCTGAATAGTTTATCAACCAAGAATTGTTTACGACTGCAACAGAATGCTAAACTAGGAATGCATATTATACCGATGCCGATACTGACTCAAAGATACTTTACAAATTACGAAATATTTACGAAATATTTATTTGCTGTGTGAAACACTATCTGATCAGCGATTCCACTCGATCAATCATCACTCGATTAATCGTAGAGTTTTAAGTCGATTAATTGTTCGAGTAAAAAAATTCCAAATTTCGATTAAAAATAACTCGACTAAAATTAATTTCTATTAAGATATCCAATTTTATACCGATTTTTTACTTCTTATTTGTTCGTTTAAGAATAATTTCGAACTAGATGTGTTTAGTAAATATACCGAGAACAAATAATACATATAACCCATGACTTTTTTAACAAATCGACTCTGACTTTTTTCCCAAAACTTTTATTATTCAGTTTATGAATATAGTAATATATGCGCCGGGTTGCGATTGTGGGCACCAGAAAAATTTTTCTGACCCAAGGTCCGACATATTAATGAAAACACAAGTTTTACAAAACCAATTATTTTCTGCATAATATTGCAACGTTGCTTTTTGAAGTATTTGAAGTTTACCGAATCGTTTTCTTGGGTGTTGGGTCTTTTTACTTTTGGCGGACCCTGCCATATTCGAAAATAATTGTGTTCTAAATAAAAATACTTTCAAATGTTAGCTATACTTTTTACCCGATATGCCCACAGATCTGTCTGGATATTGTAACAATATACAGAGAAAGTCCATTTTAGACCACCCTGTGCGCTGTAATAATGTTGAAATAGACCAGTAATATTTTGGCTACCGATGTAGTCTGGTATTTACTTTCAAAAGAGTAATATAAATTTGAAATCGGTAACCATAAAAAAATGATTTTTGCCCCATTCTCAAAATATGTACCACAGTGCGGGGGCTAAAGTTTGTAATTTTCTGACAAAATTTAAGTTAACATCTTTTTACTAAGTATTAATTATAAGTGCAACTCAATATTAAAGACATACAAAACATTTTTTAGCACGGTTTATCACTTCACTTTCATTATAAAATTCAAATAAAAAGTAAAATGTATTTCAAACCCCTTTTTCTTATCGGTCAAGTTTTACATTTTATAGCAAAAATTAAAGACCAAAGTCTTACCTACAAAACAGAAAAAAAGACGTATACAAATTCAAATCCAATCAACAGTTATGGATTTTTCACCACTGTGCGTTGTAGAATTTTAAGGTATGGTCCAGAATAATATCCATTACTAATAAAATATATCTTCTGAATAGTTTAAATGGCTATCAAATGCTTAAGATATCAATTCCACATAGCAAATTGGAAGTGGGTTATTCCGAAAAAATTTTTCATTTTAACGTTTTCTATAGAAGCAAAATACGGAATCGAAGCCACTTCCGAACGAAATATAGCTCTGGAGCATGATCAAAACTGGATTCTCATCAAATCCGTTCTGTTTTTAAATGCCATCTTAAATTTTTTTCGTAGACATATTTAAAGTCATCATTTTGTTAAAGCCTTTACAATAAAAAAGCTTTATTGAATTTATTTATTTGAATAATTTGTAATAAAAAAGCCTATAAGGCTGAAATAAAATTATTACATAAGAGTAACAGCGGATAAACTTATCATTTCTATCTGATATACAATTTAAATTGCTTTAATTAAAAAAATAGTGATTTTATAAAATATCTTTGAATTTTACTCTTAAGGTTTTGATTTTAAAACTAAACAATTTTTATTTTTATTTCCCATCACACAAATTTGAAACAGGCGATATATTTTCACAACAATAAAATTTAAACCTTATTGTCGTCTTTACTTGAAATGTACGAGTATTTATACTACGAGAAAATGTTTAAAATCAGAGTTGTCCAAACATGTTTGATGTGATGTTCCAATTTTTGTTTATTTTGTTGGTTATCTTAAGAAGGAAAATTAATTTAAGACACAGAAATTTTTTTTATTACTTAAAGGTTTTATTTGGTTTTGGAATAAAATTTTATAATTTTCTTAATTGTTTCAATTATATATTTGAAATAGCTGTGCCCGCCACTTCGTCAGCGTCTTAAAATATTTTTTTTCGATTTTGCTTTTAAAGTAATCCAGAAGAAATTTTAATATTCTTACTTTTAAAGTGCTTAAGATTTGGTTTAGTCTTTACTTTATATGAAGGTACACATCCCTGATTGAATTGTAAAATTGTGTACTTTCACTCCTTTTTCTTTTGTAAATGAGATATTTTTGCGAAAAAGAAGTATTAAAATTCACCCAGTAGTTTTTACAGACAGACAGACATAAATTCTAAAAATTGATGTTTTGTTTTCCATTTCGATTAGAAACTGTACGAATAACAAAATTTAAAAAAAATATTTCATGTAGAGAAGTGTTCCTGTTACAGTTTTATTATATCTATCGATAAAAAAGGTTACAACTTTCTCTTAAATCTATATATATCAAGCACAAAATGTGTTTGTTTGTTGGAAAGCTATAGCTGCCTACACCAGTGAACCGATCTTTCTGTAATTTGCACAGTTTGTTATTGGATATTCGACGTGAGTGCCTCGATAGACCGATTGGTAGCGCGCTAGTCTATCAGTTGCGGGTTCGATTCCTGCCAAAGACTCTGGGTGTTTTCTGCAGACAAGCAAAAAGCTTCGCAGGTTGTGTTGTCTTAAAAAAAAAAACAAAAAATATAACTTGGTAACAGTAATAGGTAGCGTCTTGAAATTTCGCACCCTTAACCTCTATATTAACGTAAATAGTTTAGCGAAACAGATTGAATTGGAATAGTGGACGTGGTACCTCCCATACAAAGTATATATTTCTCATCGTATATCTTGGTAACGGTAATAGGTATTGCCATGAAATTTTGCCACAAGAACCTCTATATTAGTTTACTGGATTGGTATAGTGGGCGTGGTACTTCCCATACAACGTGAAAAATTATTATCGTGTTCCTGGCGAACTTCAATTGCCAATATAAACTGGATTGGGGCAGTCGGCGGGGTACCTTCTATACAAAGTGAAAATTATTATCTTGTACCTGGAGAACTATAATAGATGGAGCAAGTAACCCTTAGTGTAATGTGCATAGTGTAGCAAAATACTGACTGGATTGGGACAATGGACATGGTACATCCCATATTAAGTGAAAAATTATTACCGTGTACCTAGGGAACTACACTAGCCAGAGTAACCCTCATACTAATGTGCATAGTCTAGCAAAATACAAATGGGATTTGGATAGTGAGAATGGTACCTCCCATAAAAAGTAAAAAATTATTATTGTGTTAATATCTATAGTCAAGCAAAAAACAGATTGGTTGGAAACAGTAGGCGTCGTACCTTGCATATAAAAAATATTTTTGATGTGAGAATAGCGTCCGTTTTCGAGTTAGAGGTTGGCCATACTTTTCTTTCAAGTGTTTATTGAATTTTTTGTGAATGGGTGTAGTGAAGCGCACCGGGACACATAGGGGTATTTTGCCAATCTAGCCGGACATTACTTTTTTTTTAGCTTATATTGGCTCTAAAAATGTACCGAGTGCCCCTAGATTAATGAAACTTTGCAGAAAAATCTGTTATGGTCATAGGCTGTCAAAGCTATAAAATAGGAAAAATTGGATCAAGGAGAAAAAAGTTCCCCTTGGAAGAACTAATCCTACCTCTGAAAAATGCAAGTTTTTTTTTATTTTCCCGTCATTTTGTTTAGCAATTACAACTTTTAAGGTCAAAGAAAGAAAACTTAAAGTTGGACTCAAGAGATTCTTAAATGCCATGTTTATCCCCGCCCCCTTTTGTGGGCGGTGAAATAAAAAATTATTTGAAAAAATAATGCAATTATTAAAAGAAATAGATTACATACTTCTTAAAACCATAAAAATTTATTTTTATGGGCATGGGGAGGTATTCCGCCAATCCCACCCCCAAAACGTCCAATTTCCTAAAAATATTCATTTTTAAGCTTTCCAATGCCTAACCAATCGCCGCCTCCCAAGAATGTTATTAAAAAAATATTTTTGTAATTTGTTACTTAATAGTATTTTACTTATCGGAAATTAATTAATTTTAAGCTTTAGGTCTTTAAATAATTTTATTTATATTTTTTCAATATTTCGCTACTCCTTTGTGTAGCATCATCAGGAAAAATTATAAAATTAACAGTAATAAAAATTACAATTAAAAAGTAATAAAAAATTTTTTTCAAACTAACATATTTTAAAAAACAAATTTTGTCATAGACATATAAAAATTTGTTTAAAACAAGTATAACAAATATTAAATTATCTCTTATTTACTAAATGTCTGTAAATCTGAGCTATATTATCTGTGTCTGCCTTAAAATTAATTCTTTGTGAGTTTGGTGTATTAATAATTTGTAACATTTCTAAAATACAACGACGTTTATAGTTATTTGCTGAATTTAGAACTGAAACATTATCAAAATTGGGATAGTGATTTAAACTAGCACAATGAGAAGATAAAGCTGTTTTTTGCGAATTAATATTCCTACATATATTTTTGGTCTGATTTATGTCCTGCTATTCTATTAAATAAAGATCCCACTAACAAATTACAAAATATGAATAACGGTGTTGTTGAAGAGCTCTTCAGATTAAAAATTATTTAAACTTTAGACAAAAATAAATTGAAAACAAATGTATCTAATGCACCTAGATTGTATGGACTACCAAAAATTCATAAAGAAGGATTTCCTTTTAGACCTATTTGCTCATGTGTCAATATTCCTTCTTACAAATTATGTAAATATATTACAAAAATTTTAAAAAAGGTAATAGCCCGTTCAGGCTGCCACGAAATTAAGTAATTTCGTGATTTCAGCCGAAATCAAGTTGAAATTACGTAATTTCGCATACATTTTACCATTCCCCAAACTAACTCATTTTACTTAATTTCGACGAAATTAACTTGAAATTACGATAGACAACGCTGTTTTTGTGCAAAATACTACTTTCTGTGCAACCATGAATATTTCTACAACCTTGAAAGTCCGTTCCGTTGAAATACAATTTTAAATGTCAAACGAATATATACAAATGTTATAAAAGTGTTTTCCAAATATTTGCGAATTTTTCAATTTTATACAAATTAAAAAGTTTACAATGGCAAAGTAAGTATACAAGTTATGTAAAAAACGTTATGGTAAAACTGTTTTTTCCAGGCGAAATTATAAAAAACGTTCGAACTGGACTGATGCCTCCGAAACCGTCCTTGTGCAATTGTGGGAAGAAAATATAGATAGTTTGCGAGGGAACCGTAAAAATTCGCATATATTCGAAGATATTTCTGAAAGTATGAAGGATTTTGGTCATATTTTTACCTCAAAAGAAATAAGTATTAAAATTCATAACTTGACCAGTAAATACAGGTATTTTTAAGTGTATTTAATACGTCCTTTATCTCTAAAAACAAAATAAAATTTAGAATGGAAAAGAAAATAATTGGTTCCTCGGGGGGTAGTCCGTCCACATGGCCACTTTATAATAGAGTTCACTCTATAATAGGTCAGCACAAATCCAACAAAGTTGAAGAGCTTATGTAAGATAATTTAGGTAAGAATTAATAATTGGCATATTTGTGCATGTTAATGAAATAGTTCGACTAATAATTTAAACATTTTTAATATTTGTATCATAAAATCTTTTAGATGTCGATGCAAACTTCAGTATAGAAGTACTGGATGATTTCGATGCCGAAATTTGTCTTCCTAGCAATAGCAACGAAAAAGCCTTTTGTAGTGGCAATACTGAAGAGACAGTTGCATCAACATCGCAGGAAATCATAACTACAAAAGAAGAAAATCGCAAAGGGAAAAAAGGTCTTTTCAACAAGAAATTTTAAAAGAAATTAAGGAAAGCAAGGAGCTTATGAAGCAGGATATGGAAGAGAGAAGTGCACTTGATGCGAAAATGATTAAGTTACAAGAGGAACTGATAAATCTAGAAAGAGAAAAAATTGAAATAATGAAAAAAATGATCGGATGAAATCAATTTATCAATTTTTGTTTTTTTTTTGTTTTATCAATTTTTTATTATTTTTAAAAGACTGAAGTTTTGCTTTATTTACTTAATTAATACGTACATATTTATGTTTATAGTCCTAATAAGTAACCTTAATTTAATAAATATAAATAGTCTTAAATTACTTAAAATGCTTTTTTATTTAAGTGCTTTTATTTAAAAGATACTCTGCTATACAATCTCTTAAAGTTTTTCTATAACAGTCATTGTCATAAATTTCGTTGTCTCTAGGCTGAGGTGTTGTGTTCTCCAAATTTGTTTGTGCTTCCAACCACTGGTCGTTAACTGTGTCATTTTCTTCTATTAAAAAATTGTGTAGGATACAACACGCTTTTATAATTTTGTTGGCATTTCTTATGTTGTTATCAATTCCTTTACCAATTCTCCTGAATCTGGATTTCAGATGACCAAAAGCATTTTCTACAACTCTGCGACATTTTGAGAGATTGTAATTAAAGTTTTTCTCGCTATATAATGCTGCAGTGCTGAAGGGATAAGGCTTCATTAAATATTCGGATAGTCTAAATGCCGAATCTCCAATCAGAAATGGGCAAATATTTTGTCCATTTATTTGCCTTAAATGTGGTTTTAAAATGCCTTCAGACAATTTTCATTTTAAAACAGATTTTTCAAAAATTGAGGAGTCATTACAGCGGCCTGGGCTGCCAACATTAATATAAAGAAATTTGTACCTGTATAACATTTACATATGTAAGTAACTAATCAAAGAAGTTGTAACACTAATTTTTACCTAGAATCTACTACCGCCAGTAAAACAGTAGAGTACCACCCCTTATAATTGTAGTAGTCACATGCTTCCTCTGCGGGAGGGTGTATTTCTATATGACAACCATCTGCAAATAAATTAATTTAAAAACATATTTTAATTTTCAAATTAACTACTAATATACATATTTGTGGGTAATTACCTATAGCACCAAAGCATTGTGGAAATCCAAATTTATCAAACCCGTAAATAGATCTGGTGATCATTGTGTTGGTAAACATGTTTGATGTCATATACTTTGAGTGCATCCCTTGCCAAACTACATTGCAAAAGTCATTTAAGATAACACATACCGTCGATTTTCCCACACCAAACAGTTGGCTGATGGTTAAATACTCGGACGACGATTTTAGTGCAAATAAAGCAATCGCGATACGTTTTGGCAAAGGTATGCATTTTTGGAAGTTGTTGTCTTCTTTTGCGAAGTTTCTTAACTCTTCACAAAGACGCCTGAAGGCTTTCCGCGTCATCCTAAAAGTCTCCTTAAACATTTCGTCAGTAAAAATAGGAACGTTCCCAGCTTTCCCTAGGCTGATGAAAATAAGATTACACGTATGTACATACATTTATACGTACAAACATATAATAACATTTTAAAAATTGCATGAACTTACATATTTATAAAATATTCTTCCGCTTTGAAGTGCCAGAAACAAATGAAATTGATTTAATACGGCAGCGTGGATTCTTTTTATTCTGACGTCTTTATCCATTTTGAGCCGCTGCAGTATTAATTTATTTTTTGATATTTTGTTATTTGTAACTTCCAATGTGATTAATAATAACTGGTTTTTCCTTTTTTCCATTTTTTAAAATTTTTTTATGCAAAGGTATAAAATTATACAAGTATAAATAAAAACGAACAGCTGTTTCCGAAATTAACTCAAATGTCAAATAACCCAGTATGAACACTTTAGATTTCGTTCGTAATTTCAAATTGAAATTACTTAATTTCGTGGCAGCCTGAACGGGCTATAACGGAACATTCAAAATATAACATAAAAAACTCTCTAGAATTTAAAGATAAAATAGTAAATCACAAAATAAAAGATGACGAAAGGTTGATATCGTTAGATGTAGTTTCATTATTTCCTAGTATACCTGTTGATTTAGCAATTAGTACTATTGAAGAAAAGTGGGATATCATAGAAAGACACACAAGTATAGAAAAAAGTTTGTTTTTACGTATCTTAAAATTTTGTATTGAAGATAACAGATATTTTAAATACGATAATAAAATTTATAAACAACAGAAAGGATTACCTTACTCATAAGGAAAGGCAGAATTATTAACTATTATTCGAAACATTGTAAACGAATAATAGTTAACGCAGCTAAAAATTTAATAGACAGGGTTCTGAAAATTAGTAATAAAGAATTCCATAAAAATAATAAGGAAAAAATAAGAAATATTTTAAATGATAATAATTTTCCAAAACAATTAACAAATAGATTAATAAATCAATATGGGGGAAGAAGTAATCAAAATACAAGAGATATTATAGAACAAAAAATTTATAAATCTTTTATATATGTACCAGAAATATCTGAACGTTTAGAAAAATCTAAAATCTTTGCTAATACTAAATATAAAATGGCTTTTAAGACTCAAAATACTCTAAACAAATTATTCAGTAAAACTAAAGATAGAATCCAAAAAATTGTCAAATATAGTATATATATATAGTATATATAAAAAACAGCTTTATCTTCTCATTGTGCTAGTTTAAATCACTATCCCAATTTTGATAATGTTTCAGTTCTAAATTCAGCAAATAACTATAAACGTCGTTGTATTTTAGAAATGTTACAAATTATTAATACACCAAACTCACAGAGAATTAATTTTAAGGCAGACACAGATAATATAGCTCAGATTTACAGACATTTAGTAAATAAGAGATAATTTAATATTTGTTATACTTGTTTTAAACAAATTTTTATATGTCTATGACAAAATTTGTTTTCTAAAATATGTTAGTTTGAAAAAAATTTTTATTACTTTTTAATTGTAATTTTTATTACTGTTAATTTTATAATTTTTCCTGATGATGCTACACAAAGGAGTAGCGAAATATTGAAAAAATATAAATAAAATTATTTAAAGACCTAATAATTAATTTATTCATAGTAATAACTTATTTATGATTGTAACGATAAATTTTATTTATAATTATAGCAATTAATTTATTTAAAACAACTTCCCCTTTGCACTAAGATGATGATGAGTGCCATGGTTCTTCTTCGTCTGATTCTTCAAATACCTCTTCCGAATCTGAATACTTTTCAGCGTTAAGTACAGGTGGAAGCATGAAAGAAATTGCTTCTTTCGTAAAAGGTAATGACCGTTTTTTGGAGTGGGTCTAGTAAAGAGCAAGACAGAACTTAGCAAAAGCCTATGAATAATATCTATGTTACGCTGAACCCTTGAAAATTCTCTAGCAAAATTCTGCCTGTAAAGCCGGAAATGTTTGTTTCGTGCCTCAGACGCTTTCTTCTGATAACAGCCCAATAGGCAACAATGCCTCATTAATAATAGTTGCACCATGTATTAAAATCTTGTGCATTGTAGGTGTCATAGGATGCCACTCATCATAAAAATCTTCTGCTAGTGTTACCACCGTTGGTGTTTCCAAATCCAGCTTTCGGTACACCCACTATTAGCCCTAATTCACTTCAAAATTTTTCTTGGATATTTTTTTTCCTCGCGTTAACAATGGCTTTTTCTGCATCAGATTTTATTTGCCATTTTTCACTGTCAGTTTATATGACAGGTGTAATTAAATATGCGAATTCTGGCGTGTAAAGTAGATAGTCCGAAAGAAAGGGCATCTACATACGTCTATATCTCTTTTGATATTTAAATTGTTTTTTTGTACAGGTAATAACAGTGTTGGTTGTAATGATTTAAATAAAAAACATCTACCTTCAGTTATTAAAAACCAAAACATTTTATGAATATACAAGGGTTTCTTACTAGGGATGCAACATCGTTCTTAAAAACATCGATGTTTTAAAAAATCGATGTTTCCGTGAAAAACATCGATGTTAAAAAACATTGCTAATAGACACGATACATCGATGTTTTAAGTTTCTCATATGCATATCAAGTCACAAATATTTTTTTTGCATAAATTCACCATTTTTAAAAGCATAACGATTGGAAGATATTGCATTGCAATCTTTGACAGTTTTGGAAACAGCGTACTACCAACGTAACTTTGTTGCGAGATAACTTTTTACTTGCTGACTGAACTGGTTGAAGCACTTAAATCAATTGTTCCTATTTCCATATAATCAGGAATGGTGCTAACAGTTTTTGCTTTCTTGCTATGCACGTCTATATCTCCCAATTGCTTCGAATGCAACTTTTCTAAATGACCGAAAAAATTACTTGTATTTCCTGAAGTTTTAAGGTTTTTTTTGTAATTATATCTTGCAGACAGCTTCTTTATCCCCAGTTTTGTTAAAAATACTTACTTAATATTCTTATTGTCAGCAACAATAAGTGAAAATATAAATTATAGTAAAGCAAATTATTGTAAGACAGCAGAGCACAAATAAACGATGTCGATGTTTTTTAGTTTTGACGCCGATGTATCGCCGATATATCTTCAACCAAAACATCAATGTTTATGAACGATAGATCGATTTTTTATAACATGGGTGTATCGTTTGCATCCCTATTTCTTACTCGTATTTACCTATCCAAGATAAGAAAAAACATAACAAGTAAAAGTGCTATATTCGGCCGTGCCGAATCTTCTATACCCTTCACCACGGTGCTTTTATTTATACAGACATGTACAGCATTATCCATATTGTTGACTCTTTACTTAAATAAATTCGTATGAGAAAAAATCATTATTCATAAGTTAAAAAAATAGAAGACAAATGAAAACAAATTCCGTTTGCTACAATTGCCGCCGTGTTGTCAGCTACTTAATGATATTGAAGCCGACAGCTACATCGTAAACTCTGACATTGTTGTAGAAATACTTATTTTGATTTTATAAAATTAAATAACTTTTTCAAAAAATTATAAATATTTCCTCAAAAACTTTTTGTTTATATATGAATTTGCAATTTACAATTTTGTGACATTTTCTTTTGTTGAATAAAATAGAAATTAGCCTAAGTTGACGACATATACTGGCTTCAAAAAAAAACGTTTACCTATAAACGTGTGTATTTTACTTTTGGCAGTTTTTACCCGGTATCCTGATGATGTCTATGTGTTTAATGCACCTAGGTTTTAAAACAGAGATCTCATCTATTTAAAATCAATCGCATTTAAAAAAAAATCAAACGCATTTAAAAAAATATGTTACTCTATATACACACATACATACATATGTATATTCTTAATATTAAATATATGTTATGTTACAGTCATGATTTTCATTTTCAAAGAAATATTGAAATTTTTGTTTTAATTTTTCGAAAATTGTTCTTAAAAATTTTTTGTAAAAATTTTTTTTTAAAAATTTTTTGTAAAATTTTATTCGAAAATTTTTTGGAAAATTTAAAAAAAAAAAAAATTTTTCGAATATTTTTCTTTCTGAAAATGCTTTGTAAATTTTTTTGTAAATATTTTTGAAAAAAAATTTAAAAATTTAAAAAAAAAAATTTTTTTTTTAAATTCGATTGAATTTTTTTTCTTAAATTTTGGACCTTTCCCCAATCTATATTGAGTTAGAATGGTCAGACTAAAGCAAAAAAAAATCCTTACAAAAAAAATTTCCTCATATTGACACATGGGGGGTCCTTTTAACTGCTCCTATTTATCAGTGGGTACCTTGTGGGTCCATTGGCTACCTCTATGTGTATTGCTTTCTATTAAGGTCACTAATACAAATCAAAGCAGAAAAACCCTACCAATCTAAAAACAAACACAAATCGCCCCTCGCAGGGGGTTATTGATCCCCCGAGATCTGTATGCACTCTTTGCGATCTACCTGTCGCAGTCTAATATTTATTTGAGAAAAAAAGGCAAAACAGAATCATTAAAGCTGAAAAAAATTTAAAAAAAAACTGAAAAGACGTGAAAAAAATATAGGTGGGCGTGGTTTTTGGCCCGCATCCTCCAAAGGAATGATCCGATGTTGCTGAATTGCAATACCAAAATTTTCGAATCTATGCCTGACAGATTGGTGTGCTTAGATTTTTTGTACCTCTTCTGGTGCCTTGGCAAATGACATTACCACACTAACACGGACAGACGGACAGACGGATAGACGGACAGACGGACATCGCTTAATCAACTTCTCTTTGTATAAGGATTCATAATATATATACTTTATGGGGTCGGAAATGAATATTGTAGAAATTACACACGGAATGACAAACTTATATATACCCTTTCCACCTGTGGTGAAGGGTATAAAAATATGTTACTCTATATACACACATTCAGACATATGTATATTCTTAATATTAAATATATGTTATGTTACAGTTATGATTTTAATTTTTAAAGAAATATTGAAATTTTTGTTTTAATTTTTCGAAAATTGTGTATAAAAATTTTTTGTAAAATTTTATTCGAAAATTTTTTGGAAAATTTAAAAAAAAATTTTTTTCGAATATTTTTCTGTAAAATATCTTTTTGAAAATGCTTTGTAAATTTTTTTGTAAATATTTTTGAAAAAAAATTTTAAATTTTTTTTTTAAAAATTTTAAAAAAAATTTTTTTTTTAAATTCGATTGAAATTTTTTTGTTAAATTTTGGACCTTTCTCCAATCTATATTGAGTTAGAATGGTCAGACTAAAGCAAAAAAAAAAATCCTTACAAAAAAAATTTCCTCATATTGACACATGGGGGGTCCTTTTAACTGCTCCTATTTATCAGTGGGTACCCTGTGGGTCCATTGGCTACCTCTATGTGTATTGCTTTCTATTAAGGTCACTAATACAAATGAAAGCAGAAAAACCCTACCAATCTAAAAACAAACAAAAATCGCTCCTCGCAGGGGGTTATTGATCCCCGAGATCTGTATGCACTCCTTGCGATCTACCTGTCGCAGTCTAATATTTATTTGAGAAAAGAAAGACAAAACAGAATCATTAAAGCTGAAAAAAATTGAAAAAAAAAACTGAAAAAACGTGAAAAAAATATAGGTGGGCGTGGTTTTTGGCCCGCAGCCTCCAAAGGAATGATCCGATGTTGCTGAATTGCAATACCAAAATTTTCGAAACTATGCCTGACAGATTGGTGTGCTTAAATTTTTTGTATCTCTTCTGGTGCCTTGGCAAATGACATTACCACACTAACACGGACAGACGGACAGACGGATAGACGGACAGACGAACAGACGGACATCGCTTAATCAACTTCTCTATGTATAAGGAGCCAGAATATATATACTTTATGGGGTCGGAAATGAATATTGTAGAAATTACACACGGAATGACAAACTTATATATACCCTTTCCACCTGTGGTGAAGGGTATAAAAAATATTTATGTACAGCTTTATTATATGTATAGATTATTGATGTTGTGTTCCAACACGTACCACGAGCACATTGTAATCTAGATCGTCATATTGTTCATCGTTGTGTTCAGATTTTTCTTTAGCGGTTCTTGATTGCGTCATCAGTTTCTAAAGGGCACTTTTTGTGTGGCCAGTATTTTTGAAAAAGTAAGAAAAGTATGACTTTGAAAATCCTTAAAATAAATTTTAAAACTAAATCCCAAAATCATCTTTTATCTTTTTAATGTTAGTATGTATGTATGTACATACAACAACAATTGTGCACAAACTATTAATTAAACTTAATGAGTTAATAAACAAGACTAAAACAAAACTGCAAATCATTTAATATTCTATAAATACTCTTCTTAACCCAGCAAATATTTGCTGACTCACTAAATACCGAGTATTTGAAACCCAAACAAAAAATTAATTAAACATGTTTTTGCAGTTAAAAACGATTTCAAAATCCATCAAGTAGTTTTTACGTGGTGCGAGCACAAACGAAAAGCAGACAGACAGACAGACAAACGGACAGAAATGAGTTACTGTTTTAGTATATGTATAGATATAGATAATTAATGTTGTGTTCCAAATTTCTATCCACACGTCCCATCACACATACATATACCCATGACCATTTTTTGTAATCTAGATCGCCATATTGTTCATCGTTGTTAATTGAACTTAGCATCAGTTTTTTCTTTAGCGGTTCTTGATTGCGACATCAGTTTCTAAACGGCACTATTTGTATGAATACTTCCCTGTTAGGGCTAATATTTTTGTAAAAGTAAAGAAAGTACTTTGAAAATACAACAACTTAAATCCTTAGAACAAATTTTAAAACTAAATCGCAATGTCATATTTTATCTTTTAAATGTTAGTATGCACATATGTACAACAAAAAATGTGCACAAACTATTAACTAAAGTTAACGAGTTAATAAACGAGACTAAAATAAAACTGTCAAATCAAGTAATACAGTCACAAAAATTGTATCACTATGATCGATATAACAACAAATACTAAAAATTATAGGGTATTCACATAGTGATGAACTTTTCACAAAAGTGACCTTTTTTTGAACTGAAAAAGGCAGACACTTGATATTTGCCAAAAGTAATTAAAATTGTGGTCAGTTTATTAACAAGTATAAAAAATACGACTAAAAATGATAGGTTGTCCTAATAGTGACGTATATGTCCGTAGTTTTTTAAACGTAATAGGTAGACTTAAAAAATTAGCGAAAATTAAAGGGTGTTACACTGTGACTTGATTTTCACATATACGTTTATGGCCGTATATTTTGAACCGAAAATGGCAGACACTTTAAATTTACACAGACACTTTAAATTTACACACTGTAAAATTATGTCCGCTATAACAATATAGATATCAAAAAAGGAATAAAGGGAGCTTTGATAGTGATTTGAATTTCACTTATATAGAGTTATGTTTGAAGCGTTACAAGAGTGCGACCAATTGCCTTGTATGTTGTTACAATTGTCTCCTTTGTCATTTCCCAAGAGGTGCCATAGAGAGCTGCCGAAGACTCCAAAAAGACTCCGCAAAGACAAGAAGCACAGATCCAGCTCTTTCTTATATCTAAAATATGCCAGAGAGTATCTTTTTAGTGTTAATTGACGCCCTTCTGTGATAACTCAACATTTAAGTTACACATCTTTTTTTTATAAAGTGTTAGAGCTGGAATCGACCTTATAACTCAGAAACCAGTAACATCTCTTGTTTTATGTCCGTTCTCTGCCTTCCAGGGCAATTCATGCCTTGTCGTTTTTAGAGACATGAGAGCATTGTTGTTTTAAATATCTCTATTGAAAACTATGAGAGTTGCTACAACCTTGAGACATCAATATGGTTATTGGAATCTTTAATTACTTTATCATAACTTTCATCAATGGTGGTATCATAATGAATCATGCTGATATGTGATTTAAAAATTTTTCAATATTTGTGGCGTAGAGAGAGAATACTCAAAATTTCAGAATTTTCCTTAGGAAAACTCTTATTCAATTTCTCTCAGTTGCTTGAAATACTTAAGAATGGCTTATTAATTAAATACAAAGGAATTTTTTAAACCCTTTTTTTCACTTCTTTGGCATTAGGAATTTGTTGCACTTTTTCACAAAGAACTTAAGTTTTTGGTGATGAACGTAATATTGCAGGTTTCATAGATTAAGAGATAATGTAATATAAGTACTTGTTCTTGTTTAGAATAAATATTTCTTTTCTTTTATGTAGCTACTATATATAAAGGTACCCGTACCTGTATTATTATTCAGGAACATAAGCTTTATATAAAACTCATATAACAATCTAAAGTTATTGTAGACTTCTGTAAATTATTTAAAAAATTTCCGGCTGACAAAAATAAAAGGTGCTGCCAAGTTTGCAGTACTATTGAATCTTTTAGAAATGAGATATTTTTTTTATATATTTTATTAAAATTCATCCAGCAGTTTTTACATGATGCGAACACACACAGAAAGATAGTTTTTTTATATATATAGATATCAGCCAAATTCTACCGGAAACTGATTGATGTAAAAACTCATGATGCAAAAACGTTCAAATGCTGTAGTTGCACAAAAAGACATTGTAACTAAATTACCTATTACTTATATGTATATAATAGGGTTATCAAAGTATATCATAAAAATCCTGAGCATAAATCCAAAATATTACAATTTAATTATTTCTATACAGGGTTGGAGAACTATGAAATTAGAAATGTTTATTATTGTAATAAAATATGTTGGTTAAATAAAAAAATGTATTGAATTAATTTTATATGAAATTGTACCAAAAAAGCACGGAGTGTACTAGTGTACCACTGATGTGTCGATTGTACCAAATTTGGTACAATTGTACCACAAATCCGAACACTGATACCACCGATTAGCAAAGAGATAGTGTGATGAGAAAATATTCTTTGTAATATTTTCTATTAAGTATTTTGTAATATTTCGCAATTTAAACCACATGCACCACATAACATTATGCGATTGGGAATCTACACCATTTTTTATTAAAATTTCGGAAATGCAAAATAAAATTGAGAAAATTCCAAATGATATTGAGAATTTCAATTCAAAGTTAAAAAAATTTACAAATGAAATTACGACTACTTAAGCTGTAGCTATAGCTTAAGTAGTATTAACTACTGTTAACAATCTTCGAGAACTAAACATATACGTATGTGCCGAGCCAAACATCAAAACCAATTTTTCTGATAAGTATTAGGCTGACGTCAGAGTACGCGCTACATGTAAAGCTATAATACTACGCTAAAAACACGCTATAAACTAATGCATGTTTTGTTCTTATGTGAGAGCGAAGCTTGCTATACTTATAATCATCACGTAATAACTACTGGATGGATTTTAAAAAAATTTGCGAGAAATACCTCAGTGTCGTGATTCAAATATAGAATATTTTTTCCGCAATAAGTGGGGAAAAGGCAGTGAAAATACGCAATTTCACCGATATTCATATTTTAAGGCGGCATATATTAGTAAGAATGAGACTCTTTATATAAAATAAATACACGAACCATGACTGAAGCACTAAAAAGTAAGGGTCTTTGAATGGTGGATTGCTTTCAAACCAAAGTCGAACCAAATATTGTAAGGATGCTGACGGGTTACTTTAAAATATAATAGAAAGTGCCTAATAACATTCTTTTCCAGTATAATCCCTCAGTTTACTGTAGAAATTGTCGAAGTCGCTATTTTCTGATCGTCTTCTATTTATTCGATGTATTTCTTTCTTCCTCACAAAAAATGTATTTAATAAACACTGAAAATTATTATGAACAAAAAAAAAAAAATAAATAAAAAAATCGCTTTGCTCAATATAGCATTCACTCTGACATCTTGTAGCATTGGTATAGCACGAACTATTATCGCTTCGCCCGATTACCTGCTTCGCCAGATTACTATATAGCACTAAATTGTCGGCGAAGTAAAATATTAATTAAATAGCTAAACAGCTTCAAAAACTTTACTATCACACTAACAATCTGTCTCATCTACTCTTATGCCTTTCCAAAGGAACCAACACAGTTAATATAGGCATTAATTGTCTGAGTGTTACTTCTCTTAAAAAATGTGCCTACTTGCAACCAGAAGAGGCCCTAAAAATAAGAATTGAGAACTTAAGATTGATGCTCAGAATATTTCAAATTAAATTGAGAAATTGAAATATTTTAATTTTAAATTGAAAAAATTGAATTAAGAAAATTTTAAAACATTAACTTTAACTTATTTTATCGTCGGAAATCTGATTAGTCTCGTGTTGGACCCCGCACAATTCAGTCAATATCCCAAAAAATACAATTGATTGTTGAAATTGCTATCTCAGGCATTATTTAAATCCACAGTCGTAGGGGTTCGTTCGAAGTTGACAGCTCGAATTCATAGGTCTTACTTCAGAACTCTTACTGGTACGCGACAATGCTCCCTGCCTAATTTTTCGCCCACAGCCTTTTCCTGACCACTCTCCAGCTTTACTCTAACGGTTGAGCTCCTATATCTATTACCTTTTAGTCTTTTAGTCATTGGACCATTTAGATTTGTATTTATTTTTATTTTAAAGTTAAAATTTATTAATTTCATTACAAATTTTTTCATATTAAATTTAAAATTTTTAGCTTACAAATTACAAAATTTCTCAAATTAATATTCTCAACTTCATTTTGAACTTTCTCAGTTTCAAAAAGAAAATCTAAATTTAATTTGTAAAGCATTAAACACATAGACAACAGCGGCTACTACACGACTACAAATGAATTTAGCTGAAAACGTCGCCGTTAGGAAGCTACTAAATTATGTTGAAGACGACAGCTACATACTTCAAAACTATGAAAATATTGTAGAAATACATACATATTTAACTTATAAAAAAAATTAATTTTTCAAAAAATACTTTTATCTTATCAAAACAAATACATTTATTTGCTCAAAACCTTTCGATTATAAATGAATTTGTATTTTTAATTTTGTGACATTTTCTTTTGTTGAATAAAATAAAATTGTCGCAAACAAAAATATAAATTAGCGTAAGTTGTCTACAGCCACAACGGTGGTCGTGTAGCCATGTAGCTATGATGTTGTCAAAATAATCGTTTTCATATAAACGTGTGTATTTTAATTTTGACAGGTTGTAGTCGATATCCTGCTGTCGTTTATGTGTTCAATGTTTAATTTTCTCAACTTCAAATTGAATTTCTCAATTTCATTTGGGGTTTTTTTGTCAATTTCAATGAGAAATGGTGTAGTTACCTTTAATAAATAAAAATTATTTATTCATGGCGCATTAGTAAAAACGTGTAGAAAAATCCTTTATTTTTTATAAATAAAAAAATTTTTCGTGGGTCAAAATCTAATATAATTATTCACACATACATATTTACGCATAAAAATGTAATTGCTAAAGATTATATTCACATTAAAAATATTTATCTTATGTACAATTATATTTAAGTCAATGTTATAAAGGATGTTTCTTGTTGAGTTTCACTTTCTGAACCCAGAGTTTGGAATATGGTCCTAAAGTTCGAACGAACTAGGTCATTAAATCGTGAAAGTAAAGCCGATGAACAAGGCACACCAGCCTTGCCCATCGAATTTTAACAAAGGAATTGAGTGTACATCAGTACAAGATCCAAATTATTCAAGAATCATCATACATCTTCGTAGAGCGTGTAGCTTAAGTGGTTACTAAGTTGACTACTAAGCAATGGTCTATAATAATGCATATCACAGCGCCCACCTTAGCCGGTATTACCACATAGCACTAAATCGCCGGCGAAGTAAAGTAAATTGGCTATGCTAGCTTCAAACTAATTCGCCTAAATAACACCAAAGGCGCTGTAATACTGTTCTAAAAATAATCATAACGTGCAATTGCAGTGTTGGCAGTTGCGAAGCTTTACTATCACACTAACCATCTGTCTTATCTACTCCTATCCCTTTCCAAAGGAAGTAACACAGTTAATATAGGCATTAATTGCCTGAGTGTTACTCTTTAAAAAAAAAACCCCACTGCTTTGATCGTTTTCTAGTGTGTTGTAACGGATTCATGTTTCAGTTACAAAACGGGACAACCCCTAATTGAATTGAGCCTGAATATCACCAAACACTTTTTTGAACTGTTAACATGCATCAGGCGACTACAACGCTAAACATACGTTTTGGGGATCACGTCTAATAACTCCAAAAGGTCGTGTTTTATTTGATACAATTTCAAAAATGCGTCTGAATGTGATATCAAGTGGACAACCCACCTATTGGCCTACTGATCGACAAAAAAATACCTGATGTTATTGATTTTGGCGTGACTAAAGTTATTTCGAGAGAAATGATTAAGGTTGAAGCGTCACTCGAATTATCCTCAGATCATTCACCCACTATTGTATATATATGGAATCATCAAAATATCGTGTCTCCAACAACTTGCACAAGCATTAATTGGTTGAAATATAGAAAGTATCTCAGTACTCATTGTTCGGAAAACATACCGCTAAGAACACCAGATGATGTGGACCAAAATCTAATTTATTTTGATCAAATCCTTAAATCAGCTGCCGAACATGCGACAGAAACCAGACAACCAGCTAGATACAAACAAATTTATTTTGTAGATGTCGAGCGGCTCTTGGCTGAAAAAAGAATAATTCTTGCAAAAAAAAAACCGACTACAAAACAAATATATGTGCATCAATTCTTAACTAAAAATTTAAAAGGAAGTAATCTGTATGAAATAGTACTCAAATCAAATACTTGTGTACTTGTTGCTCTAACGGACATAGTAATATACGTTCTGTACATTCAAATGTCTATCCATAACGGTTCAGCAGATAAAGCTATATACGACAAATTACCTCAGATATGAGGACACCCTTTATTTTTTTACACTTATTATTACCGATACAGCAATAAAAAGTAACGGTTCCAAAGATATGGCCATATAGGTTAAACAATATCACCTAGGGGACACCCTTTAATGTAAAATTTTAAATTAAGTACTTATTTTAAAGGACAGATTCTTTGTCAATTTCAAATGTCTGTCTAAAATGGTTCAAAAGTTTGGTCATATGCATCAATTTACATCAACTATTGAGACACCCTTTATAACTTTAAATATTTATAAATGTTATTATACGGGACATAGTAGTGGAGATTCTGTCTAATTTTCAAGTGTTTGTCTATAACGGTTCAAAAGATAGGGGACACCCTTTAGTGTAAATTTAAATTATATACTTGATGTTATAAAGTACTTAGATATACAGGTTCTTTGTAAATTTCAACCGTCTCTCTGTTACGGTTCAAAAGTTTTGCAATATACATCAAATTACATCAACTATTGTTAAAGGGTGAACTTCTAATAATAAATATTTAATTCCTGATTATAAATATTGGACATTCAGTCCAATTTTCAAGTGATTGTCTACAATGGTTCAAATATTTAGATTGACGTCACATATGGGGACACCCTTTAATTTTTAAGTTTATTTTTTTATTAATTTCTGTTGTTGGCAGCTATAGTGATATGCAGTTTTTTAAAATTTTAAACGGGTGCTCTTTACGGTTCATTATACACGTAAAAAAAACATATGTTGTATGGGGACACCCTTTAATTTCCAAAATTCTGAACTTCTTTTAAAATGGGACCAATCTGTAAGCATTTCCTTTCTAATAAAGAACAATTTTTAAAATCGGTTCAGAAATGACTGAGTTCTGCGGGCACAAACATAAAAAAAAACCAACATTCAGACGAATTGATAACCTCCTTCTTTTTTTGAAGTCGGTTAAAAATTAGAAGAGAGTGGCAAGCACACAGATCTCCTCAACTCAAATCTAGACTTAAAGATTGCACGAAACGGCTAAGACAGCTGCTAGAATCTCGAAGAGTAGCATCTCTGAAAAATTACTTGGAAGATCTCGACGCAACTGCACAATCAGATTATTTATTATGGCGTGCATGTAGGAACCTTGAAAGACCGGTCGTACGTAAGCCTCCCTTGCGAACTTCTTGTAGAGACTGGGCAAGGAATGATACCGAAAAAGGCAATTTGTTTGTTGGACATTTGAAGAAGGTTTTCACCCCAAAAATATGTACTGATATAGCTGAGTTGCCATCAGTAGAGACTAGTGCCGTAGTACCCCTTAGATTTGAATTTAGCGATATTGAAAATGCAATAGCAGATTTAAACACCAAAAAAGCCCCTGCCGTTGATAAAACAAGTAACAAGATGTTAGTTGAGTTGCCCCGTATAGGTCGCAGAATTATCCTGTTTGTTTTTAATGCCATCTTACGTCTTGAGTACTTTCCCACAGAGTGGAAGGTCTCTTTGATAACTATGATTCCTAAACCAGGAGAAGACCACACAAAAGTAGAATCACACAGACCTATAAGCCTTTTATCTAACGTGTCAAAGTTATTTGAGAGAATATTAATAACTAAGCTGAATCCAATACTTAGCGCGAAAGGATGTATTCCGAACCATCATTTCGGCTTCAGAAAACAACATAGTACGATCCAACAAACACACAGATTAGTAAATGTAATTAAAACAACCTTTGAAGAAAAAAATACTGTTCTGTGCTCTTTATCGACGTTTCTCAAGCATTCGATAAGGTTTGGCACGAAGGCCTAATATTTAAGCTAAAGCTGAACTTGCCCAAAAACTTCTATAAGCTCATAAAAAATTATTTAACTGATCGAAAGTTCATACTAAAAGAAGGAGATTTCTTAAGCTCGCCTCAGCTTATTAAAGCCGGAATTCCCCAAGGTAGTATTTTGGGACCAGTTTTATATTTACTGTACACATCAGATATGCCAATTAGCACCCTAGTCCACACATCAACATTTGCAGATGACACAGCCTTTTTAAGTATTCATGAAAGCGCCCAAGTAGCATCACAACTTTTACAAGACCACATACTCAATTTGAAAAATGGTTAGAAAAATGGAGAATAAAAGTGAATGAACAAAAATGTACTCACATAACTTTCACACTGCGTAGGGACTCATGCCCTCCTATTTATATAAATAACCAAACGATACCGCAACTTCCAGACGTCAAATACCTGGGTATACATCTTTACCGTCGCCTTACTTGGAAAAGTCACATAGATTTCAAGTTAACACAAATGAAACTAAAAGCAGTACAACTAAATTGGCCTATTGGCAGAAACTCCACCCTGAGCTTAGATTGTAAACTTCTACTGTACAAGTCGATCCTCAAACCAATTTGGTGTTATGGGGCACTGCCTCAGCTAGCAATGTAGAAAAAATTCAAAGGCGCCAAAATAAGATACTACGTATGATTACATCTGCTCCCTGGTATATAAAAAATTCGAACATCCACAAAGACCTACACATGCCATCAGTTAAAGCAGAAATAGCGAAACATGCAGTCACATATCTAAAGAGGCTTGAATCTCATCCAAACCCTTTGGCGCGTAACATGCTGAATGAACCTGGTTACATTCGACTAAAAAGAAGAGATACTGCTTTTCTTGGCCGTACATTAGAGGGATGACCCGCAAATGATTGCAAAATCCGTGAAGCAAACATTATTTTTGTCTAGCACTGGCTGGACTTAAAAAGAATATTTTATTTTAGACTTAAGATACCAGTAATTATTGTGAGTTCAAAAATATTGAAGATAAATTATGAAAAAAAAAACATGGCTAACAATTGACAGCCGCTGTTCCTGAAAGCTATTCGCGCGATGGTTTCAGCGATTGTAAATTACGAGTAGACTTAGATGATTAAGTTAATGGGGGCATTATTGAATTGGAAGTATTATTATTTAGGCACTGAACTTGTACTCGACCAAAGTATAAAGATTTGACAATTTAAATGCAGGTTTAATGTCAAGTGTTTTTAGTTTGACATTCGTGTTTGGTTTGGTCTCATAAATTCAACATGGAATAGATCGGAATAAGTTAAATCAGGAGATTTTCGAGCTCATTTAATTTCACCGTGGCATACAATGTTTATGTTTGGAAATTCAATAAGTAGTTATGCGATGGTTTCCCTTGATATGTGACAGGTTGAACTGTCTTATAATAAGCAGAGAACCCGAATATTTACATCTTCCAGTGGCTCACAAAGAAAGTTTGGTGTATTGTTCCTATAGCACAAACTACTGAATATAACAGTAGAAGTAATAATATATTCAATCATTCAGCTACGAAAAAAGGACACAGTAACATTTGTTAAAATCAATTAAACAAAAGGACCCCATAAAATGAGTTACCATAAAAATTTGTTTTATAAACCAAGGCGAATTCATTTTACTAGGTGGCAGCCAGCGTTGTCAACTTGGTGCGTTTCGCACCATTTTGGATGCTTTTTCAATTTGTTTGTGCGAAAATTTCACGAGTTGGTGCGTGGTGCGCTTTTTTTTAAATTTTGGTGATTTTTTTAATTTTTGGTGGCACCAACAGTGCAAAATATTCATAGTCATTTTTACAGACCATAATAAGAACAACTAGTAATGATGTTTAAGACATACCAAATCATATGCACAAAGTAAAACGGTATTGTTGTTGTATTAATTTGTGTTATATTAAAAAAAAGAAACATTTCACTGTAAGGAATTTGCTAACCCTACAAAACACATTGGTTTTCCCATTCAGCTGTTGGGCAAAAGACCTGCGAGCAAATATATCAATTAATAAATACTGATAATGAGTATCCTGATAATACTGATAAAGAGTTCCATTGATTGCAGACCCTCGTTGGCTTTTAATAGAAAAGTCAAAGCAATTTTAAAAATATGGCTTGCTTTAAAAACGTTATTTAATACATTTCCAACATCTCAACAATATTTTTTATCTAACCAACGAAAAAATATGTACAATGATGATATTAATTTTGTTTACTTAGTATATTTCTCCGATATTTTAAAAGAGGTGCATCGTGTTAATCTCGCATTTGAATCAAAAAATACCGACCAGACTAAATTATTTGATGATTTGCACAATCTCTTAAAAATTTTGATATCCAAACTCACTGAGCCTGACATTGAATTCGAATTTTTTAACAGGTGATATCAATACATCGTTTGATATTTGTTATTTGGGTTTTAAGTTTGAAGAAGCTTGCGCATTAAAGAAAATAAGCAATGAAGCAAAGAAAGATATATCAAAAACTTGTTGTAAGTTCACCAAAAAATTAGAGATTCGGGAGAGACTGCCTTCTAATGTTGAAATTTTACAAAAAATTTACGTTTTAAACGTAAAAAATGTTTTATCTCATTGCAAAAATGATATCATGCCATTAGCAGTACAATTTGCATCCGATATCGAAATATTGTCTAGTATTGAAAACGGATGGCGACTGGTTTACCTTATGCAATGGAAAAATATTGATTCAAAATTAGAATTTTGGACTGAAGTTAAATGTTAGTGTTAAGTTTTTTGTTAAACTATGTATATTGTGAATGATCGCTGATTTCTATTTAAAAAGTTGTGTATGTATTTTTGTTAAGTTTTATGATTTAATTTTGTTTTTTTTAACCTTTAACTTTAAGACTGTTTTATTGTTATATTTTTAAAACAAAAATATTATACTTTTTTTGGAAAATGAATTCATTCAAGATTTTAAATAAAAAAGAAATTGTAAAACTTGGTGCGTTTTCTCTTAAATGGTTCGTTTTTTTCTCCACTTTGGTGCGTTTTGAAATTTCAAAGTTGACAACGCTGGTGGCAGCACGACGAAGTTGGTTATTTTTTGCTTTACTTTTTTATGTGCAAAGCAGCTATCAAAAATACTGATTATTTAAAAAAAATATTTCAAGTTTTAATAAAATACAAAATGCTAGTTGAAAAGGTAAGGAAGAAGTGTTTTTAGTTGTTGGATGTAATATTTTAATTAGTGCTTTTTTGGTCAGCTGTATATTTAACCAACAACAAAATGCATGTTGGAGTTTTTTGGTGTTGTATTTGTTGTCGCGGCTATTCCAACTTATATAGATTCGCCAAGGCGAATTAATACAGGTGATTGCACGGGCGAAAATTCCCATCATCTGTTTCAAGGCATATTTATACAGGTATATGCAATATACAAATATGTAACTTAATATAAAAAATATCTAAGCAAAACTACGGAAAATTAGTGGCCGTTTTAATAAAATTAAAAACGCAACTAAATAAATAATTAGGAAATGAAGTTGTTTAAAATTACATATAATAAACACACCCACCCAGATACTAAAACATCAATGGATTGTATATTGAGCATTCGAAGCGTCTGGAACGTTTTAGAACTAAGAAAAGACAATATTCATATAAACTAAAAAATATTTTAGTTTATTTAATAATAACATCATCCATTGATGTTATATGGTTCTAGACGCTTCGAATGCTCAAAATACAATGTGCTTATTCATGGTTCTTATTATAAAGTTACAATATTGCCACTTAATTGCTAATTACAATGTTGTCAACTATAAATAATTATTACACGCTTTCTTTTTATACCCTTCACCACAGGTGGAAAGGGTATATATAAGTTTGTCATTCCGTGTGTAATTTCTACAATATTCATTTCCAACCCCATAAAGTATATATATTCTGGATCCTTATACATAGAGAAGTTGATTAAGCGATGTCCGTCTGTCCGTCTGTCCGTCTGTCCGTCTGTCCGTCTGTCCGTCTGTCCGTCTGTCCGTCTGTCCGTCTGTCCGTCTGTCCGTGTTAGTGTGGTAATGTCATTTGCCAAGGCATCAGAAGAGATACAAAAAATTTAAGCACACCAATCTGTCAGGCATAGTTTCGAAAATTTTGGTATTGCAATTCAGCAACATCGGATCATTCCTTTGGAGGCTACGGGCCAAAAACCACGCCCACCTATATTTTTTTTACGTTTTTTTTACGTTTTTTTTTAATTTTTTTCGGCTTTAATGATTCTGTTTTGCCTTTTTTTGTCAAATAAATATTAGAATGTGACAGGTAGATCGCAAGGAGTGCATACAGATCTCGGGGGAGCAATAACCCCCTGCGAGGGGCGATTTTTGTTTTTTTTAGATTGGTAGGGTTTTTCTGCTTTGATTTGTATTAGAGACCTTAATAGAAAGCAATACGCATAGAGGTAGCCAATGGACCCACAGGGTACCTACTGACAAATAGGAGCAGTTAAAAGGGCCCCCCATGTGTCAATATGATGAAATTTTTTTTTTTTTTTGTAAGGATTTCTTTTTGCTTTAGTCTGACCATTCTAACTCAATATATTGGAGAAAGGTCCAAAATTTAACAAAAAAATTTCAATCAAATTTTTAAAAAAAAAAATTTTAAAAAAATTTTTAAAAAAAAATTTTTTAAAAAAATTTTTTTCAAAAATATCTACAAAAAAATTTACAAAGCATTTTCAAAAAGATAT
Source organism: Phasia obesa (assembly GCA_949628195.1). Classification (NCBI taxonomy): domain Eukaryota; kingdom Metazoa; phylum Arthropoda; class Insecta; order Diptera; family Tachinidae; genus Phasia; species Phasia obesa. The sequence continues at coordinate 31,488,668 of OX451218.1, read as the reverse complement.
TTTACAGAAAAATATTAGAAAAAAAATTTTTTAAAAAATTTTCCAAAAAATTTTCGAATAAAATTTTACAAAAAATTTTTAAAAAAATATTTTTACAAAAAATTTTTACACACAATTTTCGAAAAATTAAAACAATAATTTCAATATTTCTTTGAAAATGAAAATCATGACTGTAACATAACATATATTTAATATTAAGAATATACATATGTATGTATGTGTGTATATAGAGTAACATATTTTTATACCCTTCACCACAGGTGGAAAGGGTATATATAAGTTTGTCATTCCGTGTGTAATTTCTACAATATTCATTTCCGACCCCATAAAGTATATATATTCTGGATCCTTATATATAGAGAAGTTGATTGAGCGATGTCCGTCTGTCCGTCTGTCCGTCTGTCCGTCTGTCCGTGTTAGTGTGGTAATGTCATTTGCCAAGGCACCAGAAGAGATACAAAAAATTTAAGCACACCAATCTGTCAGGCATAGTTTCGAAAATTTTGGTATTGCAATTCAGCAACATCGGATCATTCCTTTGGAGGCTACGGGCCAAAAACCACGCCCACCTATATTTTTTTTACGTTTTTTTTTACGTTTTTTTTTAATTTTTTTCGGCTTTAATGATTCTGTTTTGCCTTTTTTTGTCAAATAAATATTAGAATGTGACAGGTAGATCGCAAGGAGTGCATACAGATCTCGGGGGATCAATAACCCCCTGCGAGGGGCGATTTTTGTTTGTTTTTAGATTGGTAGGGTTTTTCTGCTTTGATTTGTATTAGAGACCTTAATAGAAAGCAATACGCATAGAGGTAGCCAATGGACCCACAGGGTACCTACTGACAAATAGGAGCAGTTAAAAGGGCCCCCCATGTGTCAATATGATGAAATTTTTTTTTTTTTGTAAGGATTTCTTTTTGCTTTAGTCTGACCATTCTAACTCAATATATTGGAGAAAGGTCCAAAATTTAACAAAAAAATTTCAATCAAATTTTAAAAAAAAAATTTTTAAAAAAATTTTTAAAAAAAAATTTTTTTCAAAAATATTTACAAAAAAATTTACAAAGCATTTTCAAAAAGATATTTTACAGAAAAATATTAGAAAAAAAAATTTTTTAAAAAATTTTCCAAAAAATTTTCGAATAAAATTTTACAAAAAATTTTTAAAAAAATATTTTTACAAAAAATTTTTACACACAATTTTCGAAAAATTAAAACAAAAATTTCAATATTTCTTTGAAAATGAAAATCATGACTGTAACATAACATATATTTAATATTAAGAATATACATATGTATGTATGTGTGTATATAGAGTAACATATTTTTATACCCTTCACCACAGGTGGAAAGGGTATATATAAGTTTGTCATTCCGTGTGTAATTTCTACAATATTCATTTCCAACCCCATAAAGTATATATATTCTGGATCCTTATACATAGAGAAGTTGATTAAGCGATGTCCGTCTGTCCGTCTGTCCGTCTGTCCGTCTGTCCGTGTTAGTGTGGTAATGTCATTTGCCAAGGCATCAGAAGAGATACAAAAAATTTAAGCACACCAATCTGTCAGGCATAGTTTCGAAAATTTTGGTATTGCAATTCAGCAACATCGGATCATTCCTTTGGAGGCTACGGGCCAAAAACCACGCCCACCTATATTTTTTTTACGTTTTTTTTACGTTTTTTTTTAATTTTTTTCGGCTTTAATGATTCTGTTTTGCCTTTTTTTGTCAAATAAATATTAGAATGTGACAGGTAGATCGCAAGGAGTGCATACAGATCTCGGGGGAGCAATAACCCCCTGCGAGGGGCGATTTTTGTTTTTTTTAGATTGGTAGGGTTTTTCTGCTTTGATTTGTATTAGAGACCTTAATAGAAAGCAATACGCATAGAGGTAGCCAATGGACCCACAGGGTACCTACTGACAAATAGGAGCAGTTAAAAGGGCCCCCCATGTGTCAATATGATGAAATTTTTTTTTTTTTGTAAGGATTTCTTTTTGCTTTAGTCTGACCATTCTAACTCAATATATTGGAGAAAGGTCCAAAATTTAACAAAAAAATTTCAATCAAATTTTTAAAAAAAAAATTTTAAAAAAATTTTTAAAAAAAAATTTTTTAAAAAAATTTTTTTCAAAAATATCTACAAAAAAATTTACAAAGCATTTTCAAAAAGATATTTTACAGAAAAATATTAGAAAAAAAATTTTTTAAAAAATTTTCCAAAAAATTTTCGAATAAAATTTTACAAAAAATTTTTAAAAAAATATTTTTACAAAAAATTTTTACACACAATTTTCGAAAAATTAAAACAATAATTTCAATATTTCTTTGAAAATGAAAATCATGACTGTAACATAACATATATTTAATATTAAGAATATACATATGTATGTATGTGTGTATATAGAGTAACATATTTTTATACCCTTCACCACAGGTGGAAAGGGTATATATAAGTTTGTCATTCCGTGTGTAATTTCTACAATATTCATTTCCGACCCCATAAAGTATATATATTCTGGATCCTTATATATAGAGAAGTTGATTGAGCGATGTCCGTCTGTCCGTCTGTCCGTCTGTCCGTCTGTCCGTGTTAGTGTGGTAATGTCATTTGCCAAGGCACCAGAAGAGATACAAAAAATTTAAGCACACCAATCTGTCAGGCATAGTTTCGAAAATTTTGGTATTGCAATTCAGCAACATCGGATCATTCCTTTGGAGGCTACGGGCCAAAAACCACGCCCACCTATATTTTTTTTACGTTTTTTTTTACGTTTTTTTTTAATTTTTTTCGGCTTTAATGATTCTGTTTTGCCTTTTTTTGTCAAATAAATATTAGAATGTGACAGGTAGATCGCAAGGAGTGCATACAGATCTCGGGGGATCAATAACCCCCTGCGAGGGGCGATTTTTGTTTGTTTTTAGATTGGTAGGGTTTTTCTGCTTTGATTTGTATTAGAGACCTTAATAGAAAGCAATACGCATAGAGGTAGCCAATGGACCCACAGGGTACCTACTGACAAATAGGAGCAGTTAAAAGGGCCCCCCATGTGTCAATATGATGAAATTTTTTTTTTTTTGTAAGGATTTCTTTTTGCTTTAGTCTGACCATTCTAACTCAATATATTGGAGAAAGGTCCAAAATTTAACAAAAAAATTTCAATCAAATTTTAAAAAAAAAATTTTTAAAAAAATTTTTAAAAAAAAATTTTTTTCAAAAATATTTACAAAAAAATTTACAAAGCATTTTCAAAAAGATATTTTACAGAAAAATATTAGAAAAAAAAATTTTTTAAAAAATTTTCCAAAAAATTTTCGAATAAAATTTTACAAAAAATTTTTAAAAAAATATTTTTACAAAAAATTTTTACACACAATTTTCGAAAAATTAAAACAAAAATTTCAATATTTCTTTGAAAATGAAAATCATGACTGTAACATAACATATATTTAATATTAAGAATATACATATGTATGTATGTGTGTATATAGAGTAACATATTTTTTTAAATGCGTTTGATTTTTTTTTTTTTATACCCTTCACCACAGGTGGAAAGGGTATATATAAGTTTGTCATTCCGTGTGTAATTTCTACAATATTCATTTCCAACCCCATAAAGTATATATATTCTGGATCCTTATACATAGAGAAGTTGATTAAGCGATGTCCGTCTGTCCGTCTGTCCGTCTGTCCGTCTGTCCGTCTGTCCGTCTGTCCGTCTGTCCGTCTGTCCGTCTGTCCGTCTGTCCGTCTGTCCGTGTTAGTGTGGTAATGTCATTTGCCAAGGCATCAGAAGAGATACAAAAAATTTAAGCACACCAATCTGTCAGGCATAGTTTCGAAAATTTTGGTATTGCAATTCAGCAACATCGGATCATTCCTTTGGAGACTACGGGCCAAAAACCACGCCCACCTATATTTTTTTTACGTTTTTTTTACGTTTTTTTTTAATTTTTTTCGGCTTTAATGATTCTGTTTTGCCTTTTTTTGTCAAATAAATATTAGAATGTGACAGGTAGATCGCAAGGAGTGCATACAGATCTCGGGGGAGCAATAACCCCCTGCGAGGGGCGATTTTTGTTTTTTTTAGATTGGTAGGGTTTTTCTGCTTTGATTTGTATTAGAGACCTTAATAGAAAGCAATACGCATAGAGGTAGCCAATGGACCCACAGGGTACCTACTGACAAATAGGAGCAGTTAAAAGGGCCCCCCATGTGTCAATATGATGAAATTTTTTTTTTTTTTTGTAAGGATTTCTTTTTGCTTTAGTCTGACCATTCTAACTCAATATATTGGAGAAAGGTCCAAAATTTAACAAAAAAATTTCAATCAAATTTTTAAAAAAAAAATTTTAAAAAAATTTTTAAAAAAAAATTTTTTAAAAAAATTTTTTTCAAAAATATCTACAAAAAAATTTACAAAGCATTTTCAAAAAGATATTTTACAGAAAAATATTAGAAAAAAAATTTTTTAAAAAATTTTCCAAAAAATTTTCGAATAAAATTTTACAAAAAATTTTTAAAAAAATATTTTTACAAAAAATTTTTACACACAATTTTCGAAAAATTAAAACAATAATTTCAATATTTCTTTGAAAATGAAAATCATGACTGTAACATAACATATATTTAATATTAAGAATATACATATGTATGTATGTGTGTATATAGAGTAACATATTTTTATACCCTTCACCACAGGTGGAAAGGGTATATATAAGTTTGTCATTCCGTGTGTAATTTCTACAATATTCATTTCCGACCCCATAAAGTATATATATTCTGGATCCTTATATATAGAGAAGTTGATTGAGCGATGTCCGTCTGTCCGTCTGTCCGTCTGTCCGTGTTAGTGTGGTAATGTCATTTGCCAAGGCACCAGAAGAGATACAAAAAATTTAAGCACACCAATCTGTCAGGCATAGTTTCGAAAATTTTGGTATTGCAATTCAGCAACATCGGATCATTCCTTTGGAGGCTACGGGCCAAAAACCACGCCCACCTATATTTTTTTTACGTTTTTTTTTACGTTTTTTTTTAATTTTTTTCGGCTTTAATGATTCTGTTTTGCCTTTTTTTTTTGTCAAATAAATATTAGAATGTGACAGGTAGATCGCAAGGAGTGCATACAGATCTCGGGGGATCAATAACCCCCTGCGAGGGGCGATTTTTGTTTGTTTTTAGATTGGTAGGGTTTTTCTGCTTTGATTTGTATTAGAGACCTTAATAGAAAGCAATACGCATAGAGGTAGCCAATGGACCCACAGGGTACCTACTGACAAATAGGAGCAGTTAAAAGAGCCCCCCATGTGTCAATATGATGAAATTTTTTTTTTTTTGTAAGGATTTCTTTTTGCTTTAGTCTGACCATTCTAACTCAATATATTGGAGAAAGGTCCAAAATTTAACAAAAAAATTTCAATCAAATTTTAAAAAAAAATTTTTAAAAAAATTTTTAAAAAAAAATTTTTTTCAAAAATATTTACAAAAAAATTTACAAAGCATTTTCAAAAAGATATTTTACAGAAAAATATTAGAAAAAAAAATTTTTTAAAAAATTTTCCAAAAAATTTTCGAATAAAATTTTACAAAAAATTTTTAAAAAAATATTTTTACAAAAAATTTTTACACACAATTTTCGAAAAATTAAAACAAAAATTTCAATATTTCTTTGAAAATGAAAATCATGACTGTAACATAACATATATTTAATATTAAGAATATACATATGTATGTATGTGTGTATATAGAGTAACATATTTTTATACCCTTCACCACAGGTGGAAAGGGTATATATAAGTTTGTCATTCCGTGTGTAATTTCTACAATATTCATTTCCAACCCCATAAAGTATATATATTCTGGATCCTTATACATAGAGAAGTTGATTAAGCGATGTCCGTCTGTCCGTCTGTCCGTCTGTCCGTCTGTCCGTCTGTCCGTCTGTCCGTCTGTCCGTCTGTCCGTCTGTCCGTGTTAGTGTGGTAATGTCATTTGCCAAGGCATCAGAAGAGATACAAAAAATTTAAGCACACCAATCTGTCAGGCATAGTTTCGAAAATTTTGGTATTGCAATTCAGCAACATCGGATCATTCCTTTGGAGGCTACGGGCCAAAAACCACGCCCACCTATATTTTTTTTACGTTTTTTTTACGTTTTTTTTTAATTTTTTTCGGCTTTAATGATTCTGTTTTGCCTTTTTTTGTCAAATAAATATTAGAATGTGACAGGTAGATCGCAAGGAGTGCATACAGATCTCGGGGGAGCAATAACCCCCTGCGAGGGGCGATTTTTGTTTTTTTTAGATTGGTAGGGTTTTTCTGCTTTGATTTGTATTAGAGACCTTAATAGAAAGCAATACGCATAGAGGTAGCCAATGGACCCACAGGGTACCTACTGACAAATAGGAGCAGTTAAAAGGGCCCCCCATGTGTCAATATGATGAAATTTTTTTTTTTTTTTGTAAGGATTTCTTTTTGCTTTAGTCTGACCATTCTAACTCAATATATTGGAGAAAGGTCCAAAATTTAACAAAAAAATTTCAATCAAATTTTTAAAAAAAAAATTTTAAAAAAATTTTTAAAAAAAAATTTTTTAAAAAAATTTTTTTCAAAAATATCTACAAAAAAATTTACAAAGCATTTTCAAAAAGATATTTTACAGAAAAATATTAGAAAAAAAATTTTTTAAAAAATTTTCCAAAAAATTTTCGAATAAAATTTTACAAAAAATTTTTAAAAAAATATTTTTACAAAAAATTTTTACACACAATTTTCGAAAAATTAAAACAATAATTTCAATATTTCTTTGAAAATGAAAATCATGACTGTAACATAACATATATTTAATATTAAGAATATACATATGTATGTATGTGTGTATATAGAGTAACATATTTTTATACCCTTCACCACAGGTGGAAAGGGTATATATAAGTTTGTCATTCCGTGTGTAATTTCTACAATATTCATTTCCGACCCCATAAAGTATATATATTCTGGATCCTTATATATAGAGAAGTTGATTGAGCGATGTCCGTCTGTCCGTCTGTCCGTCTGTCCGTGTTAGTGTGGTAATGTCATTTGCCAAGGCACCAGAAGAGATACAAAAAATTTAAGCACACCAATCTGTCAGGCATAGTTTCGAAAATTTTGGTATTGCAATTCAGCAACATCGGATCATTCCTTTGGAGGCTACGGGCCAAAAACCACGCCCACCTATATTTTTTTTACGTTTTTTTTTACGTTTTTTTTTAATTTTTTTCGGCTTTAATGATTCTGTTTTGCCTTTTTTTTTTGTCAAATAAATATTAGAATGTGACAGGTAGATCGCAAGGAGTGCATACAGATCTCGGGGGATCAATAACCCCCTGCGAGGGGCGATTTTTGTTTGTTTTTAGATTGGTAGGGTTTTTCTGCTTTGATTTGTATTAGAGACCTTAATAGAAAGCAATACGCATAGAGGTAGCCAATGGACCCACAGGGTACCTACTGACAAATAGGAGCAGTTAAAAGAGCCCCCCATGTGTCAATATGATGAAATTTTTTTTTTTTTGTAAGGATTTCTTTTTGCTTTAGTCTGACCATTCTAACTCAATATATTGGAGAAAGGTCCAAAATTTAACAAAAAAATTTCAATCAAATTTTAAAAAAAAATTTTTAAAAAAATTTTTAAAAAAAAATTTTTTTCAAAAATATTTACAAAAAAATTTACAAAGCATTTTCAAAAAGATATTTTACAGAAAAATATTAGAAAAAAAAATTTTTTAAAAAATTTTCCAAAAAATTTTCGAATAAAATTTTACAAAAAATTTTTAAAAAAATATTTTTACAAAAAATTTTTACACACAATTTTCGAAAAATTAAAACAAAAATTTCAATATTTCTTTGAAAATGAAAATCATGACTGTAACATAACATATATTTAATATTAAGAATATACATATGTATGTATGTGTGTATATAGAGTAACATATTTTTATACCCTTCACCACAGGTGGAAAGGGTATATATAAGTTTGTCATTCCGTGTGTAATTTCTACAATATTCATTTCCAACCCCATAAAGTATATATATTCTGGATCCTTATACATAGAGAAGTTGATTAAGCGATGTCCGTCTGTCCGTCTGTCCGTCTGTCCGTCTGTCCGTCTGTCCGTCTGTCCGTCTGTCCGTCTGTCCGTCTGTCCGTCTGTCCGTGTTAGTGTGGTAATGTCATTTGCCAAGGCATCAGAAGAGATACAAAAAATTTAAGCACACCAATCTGTCAGGCATAGTTTCGAAAATTTTGGTATTGCAATTCAGCAACATCGGATCATTCCTTTGGAGGCTACGGGCCAAAAACCACGCCCACCTATATTTTTTTTACGTTTTTTTTACGTTTTTTTTTAATTTTTTTCGGCTTTAATGATTCTGTTTTGCCTTTTTTTGTCAAATAAATATTAGAATGTGACAGGTAGATCGCAAGGAGTGCATACAGATCTCGGGGGAGCAATAACCCCCTGCGAGGGGCGATTTTTGTTTTTTTTAGATTGGTAGGGTTTTTCTGCTTTGATTTGTATTAGAGACCTTAATAGAAAGCAATACGCATAGAGGTAGCCAATGGACCCACAGGGTACCTACTGACAAATAGGAGCAGTTAAAAGGGCCCCCCATGTGTCAATATGATGAAATTTTTTTTTTTTTTTGTAAGGATTTCTTTTTGCTTTAGTCTGACCATTCTAACTCAATATATTGGAGAAAGGTCCAAAATTTAACAAAAAAATTTCAATCAAATTTTTAAAAAAAAAAATTTTAAAAAAATTTTTAAAAAAAAATTTTTTAAAAAAATTTTTTTCAAAAATATCTACAAAAAAATTTACAAAGCATTTTCAAAAAGATATTTTACAGAAAAATATTAGAAAAAAAATTTTTTAAAAAATTTTCCAAAAAATTTTCGAATAAAATTTTACAAAAAATTTTTAAAAAAATATTTTTACAAAAAATTTTTACACACAATTTTCGAAAAATTAAAACAATAATTTCAATATTTCTTTGAAAATGAAAATCATGACTGTAACATAACATATATTTAATATTAAGAATATACATATGTATGTATGTGTGTATATAGAGTAACATATTTTTATACCCTTCACCACAGGTGGAAAGGGTATATATAAGTTTGTCATTCCGTGTGTAATTTCTACAATATTCATTTCCGACCCCATAAAGTATATATATTCTGGATCCTTATATATAGAGAAGTTGATTGAGCGATGTCCGTCTGTCCGTCTGTCCGTCTGTCCGTCTGTCCGTGTTAGTGTGGTAATGTCATTTGCCAAGGCACCAGAAGAGATACAAAAAATTTAAGCACACCAATCTGTCAGGCATAGTTTCGAAAATTTTGGTATTGCAATTCAGCAACATCGGATCATTCCTTTGGAGGCTACGGGCCAAAAACCACGCCCACCTATATTTTTTTTACGTTTTTTTTTACGTTTTTTTTTAATTTTTTTCGGCTTTAATGATTCTGTTTTGCCTTTTTTTGTCAAATAAATATTAGAATGTGACAGGTAGATCGCAAGGAGTGCATACAGATCTCGGGGGATCAATAACCCCCTGCGAGGGGCGATTTTTGTTTGTTTTTAGATTGGTAGGGTTTTTCTGCTTTGATTTGTATTAGAGACCTTAATAGAAAGCAATACGCATAGAGGTAGCCAATGGACCCACAGGGTACCTACTGACAAATAGGAGCAGTTAAAAGGGCCCCCCATGTGTCAATATGATGAAATTTTTTTTTTTTTGTAAGGATTTCTTTTTGCTTTAGTCTGACCATTCTAACTCAATATATTGGAGAAAGGTCCAAAATTTAACAAAAAAATTTCAATCAAATTTTAAAAAAAAAATTTTTAAAAAAATTTTTAAAAAAAAATTTTTTTCAAAAATATTTACAAAAAAATTTACAAAGCATTTTCAAAAAGATATTTTACAGAAAAATATTAGAAAAAAAAATTTTTTAAAAAATTTTCCAAAAAATTTTCGAATAAAATTTTACAAAAAATTTTTAAAAAAATATTTTTACAAAAAATTTTTACACACAATTTTCGAAAAATTAAAACAAAAATTTCAATATTTCTTTGAAAATGAAAATCATGACTGTAACATAACATATATTTAATATTAAGAATATACATATGTATGTATGTGTGTATATAGAGTAACATATTTTTATACCCTTCACCACAGGTGGAAAGGGTATATATAAGTTTGTCATTCCGTGTGTAATTTCTACAATATTCATTTCCAACCCCATAAAGTATATATATTCTGGATCCTTATACATAGAGAAGTTGATTAAGCGATGTCCGTCTGTCCGTCTGTCCGTCTGTCCGTCTGTCCGTGTTAGTGTGGTAATGTCATTTGCCAAGGCATCAGAAGAGATACAAAAAATTTAAGCACACCAATCTGTCAGGCATAGTTTCGAAAATTTTGGTATTGCAATTCAGCAACATCGGATCATTCCTTTGGAGGCTACGGGCCAAAAACCACGCCCACCTATATTTTTTTTACGTTTTTTTTACGTTTTTTTTTAATTTTTTTCGGCTTTAATGATTCTGTTTTGCCTTTTTTTGTCAAATAAATATTAGAATGTGACAGGTAGATCGCAAGGAGTGCATACAGATCTCGGGGGAGCAATAACCCCCTGCGAGGGGCGATTTTTGTTTTTTTTAGATTGGTAGGGTTTTTCTGCTTTGATTTGTATTAGAGACCTTAATAGAAAGCAATACGCATAGAGGTAGCCAATGGACCCACAGGGTACCTACTGACAAATAGGAGCAGTTAAAAGGGCCCCCCATGTGTCAATATGATGAAATTTTTTTTTTTTTTGTAAGGATTTCTTTTTGCTTTAGTCTGACCATTCTAACTCAATATATTGGAGAAAGGTCCAAAATTTAACAAAAAAATTTCAATCAAATTTTTAAAAAAAAAATTTTAAAAAAATTTTTAAAAAAAAATTTTTTAAAAAAATTTTTTTCAAAAATATCTACAAAAAAATTTACAAAGCATTTTCAAAAAGATATTTTACAGAAAAATATTAGAAAAAAAATTTTTTAAAAAATTTTCCAAAAAATTTTCGAATAAAATTTTACAAAAAATTTTTAAAAAAATATTTTTACAAAAAATTTTTACACACAATTTTCGAAAAATTAAAACAATAATTTCAATATTTCTTTGAAAATGAAAATCATGACTGTAACATAACATATATTTAATATTAAGAATATACATATGTATGTATGTGTGTATATAGAGTAACATATTTTTATACCCTTCACCACAGGTGGAAAGGGTATATATAAGTTTGTCATTCCGTGTGTAATTTCTACAATATTCATTTCCGACCCCATAAAGTATATATATTCTGGATCCTTATATATAGAGAAGTTGATTGAGCGATGTCCGTCTGTCCGTCTGTCCGTCTGTCCGTCTGTCCGTGTTAGTGTGGTAATGTCATTTGCCAAGGCACCAGAAGAGATACAAAAAATTTAAGCACACCAATCTGTCAGGCATAGTTTCGAAAATTTTGGTATTGCAATTCAGCAACATCGGATCATTCCTTTGGAGGCTACGGGCCAAAAACCACGCCCACCTATATTTTTTTTACGTTTTTTTTTACGTTTTTTTTTAATTTTTTTCGGCTTTAATGATTCTGTTTTGCCTTTTTTTGTCAAATAAATATTAGAATGTGACAGGTAGATCGCAAGGAGTGCATACAGATCTCGGGGGATCAATAACCCCCTGCGAGGGGCGATTTTTGTTTGTTTTTAGATTGGTAGGGTTTTTCTGCTTTGATTTGTATTAGAGACCTTAATAGAAAGCAATACGCATAGAGGTAGCCAATGGACCCACAGGGTACCTACTGACAAATAGGAGCAGTTAAAAGGGCCCCCCATGTGTCAATATGATGAAATTTTTTTTTTTTTGTAAGGATTTCTTTTTGCTTTAGTCTGACCATTCTAACTCAATATATTGGAGAAAGGTCCAAAATTTAACAAAAAAATTTCAATCAAATTTTAAAAAAAAAATTTTTAAAAAAATTTTTAAAAAAAAATTTTTTTCAAAAATATTTACAAAAAAATTTACAAAGCATTTTCAAAAAGATATTTTACAGAAAAATATTAGAAAAAAAAATTTTTTAAAAAATTTTCCAAAAAATTTTCGAATAAAATTTTACAAAAAATTTTTAAAAAAATATTTTTACAAAAAATTTTTACACACAATTTTCGAAAAATTAAAACAAAAATTTCAATATTTCTTTGAAAATGAAAATCATGACTGTAACATAACATATATTTAATATTAAGAATATACATATGTATGTATGTGTGTATATAGAGTAACATATTTTTTTAAATGCGTTTGATTTTTTTTTTTTTTTTAAATGCGATTGATTTAAAATAGATGAGATCTTTGTTTAAAACCTAGGTGCATTAAACACATAGACATCATCAGGATACCGGGTAAAAACTGCCAATAATAAAATACACACGTTTATAGGTAAACGTTTTTTTTTTTTTTTTGAAGCCAGTATAGCTACATGGCTACACGACCACCGTTGTGGATGTCGTCAACTTAGGCTAATTTCTATTTTATTCAACAAAAGAAAATGTCACAAATTACATTATTATTGTAAATTACAAATTCATATACAAACAAAAAGTTTTGGAGGAGATATTTAAAAGTTTTTGAAAAAGTTATTTAATTTTATAAAAGCAAAATAAGTATTTCTACAACAATGTCAGAGTTTATGATGTAGCGTCGGCTTCAATATCATTAAGTAGCTGACAACACGGCGACAATTGTAGCAAACGGAATTTGTTTTCATTTGTCTTCTATTTCTTTAACTCATGAATAATGATTTTTTCTTATACGACTTTATTTAAATAAAGAGTCAACAATATGGATAATGCTGTACATGTCTGTATAAATAAAATCACCGTGGTGAAGGGTATAGAAGATTCGGCACGGCCGAATATAGCACTTTTACTTGTTTTCATTGTTTTTTAATTTTAATAATGCCATAAATCTCTTTTAAACACATTTCTAAACCCCATAATCCCTACCATAACGCGATGGGGGCCTTATAACGCGTCCACTTCTAGTTACTCGGGGCTGTTCAACATCTAGTTGCCTTGTTTCGGACTTCGGAGCATTTGATTCAATCGCTTCGTGAATTATTTCGTTCATGGGCATACCCGTAGGAGATTCCACATTCACCGAAGGGACTTTTTCATTTGGGTTACTACTATTTTGATCACAAATTTTTCGCTTCACCTCAGGAAAACCTACATCAGTTGTGATATCATTATTTGACTGATGTCGATTAGAGGCTGAGCTCTGTGTCTCTATGTGGTTTGCGTCACTATTGTTTCTGTGACCCCGACAATCCTCCTCAAATGCAAGATCACTGGTATTGAAGTCAGTGTTCTTCGTTCTAACAATAAAATGTCTGTTACGCCTGAAGTAATTGTTAAAACTGTCCCTGACCATAATTCCCACTTTTCCCCTGTTTTTTAAACATTACACCCTCCCTTAATACATTTAAAGATCTTGCGTTCCTATTATAATAATATTTTTGCCTTTCCTTTCTTTTATATAGCCTGTTTGAAATTTCCCTTTCATCTATTCTAACAAGGAATCGCTTACTGGTAATTTTGTTTTTAAAAAATAAACTTAGTCGGAGCGACGTGCATGTCCGCTAAGGGAGTCGTGTTATAATCTAGCAGATGATATTGAAAACGATCAGCTTCATTCACTTCAAAGCAGAGCTTAATAATGTTTTTTGCTATTGCTACACCCTTTTCGGCCAATCCGTTGCTTTGAGGGTATGCTGGACTTGAGAATTTGAACTGTATGTTATACTCATCCGCGAAACGTTTAAACTCCCCTGAACTAAAGGGACTGTTGTCAGACTTAATTATCGTTGGGTAACCTATAATATTGAATATTTGGCTAATTATATTTATGACTTGACCAGAAGACTAATTCTGTAGTCTAGCAGACACAAGGAAATTTGCATATGCATCGAACAGAGCTATGTAATCTCTTCCTGCGTATTCAAAAATATCCATTCCTACAACGTGAAATCGATATCTCGGAGGTTCTTCTTGCACTAAAGGCTCTTTTTGCTGGTTTCTTTTAAATTTTTCACAAATCTTACATGAAGACACTAAATCCCTGATGTCCTTATTCATTCCCGGCCAATAATATAACTTTCTTACACGAGCAAGTGATGATCAATGCCAAGATGCGAGGAATATAACCAATTGAGCAATTTACGTTGCATGCCCGAAGGAGTTACTAGTCTGTGGTTTACAAATAATAATCCATTCTCAACATGTAATTCAGACTTCAATTTAAAAAATTGATGGCTTAATGGGTCTAATCGATGGTATTTTGGCCAACCATTTTCAATGTACCCACGAATATGTAAATATTCTGAATCATTTTATAGTACGTTATTTTAAAAATTGTAATTTTCTTCATTGAGACAAACGGATTTCGTCACTGAATGTATTACAGCCGATAATCCTTCTATTTCCGATACTTCCGGCAATTGTGCCCTCGAATAGCAGTCTGCTACTAACATGTCTTTTCCTGGTTTATAAATTACTTTCATAAAGAGATATTTCAGCAGAAACATGAACATACGTTGTAGATGCATGGTCACATCGTCGATATCCCGTTTAACAAGGGCTTCCAGGGGTTTGTGATCTCTCTACACTGAATTCCCTTCCGTACAGGAAGAAATGAAATCTTGGACAAGAAAAAACAATCGCTAGTAGTTCCTTCTCGATTTGTGGCCATTTCTGCTCACTCTTGCTGAGTGTGCGAGAAGCAATACAATTGGATGTCGAATTTGAATTAAAACACAACCCAACCCATCCTTAGAAGCATCAGTTTGTACAACCACTGGTAAATTTTGGTCATTAATAGCTAAAAAGGCTCTTGGCTGAAAAGAGGAAAATTAGAAGAGAGTGGCAAGCACACAGATCTCCTCAACTCAAATCTAGACTTAAAGATTGCACGAAACGGCTAAGACAACTGCTAGAATCTCGAAGAGTAGCATCTCTGAAAAATTACTTGGAAGACCTCGACGCAACTGCACAATCAGATTATTCATTATGGCGTGCTTGTAGGAATCTTAAAAGACCGGTCGTACGTAAACCTCCCTTGCGAACTTCTTGTGGAAACTGGGCAAGGAATGATACCGAAAAAGGCAATTTGTTTGTTGGACATTTGAAGAAGGTTTTCACCCCAAATGTATGTACTGATATAGCTGAGTTGCCATCAGTAGAGACTAGTGCCGTAGTACCCCTAAGATTTGAATTTAGCGATATTGAAAGGGCAATAGCGGATTTAAACACCAAAAAAGCCCCTGGCGTTAATAAAACAAGTAACAAGATGTTAGTTGAGTTGCCCCGTATAGGTCGCAGAATTATTCTTTTTGTTTTTAATGCCATCTTACGTCTTGAGTACTTTCCCACAGAGTGGAAGGTTTCTCTTATTACTATGATTCCTAAACCAGGAAAAGACCACACAAAAGTAGAATCATACAGACCTATAAGCCTTTTATCTAACGTGTCAAAGTTATTTGAGAGAATATTAATAAATAAGCTGAATCCAATACTTAGCGCGAAAGGATGCATTCCGAACCATCAATTCGGCTTCAGAAAACAACATAGTACGATCCAACAAACACACAGATTAGTAAATGTAATTAAAACGACCTTTGAAGAAAAAAAATACTGTTCTGCGCTCTTTATCGACGTTTCTCAAGCATTCGATAAGGTTTGGCACGAAGGCCTAATATTTAAGCTAAAGCTGAATTTGCCCGAAAACTTGTATAAGCTTTTAAAAGAATATTTAACGAATCGCAAGTTTTTACTAAAAGAAGGTGACTTTTTAAGCTCGCCACAGCTCATTGAAGCCAGAGTTCCCCAAGGTAGTATTTTGGGACCAATTTTATATTTACTGTACACATCGGATATGCCAATTAGCACCCTAGTCCACACATTAACTTTTGCAGATGACACAGCTTTCTTAAGTATTCATGAAAGTGCCCAAAAAGCATCGCAAATTTTACAAGACCACATACTCAAATGGCTAGAAAAATGGAGAATAAAAGTGAATGAACAAAAATGTACTCACATAACTTTCACACTGCGTAGGGACTCATGCACTCATGCCCTCCTATTTATATAAATAACCAAATGATACCACAGCTTTCAGACGTTAAATACCTGGATATACATCTTGACCGTCGCCTTACTTGGAAAAGCCACATTGACTTCAAGTTAACACAAATGAAACTAAAAGTAGTACAACTAAATTGGCTTATTGGCAGAAACTCCACCCTGAGCTTAGATTGTAAACTTCTACTGT
Organism: Phasia obesa; assembly: GCA_949628195.1. Lineage (NCBI taxonomy): Eukaryota > Metazoa > Arthropoda > Insecta > Diptera > Tachinidae > Phasia > Phasia obesa. Next base: position 31,472,236 of record OX451218.1, on the reverse strand, counting down.
ACAAGTCGGTCCTCAAACCAATTTGGTGCTATGGGATTCAGTTATGGGGCACTGCCTCAGCTAGCAATGTAGAAAAAATTCAAAGGCGCCAAAATAAGATTTTACGTATTATTACATCTGCTCCCTGGTATATAAAAAATTCAAACATCCACAACGACCTAAACATGCTATCAGTTAAAGCAGAAATAGCGAAACATGCAGTCACATATCTAAAGAGGCTTGAATCTCATCCAAACCCTTTGGCGCGTAACATGCTGAATGAACCTGGTTACATTCGACTAAAAAGAAGAGACACTGCTTTTCTTGGCCGTACATTAGAGGGATGACCCGCAAATGATTTCAAAATCCGTGAAACAAACATTATTTTTGTCTAGCACTGGCTGGACTTAAAAAGAATATTTTATTTTAGACTTAAGATATGAGTAATTATTGTTAGTTCAAAAATATTGAAGATACAATAAATAAATTATGAAAACAAAAAAAAAAAATAGCTAAAACAGGTCCCGCAGTCACTAATCTAAGTAAATTTTCAAATTCTTTGTCATGTTTTTCCGTCCATTCAAATTCCACGTTATTTCGGGTCAGATTCCGCAACTCAGCCGTTTGTTTTGATAAGTTAGCAATGAATCCTGACAAATATTTTAACAGTCCCAGGAACCTTAACACATCCGATTTATTATTAGGCTTCTTCATTCTTAAAATTGCTTCAACATATTTAAAGTCCGCTTTAATTTTCCCTTCCGATAAAATATTTCCCATGAATTTAACTCCCCTTTTACGATATTGAATTTTGTCCGGATTAAACTTAATATTGTTTGCCCTAGCCCGATTCATAACTAAGGTCATGATCCGATCATGTTCTTTTTCACTGTCTGCACAGATAGCCAAATCATTAAAATAAACAAGCACTCCCTTTATGTCCCCAAAAATTCTAATCATTTCCTGCTGAAACATTTCAGGTGAACAATTTAGGCCAAAAGGCACGCGCAAAAATTTGAATTTCCCAAAAGGTGTTAAAAATGTTGTCAGGTCTGAACGCTGTTTGTCTAGTTCCATATGCCAGAAACCACTTTTCAAATCTAATACCGAGAAAATTCGTTTACCTGCTAGATTCGAAGTTAGATTATCAATTGTTGGAATAAAAAACTTTTCCCGCTTTATACACTCATTCAATGCTTTTGGATCTAGACCATTTGACTTTTCTACCAGTTGTAAATTATTGACCCAATTCGTAGGATAATCAACTTGTGATATAATTCCCTCTTCAACCATTTTTTCTAGATCTAGTTTCAATTTTTCTAATAGCGAATTAGGAATTCGCTTCCCATAATGAAGCACTGGCTTCGAGTTTTCCTTTAATGATATTGAAAATGTTCTTGGAAATTTTCCAAGTCCTTGAAAGACACTACCATACTTGTCCATGAATGAAGCTTTCGTTCCGATACCAGTAATGCTATCCACGTCTAACCGCTTTATCAATTGCAATTTCTCACATGTTGCTAATTTGTTTTTGTTCACAGTTATCATAAACTACAACAAACTCTGCTAATTCAAACAATTTTCTGTCTAAGTCCATTTATTTTAGTTTGCATGGACCAAAGACTTGCAGTTTATTATCATTGTAATCAAACACTGGTAACTCACAATTTTCATTATACAGCTTAACACCTAATTTTTTTACTACTTTTAGTGGAATACAGTTGTTTACCTTCCGCTTCACTCTACTTTACTTCTGCTGCTCTAGGATTGTTGTCACTTCCCGTGTACTGCTTTCTATCAGGTGCTTTCTCCCGGGGTTTACGGCACATTTTCTGTAAATGTCCTATTTTTGCGCATGAACGACAAATAACGTTCTTGGCCTTGCATTCAGATTGATGTCCATGGACCACCACAGTTAAAGCAGAATCTGTTAATCGACCCTGGTGTTGGTTCGGTCTTTTCAAAGGCTTTAACAGCATTTATTGTTAGTTTCGAATTCAATATATATTTGTTGGCGTTTGCTGTTTCATAAGTCTTGCACATCTCAATAACACGTTTTAATTCTTCGTCCCGACCATCTAATAATTTCAGCTGTAACTTCTTATCGTAAACACCAACGATAATACGATCACGCAACATACGGTTTTCGTACACCTCTACGCATTTGAATAAATTTATGTCAGATGTGTCTGAAAATTTACTACTTCTCTTCAATTTAGCATCTAATAACAACAATGTGTCATGTCTTTGCTGCTGTAAATACCATAAAATCTACGTATCTTTATGTGCGCGTCATATTCCAATGAAACTCCAAATCATTGTACAGATTACAGCTGTGCTCATAAATGATATTTTTACTACATGGTCGAATGCTTATCTCTGTATGAATAAAATATTCTCAAAAGTAAAATTTAATTTAAAATTAAATGCCAGTCAAAATGGTGTCCATTACATGTATGATTTTTTATGTTTAAGCGATTAGTATTCTCAATAGTTAAATCGTATGTGAAAAGCAGGGCACAGTGGGTTGAAAACAAGTTGGTGTAAAAATAAGTGGACCATTTTTTTCTCATAAAAAAATTTTGTAGTTTAGGTAATCTTTTACTAATGCGCTTTAATATTCGACCGGGCGACCTTAAGTTTTATATATACTTAACTGTCTAATATGAACCTCTACTCTAGCCAAAATTGTGCCTAACAAGAAGAACAATGAAGCTTCGCAACGGGAAATGAAGTCAATTTTTGTGGTATGAAATAAGTGCTGTAGCTAAGGTAATTAGCGCGTCGACTACTAAGCATGTACTTATGTTGGCTTGATACGCCAGGTTAATATTAATTTTTATCTGATATGGATTAGTGTTTTCTATTCTTCTTAGCATAGTTTATCACAGCGCGCGCCTTCGCCGATATTACTTATAATTATTTATATAATAGCAACACAGCTTCATAACTAATATGTCTACTTAATGACAGAGGCGTTGCTAACAAGTTCTAAAAATATGACGTGCAAATGCAGTGTTACCAATAGTAAAGCTTTTCTCTATTTATCTACTCTATCCCTTTCCCAAAAGATATAACATAAAAGGCAGGCATAATGGCCTGAGTGTTACTTTTATTTTTAACAGAAAAAAGTCTTAGGTTTGCGAGGATATGACTTCGGATATGGTAAGATCGATGAAATTTTTTAAGCGTGATATCTATAAAATCGTCGATTCAGTTCTTTATTGAAAAAGCAAGAATCCTAAAAGATCCGTAGGAGATGAAAAAGGTAATCCTGTGTAAATGAATGACTACTTTGGAAGTCAGTGGATTGAAAAGGAGTTGCAGGGTTATGAGTTATGGAAAAACCAAATCAACCATGAAAGGGTAAGTACCTACGACTAAGAAGGAGACATCAAAGTTTTTCCTTTTAAGTTACGAGCCGGCTGAAAACCACTTTCAAGACCATTTGCATCAAACACTGAACTCCGCTACTGTTTGAAAATTAAAAAAAGAAAAACTAAAATTACAAAATAGAGGCTTCAAAAAAAGTTTCCAATAAATTCTCATCCAAAGTAAGTATATGCTTTATTAATTATGTTACTAGCAACAAGACATCGACGAAACGAAATTCGTTGCATCAAAGGTTGGTGTCAATGAAGAACCGACTGACTATATTGTAATATCCAGACGGGGTCGTCAGCTGCCAGACCAAGGGCATGGCTTGACGTAACCGAGTGTACTGTCAGTAGTTCGACTTATATCTCCTCGTAGTAGCGGCCGGTACCATACTCCTACTTAAATCGTGTCTCAGCTGGTTATATCGACCTCCAGTATTAATACAGATCTAACTGCGTATATGGATTTGAATTCTAACTTTGATAAAATCAAGCAAGAGAATCCGATAGCGAAGGACAAGGAAGCATCGCAAGATTTGAAGAGGTCAGTCTCTGAAGAAGCACCGGTTTTTATTGGCAGGAAGAGATGGACACGAATACCTTAAGCTGGATAACTGTGGTAGTGACAGGTAATTAAAATTTAAGGTTTCATCGGTATCATCTGCAAGTATCATCAAAGAAGACCCATAACCATTAAGTTAGTGGTCTGCTTCGATATCCACAGACGTTAAACAATAATATATATTGTTCCTTTTATAATTTAATGTCTATTTCGAAAGAATATTTCAGAAGCTGATCACGTTCAAAAAAAACTTATGAACCGCGCGCGTTGTATCATCTTCCACAACAGAAGCCTCTGGAGATGCAAAAATGCAAGAAAACTATTTTTGATTTTAATTTATTTTTAAAAGTGGTTAAACAAGATAAGTCAACATAACTGTTCATGAAAACGTGTAAGCTCTTATTTAAATATGCTATGCCGGCCTTAAAGAACTTTCTGACAACCGATAAGTTATTTCCTTCTCCCTTACAAACCTGCTTCCCAGTAAACGTAATTTTTTTCTGGGCAGCAATGCCTGGGTAGGTTTGCTACTTATACCATCAGACAATATCACTTTTTATGGTACCTTTCCCCATGCAACTCTTTCGACACGTTCTTATTTATCCTACGCCCTTTATCTTCAAAGTAGCAAACACCAAAGTTCAATTTGAATTCAAAATAAATATAGTAAAAGCTTGTAAAATAGTAATAGCTTTAAAGCTCATACTATTGTAGATTTAGAGATATAACATAATAAATAAATAAATAAATTCTGTAATGACCTCCCTTTTTCCTCCCCTATTGCACAAGTTTTCTGTCTCATTTCCCGCTTTACGTTCAAAGTAACCCTTACAAAAATTTTGTTTCTCAGTATTGCAGTTCGCCAGAAATAGATAATTAAAAATTTGGTTTAATGGAGAGTATAGATTTCCCTCATACTATACCTAATATTTGAAAACGAAATTTGGTCGCACATAACCCTCCAGACTTTTACTTGAAATCACACTTTATTTTTTAAGTGATCTACATAAAATTTAGATAGCCAAATTATTGTAGTTCTGCAATTGTAATGTAATTAGCAACTGCTTTGTATGGGGATTACCGGCCCCTGACATCAGCTAAACTCTGACGTCAGCCTAAACTCAAAAACGCTCGTTACTCTGAGAGTAGCCCATATCGAATTAAGAAATTTACCCCTTCCCTTACCACCAAGCTTTAACTAAAAAGCGCACTCTATGTCAAATTTAGAGAGCGTCACTGTACAAAAAATCTTAATTTATTACTGATATAAAAATAGCTATTATTTCTATTTTAGTTAAAAAAGTAGCCGCAAAAGTGTAATAAATCTTATGTCAAATAAAAGACCACAACTTCTATAGTACAGATTTGCAAAAGAAAAGTAAAAAAAAAATAACAAAAAATGAAGCGAAGAAGAGGAACAATTTTAAAGTTGCAGGCGGTAAGCATGAGTAAGTAAGTTAATACATTACTTTTTAAAAATATTAAGGCTCTAACAGGATTACAGTTGAAAATATTTCTATTCTTGTGGTAAAAATATAAACCAATGCACAGTGGTTTAAAAATATTTTATTTTGAAAATAATTCGGTCGTTCTTGAACCGTAATAATATGCTCGCCTAAATTTCAGGTTTGATTTCTTTGCCTTTATTTCCACAAAAGCAAAATTCATCATGTAGTCGTTTGTAGAAATGTATTATGTAGTAGTGTTTATAAAATTTTATTATGTACTAGCTATGCCCGCCACTTCGTGAGCGTCCTTGCAATATTTTGTTCGATTTTGCTTTGAAAGCAATCCACATCAAAAACTATTACGTTTTAAGTGCCGCCTTGAAATATGCTTCAGCTATGGTTATGTATTTACTTTATAAAACAGCGCCATCTGTTAGTGGTTAGTGCTTTAGTTATGCTTTATATATTTACTTTACTACTAAAATAACTGAGTACTTTCATTGCTCTTTCTCCACTACCAAACAGAAAGTTTGCTGCCAAATTTCAAACCTGAATTTCAGGCTGTTTTTTAGACATACTTACTTCTTGTGGCAAACTGAATTGACCTTAAAATTGAAAAATTCACAATAAAGTTATTTTTTGAGAAATAAAGTATAGTATTTGAATTGACACAACTTCTGTACGGACTGAGATACTTATATCCTTACGAGGTTTAAAACTAAAGATATGTTCCGAAAACTTGGTTTTTTTATAAAGTTGTTTTCCTCGGGGCTGTCAGATTTTGGATTGTATAGCCATGGCTATCTGTTTACTTTTTTTATTCGTTCTTTGCACTCGGAGGAATTTTACAATAACTCATACATTTTGTGTGAAAATTGGCCATGTTTGGATTGGGGAGGGACACCGGTTACAATTTTTGAGTCATTTTTGTTTTTATTCACAATTGTTATAGTCTTTAAAATAGTTAGGAAAAGAATAACTAATTTCGATGTAAGTTTAATATATGTATGTTCATAAGAAAAAAAGATGTACCACCTTTTCAGGGAAAACCATTAAAAAAAAAAACTGTTGGTTTTTTAATTTCCCCAATTATAAAGAGTGTACCTTTTTAACTAAGCGAGCTATTCGACAGAATCAAAAATCGGTCATAAATCGGCAATTAAACGACCAAAGTGGGCCGATCGTTCGCCATAACGGCCGTCGAAAACACCTCTGCTTTGCCTCTGTTAATTTTTATTAAGATATCTTTAGTAGTTAATGAGCTACCGAATTATTTTAAAAATAAATTTTTTTTAAAACACTGTGCGAAGTCATATAATTTTTTCTAGGTGATTTAAGCTCAAAATATATACTTATTTAATCTTATAATTGCATTTTCTGTATGGTTTTTATTTAAAAAATAAAAATTTTTAAATACCTTCCCCTTGCTTTAACTTGAAAACTGATAGAATTATGTGTTAAGCCTTAGCGACTTTTAACCCTGAAATATTATAAAGCTTTGTTACACTCGACATCTCTGTAAAATTTCCAGGTAAGGTTATAAATGACATTTCTATCTATTAAACAAAATCTCTTAAAAGTAAAATTAAAGTTTTTTATTTAATGTCATTCGAAATAATGTTCATGTAATAATATAAGATTACAATTATTACAATTTAAATGACTACTTCAGATTTTATTGAAACTTTTTTATATTTATTCTTTGAGTCTCTGAATCCAAACATAATTTTAACAAAATTTTATCTCTTATAGCTTTTTAGCTATGCTGTTATAAAAGTGGGAAAAAGTATCTCTATAAAAAACTTTATTTTGACTCATTACAAACTGAAAAAATATAAATTTTTTCATAAACTGGGTAATAAGGCATGAAATATTGCCAGTGATGGTAAAAAACCATCCAATTGTAGAAGGACAGTAAGGTTTGTTTGTTGGTGTTTTGTTGAAGCTTTAATATTCTGTAATATTATTCTATTAACATGCATAATTCTCATTGTGTTTTGTAGAATTTTATTAGAGTATTTTTGGCTTCTCTAAAATGAGGAAAAGGGTTTCCTGATGATCTGGCTTGAGCAACCAGTGAAATACGTATAGGGACTAGCTCTTTTCCCCCAACAAATAAATTGCATTTTTATTATAAAACGTTATGGATAATTAGCATAATATTAAATAATTAAAAAATATGTAGTTTTTTTATCATAACTTCTGGTCCTATCATGGTAAAATTTTTATGGTGTATATATTAAAAAATATATATAAATTTTAAAGAAATTAAAAAACACTATCTCATAGATTTTTATAAAACTTTTTTTTAAATTTAAGAAAATTTTTTTTTTAATTTTGTTTTTTTCATGAAATTAAAATTTTTTTCATCAAATTAAAGCGTATGTAATCCCCTTTAAAATCCCCCAAAAAAGCGATGTTTTCCTATTTTGATAACTGTAAGAGATACAATTTTTTTTAAAATTATATTTGGCTTCAGAAAGTCAAAGAATATAAATAACAAAAGTTTCCAAAAAATCGAAAGTGGTAAATTTGAAAACAATTTTGTTTTTTATTGATTTGACATGGAATTACCCTATGGTTTTATAATTAATTTAAATGCTTTTAAATATATTAAAATACTTTTCTTGCCCATTTTTCAATAATTTACAGCTATCGCGAATAATTATTCCCAAACACCTTAATTTTCTATCGTAAATGATTTCTACAGCAAAATACAAGTAAATTTGTTATTGGAATCATTAACGATAGACAATTTAAGGAGTTTTTTCATGGGAATATATATGCGCGATAGCGGTGAATGTTTATAAAATGGATAGCGGTCGACCTGCAGTTTCAATGTACCCATGCATGCTCTGTGTGGGTGAACAACGTTTTCTCTTCTAGGGAAGAATTCATAAGGGATGGACAGGAACGCCTCGCAATGGCATTGAACCGGGATATTTCGATAGGGATGGACAAGGAGCCTCGTTAGAGGTGGAGAGGTTAATCTATTTAGGAACTCCGGTTGCCACTGGCCAAGAGAGGATATCGAAAGAGAATGACAAAGAAACCTCGCAAGGGGTGGACTGGTCAGTTTATGAAGATACTCCTGCGGCTATGGAGGTAAATGTGGATGAATTGGACGCACCTGGACCTGTGGGCTTATGTAAATCCTTTTCGGAAGCAGGTACCTAAAAACGTTCCTTTAAAGTCGAGTTGGAGTCTCAGAGGCAGAGGCAGAAGAGGAGACGGGGAAAGGAAAGAGGCTGAGACGGCAGCGCAATTTGTATGTGAGTGTCTAGCACTGGCTAGCATAAGACTCACGACCACTAGTAGAATCCTGTTAAATGTGGATGCCATAGGGTACCTGAGCCTTGATTAAATTCTAGAAATTACTAGAGAATGCGTGATGAGAAAGAAGGGCGACTGTTACCAGTCGACAGTCTGAAATCACTAAAGACAAGATTAAAGGCTGGTTGTAGCACGTGACTCAATGTAAGTAGGTTGACGTAAGTTACATTACGGTTGCCTGTAATCATAGAGGACGGAAGGGGTCGCTTTTATGCGCTCGAGGATGAAATATATTCTAATTCCAGTTATATAAGCCCTAAGAAGTTGAGTAAAAGCTCAAATTAAAAAAAAAATAATTTTTTTTAATGAATAATATCAAATGAAAGCTTATTATAAAGAGATAAAGAAAAGTTAGACACCAGCATTCCACTCTGCTGGTGTCTAACTTTTCCTTATCTCTTTATAATTAATTATCTCTTTATTATTAAAAACTTAATTTATTCATTTAAAAATAGTTCAAATAAAATTAATTAAATAATTACGAACTTAAGCCTAAATAATTATTTTAATTATTTATAATTAATTTATTCATTTATAAATAAGCTTGATCCTGCATAACACTCGCGGCCTCGTGCCCTTGCTCTGTGCCCAGTGAGAAAAAATATGTCTAAATATCGATATTTTTGACTTGTAAAAAATATCGATGTAATATATTTCGATATATCTTTTTCATTCGGGTTCGCTAGGTTATACGCACTCTGGAAAAGTTCGTTTATTGTGTGGGAAACCTCATTAATTTTTAACAATATTTTTTGTAAGACCAATTTATAAACACTATAACAACACCAAAGTGAAAAAATTTCAAATTGGTACAGCAAAGACAAAATTTTTATATTTCTTTATGGACTTATGAATTTCCACCCGCAAAAAACTTTCAGATGTCAAGAGAAAACATTCTAAACATTGAAACGTTTTAAGTAAATTGTTTTATTATTATTTTGTTTAAATTATTTCGCATTAATAAAAGCATTGTTTGATATCAAACAATTTTATCTGCCACCTATAGTTTCTAATTCTTCATGGATTCGCTACTACTGTAAGAATATTTACAAAAGCAAAAGTGCAAAATACAATCAGCTGCAGTTCCACACGAATTAAAGAAATTGCTTTAGTCCACGCGTTTATAAAAGTATTTAAATTAAATTAAAAAATAATTGGTAGACAATTTACATTTAATTAGAAATTAAACTTTTATAAGGAAACAAGAGTTGAAATACAGGGGTGGAATCGTCACATCCGTGAATGTACAAAACGTATCGTAAAAATACGTTTTTTGGATTATGACATACGTCAACTGATGATAAAACACAATAATTGAGATTATAACATACGTTATCGTATGACTAAACGTACTTTTTTTACGAATTGTCATCCGCTAACAAAATTTAGTTCGACTAATTTGAAAAAGGAATAAAATTCGCTAAAAAATGTGAATTTCATTAAAATGGACTTCAGCTTTTTTTATGTGGCGTAATGCACCACGTCTCAAGAGAATAGCCCGATTTCCTGAAAAAATGGTCAAATGATTTATTGCTACATTATATTTATGAATAAAAGAAACTTCCCACCTAACAGTCAATTGTTTCCATTTCTGTTCGAAGTAAAAACGTTTTCTAGGGGTAGTCTTTGGTGGGAATTTTTCCATACAAAGTAATCGTGAGGGGCTCCACCAACTTATAGCAACAATGTAAAATTCCTTTTAAAATGCCTTTTTTTAATTTCTTCAAATCTTAATAGCAGATTACTTACTATCATTGCGTTTAAACTGTAAAAACCTTTCCTGTTGAAGTACATGTGTTCATTGTCTACTGGTTTTTGTAATCCAATATGCGTTCCAACAACACATCCTACAACCAAAAATTCTATCCACAATTTAAACAATTATGTATGTATAAATTTATTGAATCTATTTCCAGTTATTTCATATTTTTCAAAAAATCATTCCTTACACGCAGACGACTTATTAGGTGCAAATTTTATATGCTTCGCACACAAGTTGTTCAGTACAGCCGAAGTAACTTTAGAGACTGTACTCTGACTTAAACGAAATCGCTTTAAAAATGTGCAATGAAGGATGTGTGTACATGTATACAAATTTTAAAAAACCAATTTTTTATTACTAACGCCGCACAGTGGCTGAAAATCGTTTTTCGTTGGCCAAAAGTAAATTTTTTTTTTGTCTCCGATTTTTAAAATTTTTACGTCATTTTGTAGTTAATATATCCAAATTAAGGAAGCCAAAAAATTATGTTAAAATATTGATAATTGTGGGCGTGGCATGCTGTCAAACTCAACTTTATTTTTTAATTTCAGAAAAAGGTGTTTTTCTTTGGTTTTTTATCAAAATTAAATGGTTACTACTCGCAAGCTATCATCGATAATGGTCTGCGGTTTTTTTTATAATGTTGGTAGGATTATTGTCTTTAGTTGTTGTAAGTAGACACAGCTCTAGCGTTTAATATTAGGAGCGTTATGAAATATTTATGAAACTACTATATTTTCCTCAAATTTAAACTTTAGTGGAATAGAACTTCTAGGGAACAAAAGGGAACAAGAAACGTATACAACCACGAGAAAGGTGAAAGTGTCCTCTTTAAGGCTATATATACTTTTGCACCCGCCACGAGCCGCCTGTAGAACACTTTTTTCATTTTAATGAAATTACTCGAAAAAAATTCATATACAATGGTGTATTAAATTTTCACTCTTTTGCCTAAAAGTTTATTTTTTTTAGTTTAGGCTACGTATAACTAAAAAAAATAAATATAATACCTTCGAAAGGGTTTTATGGCTTTGTTTTGATCAGCAAAAAATAAGTAATAAAATTATCACAATGGGCTCTACAGGAAGCATATGATCTCTTTCTAAATTTACCTGTTATCAAATGTTAGGGTCAACCAAAGTCATAAACAATTTTATAACAATAATTGCAACATTAAACCACTAAAGTTAAAAAACAACCCCATATTGACGCATGAGTGCAGTTTTGTTCAATTTAAGCGCTACCTGCTATGAAATTAAAGATCAGTGTGTGAAGAACATGTATCTAAAAATTTATAAAAGTACGGATTCGTTAAGGGAATAACTTAATCCTTTAAGTGTACGGTTAAAACATAACAAACGCAAATAAAAATATTCAAAAGAAAATGGAGAGCTTCAGTTATAAAGAACTGGCCGAAGTGTATTTTAGAAACAAAAATCAGGAAGATGTTCTTAGTTACGTTAAAATAAAATTAAACTTAAATTCGTGTAGCACCGAAATGCAAGAGCAATTATATAATTTCGTCAAATCACTAAAAAAACGCTACAAAGAAGTTATGTACAGTAAACAAAAATTTTATATAAAAAGTGCAAAGTGGTTAGAAGGTCAACTTACTGTCGCTGCAGAAACAGTAAAGCAAGATAAGGCTGGAAGACCACGCAAATCATTAGTGGACAATTGCAGCGATAGATCTAAGCTTAAAGATATTAACGATGCCTTTGGTTCTACAAATATAAAAGAATCTTTCCTACATCAATTACGATCACAGAACCAATTTGCAAAAGTGGATATCATTGAAAAAGTTGTTAAAGCTAGTCCACCGAGAACAAAACGGATTCTTAAAAGTATACCAACTCCGAATGATGCAATACAGTACACAAATGAGGAGGCATTAGCATTATTTCTGGATTTGAAATTAACAAAACAGCAATATATTAAACTCAGACAGCGTGCGATTGAAAAAGGCTCAAATATATATCCAGCATATCATCACATAACCGCTGCTAAAATGGACTGTTTGCCATCAAAGGACACTATTACAATCACACCAATTTCGGCAGAGGTACAACTACAATCTCTACTTGATCATACAGCCGCACGCTTGCTGCAATCAATAACAGGAAATGAGTTGAAGAAATACGCAAACACAAAGTTAATTCTTTTTTGTAAATGGGGATGTGATGGTTCTTCGGGGCAAAAACAATATAAACAAGCTGTATGTGAAAATATTTCTGACTCAGATATGTTCATGGTATCATTTGTACCATTGCGATTGAAAAAGATTTTGGAAGATTCAGAGCTTTCGACTAGTACAACGCAAACAATGGATATTTGGAAAAATGAGACACCATCTTCTACGAAATACTGCAGGCCAATCAAATTTCAATTCAAAAAAGAAACAAATGATGTTATTAATAAAGAAATTAGTGATATCAAGGCCCAAATTACAGCATTACAGCCATTACAATTACAGTTAGATGGGCAGCAAATTAAAGTAAGCTACCAGTTAGTCCTGACAATGATAGATGGAAAAGTGGGTCAGGCTTTGACTAACACGAAGGCTGCATCCAGCTGCATTATATGCCAAGCAACATCAACCCAATTAAACCAAGTCCCAGCAAAATCATTAGATAATACCTATGCATATGAATTTGGATTATCACCACTACACGCAAGAATACGACTTATGGAACACATACTAAAAATCAGTTATGATTTGGATTTCGGGTCTTCAGGATCAATAAGAAACAACGTGACCAACAAAGAGTTAAGAAGTTCAAAAAAGAAACATGTTCAAGATGAATATCGCAAACGTGGACTGATTATAGATCAGCCAAAACAAGGGTCAGGCAATACAAATGATGGCAATACCGCAAGAAGATTCTTTTCAGATCCAGAAACAGCATCTGAAATAACAGGAGTGGATTTCAACCTTATTTTCAGATTTAAAATAATACTAGAAGTACTTGCGTGCAATGAAGAAATTGACTGTAGAAAATTTGGAGATTATGCTAAGGAAACTGCAAAAATATATACAACTAACTATCCATGGAGAAATATGTCTGCAACAGTTCACAAAATCCTTTATCATGGTGAAGATATCATTTGGTGCCACTTGGAGATCTATCAGAGGAGGCTCAGGAAAAAAGGAACAAGGATTACATATTTTATAGAGAGCACAATACTAGGAAAATTTCACGGAATTCAACAAATGAAGATCTATTTAATATATTATTGGCAACGTCAGATCCGTTCATATCCAGTATTCGAAATCAATGGAAAGTGGACCATCGGGATTTAGATGAAGAAGCCAAAAAACTACTAAAGAACAGAAATAGCACAGAACAAAATATGGAATATTTGCAATTAATATTTAAGTCAAATGAATAAAAATTATATTTTCTTGTTGCTTAACCAAAAAAAAAAAAATTTTGTTTGGGGGGGTGGTGAGATGAAGGTAGCGCAGAAGATCCGAGTACATTTTCCATTCGTCATTAAAGCTTAAAAATTAACTTTTTATGCAATCTAGGCTTAGGTAATACAATTTGTTAATTATTGACACTATTTTTCATATAATATGCTATATAAACGCCCACAAAAAGGGGGCGGGGTCCAAAAATAAATTTTTATGATTTTCTGGCTCCAGGGTAAAGACCTTGAACCTTCTTTGACATAAAAATGTTTCATTTGCTTAACAAATTTACAAAAAAACTTGTAAAAATGTGTAGTTTTTCAGGGGTTGGTTTAGTTCTTCTTAGGGGAATTTTTTTCCCCCTGGTCCGATTTGGCCCATTTACGAACTTAGCCTGCCCTATCCTTCAAGATATATATGTACCAAATTTCAAGGGTCTAGCTCTTTTCGTTTAGACTGAATCGTGTTCATACAGACAGGCGAATGGACGGACGGCCGGATGGACAGACGGACGTATGGACAGACGGACATAGCTATATCGTCTTAGATTTCATCACTGATCAAGAATATATATACTTTTTTGTATCTTAGAGGGATATTTTACTATGTTACACACAGAATAAACCCATATTTCACTCTGAAAGTTAAAAAAATTAAAATGTTCAACTTTGACCTCGAATTCCTTAAAAAGTCCTCAATCAATTTTAATGTAATTAAAACTGAATCAAGCTGAGCTAAATATCTATCCATTAAAAAAAAATTATTTCAATATTTTGATCGGTTCAAAAGTTACAGAATTTTGGCCAACGAAAAACGATTTTCAGCCACTGTGCGCCGTAAGTGGATTACGCCGATCACGCAGCTGCCTACGTACATTTTTTTATCCTCTTCGATATCACTCCAATTAGGATAAAAAAAATAAATTCGGGTCCATTCTTAATTTTATAAGTTTTTTTTCAATTTTGATTTAATTTTACAGTTTCACATTTATTGTTAATTAAATATTCATTCACAAGAGTTTTTAATTTGAAAACTATTGTCAAAAAAAAGATTATGATCCGTTCGCAATCGTACGTCATAATGCCATTCAGTTCACACGATTTAAGTATCACTTAATTTTTTTTTCGTACTGTAGTAAGACAACTAATTCTATAGGTAATAATAATGCTTAGGTTGCTATACTAACTGAGTAGGCCTTGCGCACAATACACATATGTACATGTTGGATACAGGGTAGCAATCTCAAAGTAGAAGTATGCTACACGAATATACTGACTATAGTATGATTGTCGATACGATCACGGATGTAAGCCCCTTTCACAATAGGACAGAAACAGAGCTTTTCTGCTTTTCCAGTTTTTCTGTGTTGCTTCACATTATATTTCTCAAGTCGGCGTCTTCTTGCTTAAAATTTCTCAATAAAATACATGTACCATAGATTTTCAAACACACACACACATGTAAAGAGAATAAATCCGAAAGCAGAATGGGCAAAAATCTGTCTGACTTGTTTATGTCCAATTGTGAAAGCATTAAGACAGAGCAAAAGAGAATTCAAAAAATGTTTGCCCTATTTCTGTCTCTTGTGAAAGCAGTCTAACGATTTTCTTATGAGTGTTGTCACAATCAGTACGTCTCCGTCAACGCAAAGTACGAAAGTTCGGCAACTTACGTTGATAGCTAACAATTCGTTTTTCTTTGTTTTAATTAAATTTTTGTGTTGAGTGGAAGCAAAAATAAAACAAAATACAACAAAATAAATTTATTAAATAAAGTTAAATGGAGAAAAAGCTTTTCAAGTGTTTTCTTTCCTGATTAAATATCCGTCAACAAAGTTCTAATTGTGTCAACCTCTTCAGCCGGTACTTTAACCAAAGTATAACGTATGACAGATTCTATGTGCCCTGGCCTTTAGGTTAGATTCACTATGAGTGGGGAGTAATTCAGAAAACCACTAGAAGTAGGGAGCAATTCAGAAAATCAGCCACAATTTCTTATAGAGGAACAGATTATACCAGTGTTGCAAAATTGATATTTTGAAATGGTACTAAGCTTTAACTGAAAGATTACTTTTTTCCATCAAATGGTACTTTTTATTTAAAAAAACATTAATTTCAAAAAATCAGAGTAATAATAAATATTTTAGTGTGAATTCAGATATTTAATATTTATATTAAAGGAACATATGTAAATAAGCTTTCTGTTATACATACAGTACATTTATATTTTTAGTATTTTCTAAAGAAAATTATTTATAATTTTGTGAATAAGAAAAACCTAAAACTTTGATATATTATTTCGTATAAAATATTTTTCCTTGTATGTTAAGTGTACATACAAAAGTTTACATTTAATTTAGTTTTCGTAATAATGAATATATTCAAGTGTTTATGTTTAAAAAAATGTTTATGTTTAAAAACAAAGCTTTCAATTCATCATTTTCAATTAAAAGATAAGAGGTCATTAGAAATATTATAGTTATAACTTATACTTTAGCTTTCACACTTTTACACTCAACTTTATTTCGGTTAATAAACTAAAGCAATATAAGCAAAATCAAATATTGCAAAATAATTTAAAGGTACTGCAAACTTGACAGCACTTTTTAATTTAGTCAGCGGGATATTTTAAATACTATTTACTAGAGTATGCATATATTCGGGTTTTGTATTTATTCGAGCAAACAATTAATCGATTTTGCACTTTAAATTTTCTTTGACTAATCGATTAAAGGTTTTGAATTACTCGAATAACTCGAATTAATCGAGCTTATTTTAAAAAATTGTATTGTCGGGGTAGTGGGTTCGAATCTCAAGAAGTGTTTCACTACAACGAGAGAAGGTCTTCGTTAGTATGCTCGTTAATTAGGTTAGAATTTAATTTGTACATTTTTTTCTACATTGCTATCTGAGGCAGTTCCCCATAATTGAATGCCATAACACCAACTTGGTTTTAGAATTGAAGGGTATAATAAAAGTTTGCAATCTAAAGCGAGAGTAGAATTTCTGCCTATAAGCCAGTTTAGTTGCACTGCTTTTAGCTTCACTTATGGCAACACTGCAATCGTACGTTGTGATTATTTTTAGAACAGTGTTGCAGGCGTCTCTGGTGTTATTTACGCGAATTCATTTGAAGCTAGAATAGCCAATTTATAATTATTTTGCTTCGCCGGCGATTTAGTGCTATTACCACATACTTGCGAAGGAGGGCGCTTTAATATGCATTATTGTACAGATTAATTAATATATATCAGAAAAATTGATGTTGCCATGGCTGCGAATTGAACTCGTGACCACTGCTTAGTACTACAGCACCAATTCAGCTAGTAGTTTTTACGTGATTTAAACACAGACAGACGAAAATTCGAAAAATTGTTATTTTGAATTTCTTTTCGATTATTTGGAAATATTTCACGTACAGAATTGGTCCTGTTACAGTTTTATTATATATATAGATAAAGGTTTATAATATTTTTCTTGCCAAGGAAGGTGTAATATTTAGATATATGTATGTATATGTAAATAAAATTTTTAAAAATATGTTTTTTTTTTTGATAAAAACAAATATAATTCTTTTGAATAAAGTATTTAATTTTGCTGTTACGAGCAAGTGGTAATATTAATAAAATTAATAAAAAATATACCGCTGCCACTACGATATGCCTGGAATGTTAGGTTGTCGTAGAACCACATAGAATAGTTACTGGTCAGGCCTCTTAAAGTCTTTCTTCTCACTTTCAGATCACATACAATCCTAAGGGATTACAATATATCATTGAGACGGGAATCAACAGAAAGATATGCCCCGTGAAATTAATATAAGTATAGTAAAACTTCGGAATCAAATGATACCCATTAGGCTAGTTGGTAATGAGCTCGTTTATCAGTCAGTGTTTTGTGGGATCGATGCCGACCACAGATTCTGGTCCAATTAATTTTAACTGGTAAATATCTTCTTTAATATGCTAGTTAAATTTGTTTAGAATATAAGAAAGTTTGTCACGCTCCTTAGTAGAGTACCCTGTTTATGTAGTGAAAATAATAAATTTACAACGTCACAACAGCAAAATATATTGAGCTATATTTTACTATGCTGTCTTATATAAATAAATCAGTCCAGCACGAGACAGACTGAGAAATGTGGGGTTCCGTAGTAGATTTAATATATAAGTTTAAATTTTTAATAACTTGTTTATAATAGCGAGCATAGTACTACATACATACCTTGTGTAAATTTCAAGTGTCTGCCTATAATGCTTAAAAGAAAAGATAATGCCAAAGTCTTCAAAATCCTGACATCTAGGGAACACAGTCTAATTTTTATCCAGTTTTTATGTTGTTGTTATAGTAGTTAAACCAAATAGTGAAAACTGCTTATGCAATTATTTTCAAAAATTCATTAAATAAAATAATTTAGTGCAATTTATTTTTTTAATAAAAAAATATTGAAAAATCTATAGCTAAGAAATGTATAGCCATTGTATATAAATAAAAATGTAAAAAATGTTAATTAACACATGCTTATCACTCTTGATAAGTTATAATATTTATTAACTTATTTACAATTGTTCTCGGTATTAAAAACAAAAAAAAAAAAAAAGAAAACGTTTGTTTAAAACTGTTAAATAATAAAAGAATAAAACAAAATATATGAACTTAAAAAATAAATTAAATAACAATTTTATTAACTATATGCCCATTATGTGAGATTTTAAATTTTTTCCACTCGTTCATAAAGTAATAAATTATTGGATGATAGCGTATTTAAATTACAATACAATTAAGTAATCAAAAAAATATTGTACCCGGCTTTGCACGACTATTATATTATTTAGAAATGGGAAGACATTCTTCTGTTAGAAAAATGACAAACACACAACACAGTCTGAATTTATTGTTCTAGAACTGTAATTTTTTTTCTTCTTTCAAAGTTGTATTGATTTTGTTTGTTGTAATGTAGTAAATTATAAAACTCGTTGCTACTCGTAATATTATATTCCAATGCAATAATACAACCTATACAACACAAGTGAGGTGTGTATTTTACAATGGAAATACATACATACATAGCAATTATCATCAATATTTACACAACTATTGTAAACTCTGACGACTTAACACACATACAATAGGTTGTGAGTTGCACTTTGAATTTATTAAGGCCTCATTTCTGCCTTTAATGTTGTAAAAAATTCGGATTTGGATTTTGTATTTATTAGGGAGCACAGTTACATCTTCAGGTTTGTTTGCAATAGTTTCGGAATGCAGAGCGAAATTACTGTATGTTACTATTGAAGTTGTATATTGAAATTAAAATATTGGTCATTAATGTGGAAGACCGAGCATTCTAGATAAAAAAAAATATATTTTTTATTACTTTCTAAAACAGAAAAAATCTTGTTAAGTGCCAGTATCAAGTTAGCCGATAAAAGAAACCGCATTTAGATTTATTATAATTTATATTTTTTGCACACTGTTAACCAACGGAATAGCGTCAATTAGACGAGCAGTGACTTTGCTAATTGACTTTGTAGCCTTTTCGAAGTAATAAAAATTTTCACCATGTCTTCCATTATTATGCAGTCTCAGTTGAAGTTTCTACTTTGCAGAAAAACTTGCACTGCATATCCTTGATACAGCAAATTCCCTAATGCCTGTTTAAGGCTTTACGTTTGTTACAAATTCGAAAATTATTAAGGAAGTTGTAGCAAGAATTCTGTTGCTTTAGTAACGAGTGATTTTTTAAGAGCTTGAAACGTTAGATTGGTCCATGACATTTACTTTTTGAAGATAATTTCATTTAAATGTTGACCGCGGCTGCGTCTTAGGTGGTCCATTCGGAAAGTCCAATTTTGGGCAACTTTTTCGAGCATTTCGGCCGGAATAGCCCGAATTTCTTCGGAAATGTTGTCTTCCAAAGCTGGAATAGTTGCTGGCTTATTTCTGTAGACTTTAGACTTGACGTAGCCCCACAAAAAATAGTCTAAAGGCGTCAAATCGCATGATCTTGGTGGCCAACTTACCGGTCCATTTCTTGAGATGAATTGCTCTCCGAAGTTTTCCCTCAAAATGGCCATAGAATCGCGAGCTGTGTGGCATGTAGCGCCATCTTGTTGAAACCACATGTCAACCAAGTTCAGTTGTTCCATTTTTGGCAACAAAAAGTTTGTTAGCATCGAACGATAGCGATCGCCATTCACCGTAACGTTGCGTCCAACAGCATCTTTGAAAAAATACGGTCCAATGATTCCACCAGCGTACAAACCACACCAAACAGTGCATTTTTCGGGATGCATGGGCAGTTCTTGAACGGCTTCTGGTTGCTCTTCACTCCAAATGCGGCAATTTTGCTTATTTACGTAGCCATTCAACCAGAAATGAGCCTCAACGCTGAACAAAATTTGTCGATAAAACACATTTCGAACCGAACACTGATTTTGGTAATAAAATTCAATGATTTGCAAGCGTTGCTCGTTAGTAAGTCTATTCATGATGAAATGTCAAAGCATACTGAGCATCTTTCTCTTTGGCACCATGTCTGAAATCTCACGTGATCTGTCAAATACTAATGCATGAAAATCCTAACCTCAAAAAAATCACCCATTATAATAGAATTTGACCGTTGATGACCAACAATTGAGTAAAGAATTCACGAGTTTAAACCGTGTTAAACAATTGAATTTTACAATTATACAATTTTTAACAATTCTGATCCTATTTTGTAAAAGGAACATTTTTATTTGGAACTAGCAATCCCCGGTGCGCCGCTGCACCCATCCACAAAAAATACAATAAACACTTGGAATAATAGTATGGCCAACCCTAAACTCGAAAATGCAGCAGGCTATTCTCACGACAAAACTGTTTCAGTATAAAGTACGATGCTCACTGTTCGCATTCAATCTGTTTTTTGCTAAACTATGCGTATTAACACGATATTAAATTTTTACTTTGTATGGGATGTACCACTCCCACTATCCAAAACCAGTCTGTATTTTGCTAGGTTGTCCAAAATATACTTGTGCAAATTTGTAAGAATCTACCTATTGAATCTCTCTAGGTGGACGATAATAATTTTTCACTTTGTATGGGAGGTACCACACCTACTGTCCCCATCCAGTCTGTGTTTTTGTTTGACCATTAACATTAATAAGGGGGTTACTGGTGCAAAGTTTCAAGGCTCTACCTATTGCAGGTTTCCAGGTAGTCGATAATAATTGTTCACTTTGTACGGGAGTTACCACGCCCACTATTTCAATCAAGCCTGTGTTTCGCTACTCCACCGATCATTCTCTCCATATATTAGGCCCTTTGCGACTGTATTCTGTTTCCAAATTTGAAGAAATGGCTGGGTGGTAAGAAACTTGGATCAAACGATTAGGTTAATATTATTATTTTGAAGTCCTTAAGAAATCTTATTATTGTAAATAAAAAACTAGAAAGACGCCGATTTAAACGCATCGTACTTAAAAGATAATATGTTGAGAAATAAAACATTTTTTACTAGTGTAACCAGAGCTAGTAGTTAAACAAGTTATCAAGTGTTTCAGTCCAGTCGCAGAATATCTAAATATTAACAATGGCATAACTCTTTTTTCTATAAACAGTTAGAACTGGAGCCGGTACCTATTACTTGATAACCGGTCTAGTGGCAATTTTTGTGCCTCTCCAAGGTGGTAACAAACAAATTAACTTACGGACACAATTAATGCATATGAGTACCTCGATAACACATGTTTGCAGTACATGACTTTGGGCATAAATATAAAAAAAGAAAAATAACACAACAAATTTAATAAACTTCAAACTGTGTGTAACTTAATTTATTGCATGTATTTTCATTTTTTTGCTAGTTTGAACCATGAAATGTTAAGAGAACAGTGCTTAATAAATTTGTATCCACATAATTTAAAAACTAAGAAATATATTCGATTAGATTTCATTACAGATAAAAGCAAAAACCACACAAAAGGCATTGAGGGAAACCAAATTGCGTTTATAGATTCCATTTAAATTGATGAGTTTCAGTTTGAGTTTGCATTGTTGAGGACTGTAAATACTGAATATGCAGTTTTCAAAACCTGAAATGAATTTAAAATTAGAAAAAAATAGTTTATTAAAAAAAATTTAAATTTTGTACAATTTTAATTGTATATGATGCATTGTATATGATAAAAGTATAATTTCGTTCTTATTTCTAATTTAGAACAATTTTTGAATCTTCTGTCTCATAGAAATTGTGATTGATTTAACTTAAGCGCCAAATAAACTACACAAACGGCTTGCCAAATAGAGCTAAATTTTATTTGCATTAGTCAGTTGTTTAGTTTAGAGTGTTGTTGAAGATTGTTAGTACGAAGTCAATCGTTTTTATAAAATGTCAAATCTATCTTCTTATATAGATAAAATCAAATGTTGTTTGTTGTTCTTTGAAATTTTGCACGAGTAACGCTCTTATAAATCTACATAGTCTAACGGAAAACCGACTGGATTTGAACAGTGAGCGTGGTACCTCCAATACAATGTTAACAATTATTATCGCTTACCTGGAGACCTGCAAAAGTTAGAGTATTGTAACTTAGCACAAGTAACCCTCATACTAATGTGCATAGTCTAAAAAAACACAGACTAGATTGGGAAGGTGGGCGTGGTACCTCCCATGGAAAGTGAAAAAATATTACCGTATACCTAGAGAACTACATTAGGTAGAGTCTTGAAACTTTGCGTAAGTAACCCTCAGACTAATGTGCAAAGCAAAATACATTTAAATAAATACGATTCGGACAGTAGAAGTGGTACCTCCCATACAAGGAAAAAAAATTATTATCTTTTTTAAACGCATAGTCTAGCAAAAACACAACAGATTGGATGGGAACAGTGGGCGTCGTAACTTGCATAAAAACTGAAACAGTTGCGTCGTGAGAATAGCGGGCGTTTTCGAGTTAAAGGATGACCATACTTTTCTTCCAAGTGTTTATTGTAATTATTTTTTGAGGATCGGTGTAGCGAACCGTAGATATTAATCAATATGGAATACAAAATATCAATTTTTGGAATTTATGTCTGTCTGTGTTCGCATCAAGTAAAATCTACTGCATGAAATTTAGTAAACTTTGGTGAAGAAGTACCTACGTATCTCGGTTCAAATATAGGATACTTTTTTTCCTCTAAAATATCTCCTTTTCCAGAGAAAATAGAGAAAAAGTATATTAGCACAACACGATTAAAATTAATTCTACTTGCTTGAGTTAAATATTCGAAAATCCGTACTAAAATTACGTTTATGTCATGCTAAATTTTATTTCTGAATCTGATTAGTAGTTGTAGATATGTCGAGAAAGTTGCGGCGAAAAACAATATTATTTTATTAACATTAGAATTTTTTATTTATAGAGTATTTTTGGCTTCTCTAAAATTAGGAAAAGGGTTTCCGGGTGATCTGGGTTGAGCAACCAATGAAATATATATAGAAACTAGCTCTTTGCCCCCAAAAAATAAACTGCATTTTTATTATAAAAGGTTATGGGTTATTAGCATAACACAGTACAGCATTTTTGGGGTGATTGATTCGGACTCAATTCTGAAATTAGCCCCAAAAAGAAGAACTTCTGCATCATTCGTTTGGTCATGGTACATCAAATAATAATTTAAAAATTAATTTGAAGTTAGTAAGTATCGTATAGGGGAATTTGTTACGTTTTAGGCTCTTTTGTTTGTCATAACTCGAGAACCACTAGTCCGAACAAGCTCAAACAAATTTAAAAAAATTATGAATTACAATTCCTTTAATCTGTTCATACAACGTTTCACTACATAAGCAACAATTTTGCAGTTATAAGTAAATGTATAAAGAAAAAAACTATTTTTTGCCTAAAAATTAAAAATTTTTATTTTTAATTCATAAAAAGCCCAAAACGGTAAAAAGTGTCATGAGTACCTGCCAATAAAATATTGCAAAATTTGTAGTATTTAGAGGTGTTCTTTGATCGATTTTTGTCATTTAACAAGAGTCGACGAACGCGAAAAGTACAAGTTAATTTTTCTCCGGTTTTTAAAAGTGAATAACAACAAAACATATAACATATTTCAATATGGAAAATAACAAGTGCCTAAAATTGGATAATTTGTGTTACGTTTGTGGTCATATCGTCCCAAAAAGAAGGCAACTGGATCGAAAAAATTTGTTTACTGAGGAATTCAAAACAGCGTATTGTCATTATTTTGATGAAACAGATTTAAGTGGTGCAAATTTTACGCCCTTATAATGTGGCTACATGGAAAAAGTGGACAGTTTTCTTTTTGATGTACCATGATCAAACGAATGATGCAGAAGTTCTTCTTTTTGGGGCTACTTTCATAAACAATTATTAGAATTGAGGCCCGAAATCATGTGTTGTACTGTGTAATATTTAATAATTAATATTTAAATTTCAAAAAATTTTATAAGGAGAAAAACAAAATGGTCTAGCAAATTTTTGTTTTTTTTTGATAGTTTATAAAAATACTGTACAGCTCTTCGAATGACCTAAGAAGCAACATTTTGTTGCATTTCTCTAGATAATTTGTATGGGTATATCCGGTTCCCCTGTTCTATCCAACCAGCTTTAGCCAGAAATGATATGCTCTTGCCAGAGTACAATATTTTAACACTCTGCCTATTGTAGCTCAAAAGGTCCACGACAATAAATTTTTACTTCTTATGCGCGTCAATGTTATGTCGACTATGCATAATAATGCGGGCGTCTTTCGTATAAATTTTTACATTCAAAATTTTACTATTATAGTTTCCAAGTTACAGTATGATAAATATTTACTTAGTATGGAAGGTACAAGGCCAACTTTTCCAATCCACCCAGTTTTTTGCTCCACAGTACACATTAATGAGGGAGTTATTTGCACATAATATTAAAAGTCTACGTGTTACAGTTCCAGAGATACAGTATAATAGTTTTTTACTTTAGTACCTCACTAGGCTTATCATCCCCACCTAATAATAAATTTTACCTTTGTATGTGACTTATCACGCCGACTTCCAGCTTGTTTTTGCAAGACTAAGCACGGGAATTACGTACACAAAATTTCAAGACTCTATCTATTATAGATATCTAGCTATGCGGTAATAATTTTTCCCTTTAAATCGGAGCTATCACACCTACTGCTCCAATCGATACTGTTTTTTTGCACCTGTTTCCAAGTAACACGATGAAAAACAATCTCTTTGTATGCCACGCCCACTTAAAATATCAAAATAACAAACTAACAAACACAAACAGAAGATTACCTTGACAAATGTTGGCATTCGTACTGGAATCAAGACTCCCGCTGTTATAGAACTGGGTGTCTGCGAACGTTGTAAAAGAAACAAAAAGGTTTTTTTAAATCTCTCATCGCGATCCATCCAGTTACAGGCATATATTGACTTGGTTAATTTTTCATTAGCCTGACAATATAAATCACCATAATAACACAAAATAAAAATTTCTGTTGTTATAGCGAGGAAGTAGGTGAAGCTATGGAGAAATTTCGCTGGATTTATACCGACATATAACACATGGACGCCCATGGTACATTGAGACAATAAGGTGGCTGCAAATTGAATAAAGCAGGTAGTCGATATAGATTTCTGAATATTGAGAAAAAGTCTGAAAAAGATAATAAAAAGTTAAAAGATTAGTAAAATTTGCTAAAAATCTTATTGTGTATATGAAGTAAGTAAGAATTGCGACAGTCGGTCGTGTGGAATTTTATATACCATTTGCCATAGTAATTTAATGTACATATATATGTATGGGTCGAGCCCTTACAGCGAAACTAACGTAATTTCCACTTTGTTACAAAGTTTCAAGCTTTATAATTTTAACGTAAATGACCCGCGCCATGTTGGGTAACCGTAAAATAACCGAAAAATGCTATTCAGTGTAAGTGAGAGCTGCTGAAGAATTAGCGAGGTAAGCAAATTCATAACTCAATTTTTTGTGTATATTTATTATTTTTTGGCAGTCTATGTTAAATTAAAATGTAAGAAAAATATTGCATGAGATGATTAAAATATAGTTACAAATTTAGATTTATTTCCTTCAAATGGAAACGTGAGAGCAATATTAAATTTTATAATAACACATGATTTATGCCTAAAGTCTATATGCTATCAAACTAGAGTTTGTGACCAGGGAATTCCTGCCCAATATCAACGGCTAATTTTCTGGGAAACGGAAAAAGTTTTATAGACATTAACTAATGTAAAAAAATATGATAAAACTTTACGCAGCACAAAAGTTCATAAGGTTATTCGAAACTCTCGAATCTATAGAACAAACAACTAACAATTATGACAGTTAAAAATACCTAAACGCTTTTAATTTGTTTGAAAAAGAATTTGAGTTGTTTGAAGTCAGAAACATCGAAATCTAAACTGTTTTTAAAATGCCATATTTACTATTAATATTATAAAAATTAAAAAGAACTCTTTAAATTAGTTATTCAAGCAATTGATTTTCAGTTATTGTAGCAAAATTAATCTGGATAGCTTATACTAACATATGTATGTAACGCAAGCTGACAAAAGGTACCTTATCTTAACAGGGTAAAATTTTCAGTACGGGACCAACCGATATGACATGTGTTCTGTTCCACCAAACGATATTTTGATATAAACTGCAAAATAGATTTTATTTCATCTATACATACATATAATAAAATAGTAACTTGTTTCCTGTCTGTCTGTCTTTCTTTTTTTGTGTGCGCATCACGTAAAAACTAATGGATGGATTTTAACAAAATTCTGCGAGGAAGTACCTTAGTATCCTGATTCCAATATAGGATACTTTTTTTCCAGAAAATATCTTGTTTCCAAGAGAAAGTGGAGAAAAAACAGTGACAGTACTCCGATTTGTTGACCGATTTAAAGTTACTGCATACTTTAAGGCATCTTTTATTTTTGAAAGCAGTATATTTTAAGCAATGTTGCGCAACAGTTGGCGTAATGAATAACAAATTTCCTGTCTGTATTTTACAAAGCTTTACAAAATTTTTTAGAATTTTTTAAAAATTTAAAAATTTTATCCAGGGATGGGAATTTTTATATAAAGTAAATACGTAAGGGTCTTAACATTTGGTGTGGATTACTTTTAAAGCAAAATCGAATAAAATATTGTCAGGACGCACACAACGTGTGGGCGCAGCTAGTATTTAATATATTTAATTAAAGCCGTGATTCACTATCATACTCAGTCGTACGATTGCATGTGCTCTCAAAAAGTATGATAGTGTGAATTAAAAGTGTATGTATGAGATAGACTTTTTGAGAGTCTGTACGATTTGATAATCTTTTGAAAAAAATCATAAAATCATATTTTTCCATGCGATTAGAGTTGCAAAATCTTGTTTTGTATGATAATGGGGCATCTACCACGCCATTTTGAAACGATTTTTTAAGTAGGACAGAATTCTGTAAAATTTTTTTGTGTTTAAATCGTACGATTGTGTAGGATAGTAAATCCTGGTCATTAGGCAGTCTTAACAACTGAAAACTTGAACAAATTAGTTGTTCAATTTTAACCTCGATTATATTAAAACTGTGCTTTTGTACCAAAAAATTCAAAAAACCATAACTTCGTCAATTTCTTGGATTTTTGCCTGATTTCTTTTGCGTTCTGTCCAGAATTTTGTACTTAAACACCAAAAACACCGAACACTCGGTAAAATCAGGTCCCATTCGTCAGCTTTTAGAAAAAATCCAATATTTACACTTGTATAACTAGAGGAAGTCTGCTAGATCAGAAGGTGTCTAAAATTAAAATGAACGCTTTCAAGCGGTGTGGCAATACGTTTGCGTAAACAGTTATCTCTGTAGACAGAGCGGAATAAATAAAGAAAAATTATTATTGTTAAATTATTATTACAAAACGTAGGTTAGGTTTTATGCGAAGGCCATTAACTGCTATTGTGATGCTATGACGACTATCAAAACGCACAGTTCCCTATAGAACACTCAATTCGTAAGAAACACCTGCAGCTTCGAGCTTAAAGGAGACTATGTTGAGAAATAAAATGTTTTTTGCAAAAATATACGACTGCATTTGTACTTACACTGCTACGCTATAAGGCGTTTGCTATAACAACGAGTTGCAGTACAAGTTTGCCTGCAAAGGTGAATTTAAAACTGAACACTGCATAATGACCTAAGAGGTGGTAAAATTTTTACTTTCAAAGACTAAAAGATCAATTAGCATTACTTTTGTCTATTAATATATCGGAATCTTAAAAACTAGTTTATACTATTTTCAACTGCAAATTCTCTGCAGTATATCATTGCAACTTTTTTTATTTACATTCCTTGACTACCTGAATCCCAACATAATTTTTAAAAAAGTCTATATTTTACAGTTTTTTGTAATAATTTGTTGGATTTGTCCATAGGCAATTTATAATATTTTTGTAAATTAACGGCTTTTTATATTTTTTTCTTTGAGGTTTCGGTAATTTTATTTTGTTTTTTTTTTGTGTAAATTTAAAATCTTGGTGAAATTACTATTTAGTGAAAGAACTCTTAGTTATTTTAAATTTTCGTATTTTAGTTTAAAACTCAAATTTTTTGTTGATATTAAAATTTTGGAAATTTTTTGAGTCTTTTTAATGGAAAATTTTCGATTTTTTAAATAATATTTAATTTTTCTCCGAGTTTTTGGTTTTTGAAATAAAAAAGCAAAAAACAACAACAGAATACGAAAAGCAATAAAAATATGGAAAAATTGTGTAAGAAATTAACGCAACCTTCGGGGTTTTCCATAACATTTCCATTACAGACCGGAACTGTATTTATTAGACTACAAATTTTTTTAAGTTATCTAGAACCATCGGAAATTTAATTTTAATGGTAACTTGGAATCCAGATTATAGATATTATATGAGGTCGTAAATGAATAATAACAAGTAAGAGTGCTATATTTGGCCATGCCGAATCTTATATACCCTTCACCATAGTAATGCTATGTCGAACAATTTTTGTAAAAATTTTTTCGAAAATTTTTTTGTAAACATTTTTTTAATTATTTGTAACTTTATTTTTTTAATTTTTTTTTGTAATTTTATTTTTTTAAATTTTTTGTAAATATTTTTTGAAATATTTTTGTAAAATTTTTGTAAATAAAATTTCAAAAAAATTATAAAAAAACTTAAAATATTTTTTGTAAAATTTTTTTGTCAAAATTAGGAACTTTCCGCAATCTATATTGCGTTAGAATCGTAAGACTGCTTCTGGTTACCAGTGGGCACCCTGTGGGTTTATTGGCTACCTCTATATGTATTGCTTTCTATAAAATCCTTTAATACAAATCAAAGCAGAAAAACCTTACCAACCTAAAAATAAACATAAAATCGGCCCTCGCAGGGGATTACTGATCTCCCGAGATCTGTATGCACTCCTTGCGTTCTGCCTTTCGCGGTCTAACAAAACAAAAGCAAAGAGAATCATTAAAGACTAACAAATAAAAAAAACCTGAAAAAATATAGTTTTAGGTCGTTTTTTGCCTCCAAAGGAATGATGACGATATTGCTGAATTGCAATCCCAAAATTTTCGAAACTATATCTGGCAGATTGGTGGGCTTAAGTCGTCTGTATCTCGTTTAGTGCGTTGGCAAATGACATTACTACCCAAACATATATACTCTATATTACTCTATACATATAATAAAATAGTAACTCATTTCCGTCTGTCTGTCTGCTTTTCTTTTGCGTTTTGGGGAGGTACCTAAGTATCCTGATCCCAATATAGGATACTTCTTTTCGCAAAAATATCTTGTTTCCAAGAGAAAGTGGAGAAAAAGCAGTGATAAAAAGCAATTTCCGGTTTAAAGGTACTGAAATGTTCGGTTTAAAACTGGGATATTTTCAACACACCGTTTTATTTTTGAAAGTGGTATATTTTAAAAACTATTGCGGAACATTAGTCGCCAATTGATAAAATTTGTATTTTTAATTTGAGGAATTACATTACAGAGATTTACAATAATTTTTAGAATTTTTTAATTTTGTATAAAGTTTAGAATTTTATCCAGGGATGGGTAAAATAAACACATAAACCATAACTGAGGCACTATAAAAGTAAGAGTCTTACAATTAGTGTGGAATACTTTTAAAGCAAAATCGAGCAAAATATTGTCGGACGCCCACGACGTGGCGGGCACAGCTAGTAATTAATAAAATAATTTCTAAAATGAAATCTAAATTAAAACTTCCAAGAAAGCTCTATGCTTAACATATTAATAACATACTTGTATATGGTATCGTGGTCTTTGATACAATCCGTTAATTCCTTATACAATGTTTCCTCAGAACTGGTGCCACTAATACCCAAGTTTTTGATCCGTGAAGCTAAGGCTTTAATTTGAGCCGAAAGTATGATTAAGTATGCCGCTGGATATGTGTCGCTGACAGCATTCTGTACCGTTTGCATAGTTATTAGGCAGAACATATATAAGTGTGTTAACAGGTAATTTCTCTTTGATGACTTCCAGTTCCATGGAATCCAGGTGGGATATATTTGTACCATTTCGCGAGAAAAGAAAAGAACAATTTGTGCACTAATAACAAAACCGCAGCATAGACTTGCAAAAACAATGAAAAGTTTTCTTGCCGAGGCAATGCCTTCCTTCAATATCGCCACTTCTTTGCGTGTGTTGGCTCTGGCATCCAAACGTTTCAAAATTGTGTGCACTTTAAGCAGTTTATGTTTCACTAATATTATGTTCAAAAATTTAAGATTGCAAGCCACATCAGTTGTTGCATTACACACATTCTCACACAATTCCGTCAGGTTTTTCGAAAGTATTAAATTGATAATATAACTTAGGGGAAACATTAAAATTGAAAAATATAGAATAATCGCATAAATAATGTAGAGCTTAAACCATTTAGATGCACGTTCCGGTGGAAGTAAGCCCAACATCTTCCATACCTTCCAGTGGTGCTCAACCGCTAGAGCAGTGTTAACATTAGTGTTGATGTGAGTCGTCATTTTTGAGAGAATCTTTATGAGAAAAAAATAAATTATATATAAAATTTTTTATAACTTTTTATAGAAATGTGTATTTTAGTTAATTATCAAAATTTATTACAATCACTCAAAATCAGGGAAGTGGCACAAGTATCTTCTAAAAAGAAATAAAACAATTACAACATTTTTTTTTATACTATGACTTTGTTAGAAATAACAATAATTCCCATTTTTAATGAAACCAGGTTTCATTCACGTGATTATTGCGGCTGGCTTCGTAATAGCTGATCTTGTCAGTCTAATTTAAAAAACCTTGGTTAGTGTTCTATCTTACAAATGGTTGGAACGGTATTGACCTTAAGCGTGTGGATTCTTTGTGGGTTATTTCACAAGAAAAAGTCGAAATATCAAATTGGAGCTCTTAGACGGCTGATAACATCATGATTAAACCAAAGGTAATCCAAGTTTATTTTATATGAAGTCCGTAAATATGGCTGTGTAGCGCTCACCGTTAATTGAAATGGCAAATTGACCAATATTGCTGCCACTCCAAAGTCTACACCAAACTATCACTCTCTGTGGTGGCATTAGCTTTTGATTCCTAGATGCGGATCTTTTGTTTTGTTGACATAGCCACCGAAGACGTTCTTGGATTAAGGTGCACCACTTTCGGTCAAATTCTTGTCCTTATGCACCCTACGACGACGGGGTTAATTAGCGTACTAGTATCTCAAAATTTTTGAACAAACTTGCATACTGCATTCCTTGTTAACAAACAGGTGGGTGCTTCGGTAGGCTAATCGGTAGTACGCTGGTCTATCCGTCTAGGGGTTGTGGGTTCGGTTGCCACCTAAGGCTCTGGGTGTTTCACTACAACGAGTGAAGATGTGTGTTCTTAAGCTCGGTAAATTAAGCAAGAATATAATTTGTAATTGTATTGTAACACTAAATAAATAAATAAAAATAAAATAACACACCATACAATAAATTCCATAAAAAGCATAAAACTTACAAAAAATTCCTAAAAGATTTTTAGGCGATAATCCTCTTGTAAACCTCTTACTAAAAGTTCTACATTATGTATTCTTGTATACTTAAGAACATTTCAGTATATTTTTACATAAATGTATATGTGACCGCGCAAAGTGAAAAAAACTACTGGCGAATCGAAGTGGTGGAAGTGTTCCCGGAACCCTCCGAAGCCGAATTAGTTTTGAAAATTTGTCTACATGTATGTGGAGTACAGAAAAAAGTTCATAAAAACTCGGTCATATGTTAGCAGCATTTACACTTGTAAAAACGTTGAAAAAAGGGTTAAGCGGCTCTACTGGAATATTTACTTTTTGTATTCTTAAGTCCTCTTCTACTGCGCGGTCACATGTAACTAGCAAACTAAAAACGGTTACCAATTCATTTGTTCTTTTAATTGAGTGTATACAAATTAAATACAATTTGTATTGCTGCTGTTACAAAAGGCTTAATATATATTTAATATTTTATTATTATAGCAGTGAATCTATTTGGCGAGCAAAAAAATGCAACTTTTTTAGTTAAATTCAAGTTAGTTGAATTTGTTGCCTTTCTGTCCGAAATAATGACTATCAGTCAGTGCAATACGTTTGCGGACGCTTTAAGTTTCGTTACGGTTTCTCAGTTTGAGCCTTACAGACCTCCAATCGAACATAGAATTTGGCCGAAAAATTATTTTTTCTAACGATGTGCATTTCAATCGTATCGGCTATGTAAAAAATTGATGCATTTGGAGAATGCAAAAAACACCGAATGACTGAAGTGGATTTTTAAGTGTAAGCATATTTACCTTTTTTTTGAAAATGCTGCTGGGGTCGCCATTTCAGTAAACGGTGAGCGCTACATAGTTATGATTGCTGCCTGCAACGGTAGATATGAACTTGGATAATTTTTCGTTATGTCATAATAGCGCACCATGTCACAGCGCTCATCAAACAATTGATCTTCTTCCCAATAGGTTGAGTTTGTGATCATACAAATTACTCTCCACTCGAAAACCCAGAGGGTCCATTGTGATTACCTGCATATAACTAAACTAAACAGAAAACTCCACTCCATTCCCGTCCTGCTACCCAGCGATGTGGTTTAGCCCATCGTGAAATCTTTCGTCTAGATACCTAAACCTCCAGTTTTGCCATACCATACAATGACACCAAATATATTCTATAGATTCTAACTCGTCTTCATTTCCGCACATTCTGCATAAATCGAATGCACCGTTGACCCATCTACCAGTTTTCGTTCTAATATTATTGTGGCCAGTGATCACAGCTCTTATGACTCTTAGAACATTTCTGTCCAAACTCAGAAGCAGTTTGGTTTTTTCTGAGCTTTAAATGGGCAAAAAGATCGGTGAAACCCTACAATTCTCCCTAGCCTGTCAGGTCTAATTAGTTCTTAATACTACCCAGCTAGATAGAAGCCTTTAGAAGTGACGATTCGGTTTCGCCGATTCTACATTTTCTGAATAAATTCCCTCCCGTTCCTTGCAAGCTCGTTTCACTTAACGTGCAATGTCCTGGAACTCTACACCACCTAAACTTATACTTAGCCGTCGGCACGTCGAGAGCCTTATTGCACTCGCCTACCAGCTTTGATTGAACACTGTATCCTTTCAAAGCTTCTTTCGCCGCTTGGCTGCCTACATATACAGGCATGTCAAAAATTCCGTTCGGAATTCCGTAGCTACCATTCCGATCGGAATGGTTTTATCTGCATAGATTCTGTGCAGTTTCATTAAAACGAAAAAAATAAAAAACCACTTTTAAACATAAGAATGAATGTAGAAAACAATCACTCATGTTCCAGAGCTATATTTCGTTTGGAAGTGGAATTAATTCCGTATTTTGCTTCTATAGAAAACGTAAAGCGAAAAATTTTTTCAGAATAAACCACTTCCAATTTGCTATGTGGAATTGATATTTTAAGCAATTTATAGCCATTTAGACTATTCAGAAAATATTTTTATTAGTAATGGATATTATTCTGCACCATACCTTAAAATTCTACAATGCATAGTGGTCAAAAATCCATAACTTTTTATAGGATTCGAATTTTTATACGTGGTTTTTCCTGTTTTGTAGGTAAGACTTTGGTCTTTAATAAATCCACCGATTAAATAATCAGGATGGTCCAAAATGTACTTTCTCTGTATCTTGTTAAAATTTCCAGACAGTTCTGTGGGAATATCGAGTAAAAAATATAACTAATATTTAAAAGCATTTTTATTTAGCACATAATTATTTTTCGATATGATTTTTATATTTATTATTCTAGTTTCAATATGTAAAACGTAAAATAATATGTAAATCGTAATAAAAAGTAGTTTTGTTTTTTCCATTTACTAAAACCGAACGGAATCTATAGAAGCTAAAACAATTCCGATCGAAATGATAACTACGAAATCATTTAAATTCCGAACGAAATGTGTGAAATGCTTGAATAAATTAATTTTTTTAAAGGCAAAAAAATATTTGTGTTGTTGTGTAAAAAAAAACATAATAAAAATGCCCGAAATATCTTTAATAACAGCAGTAAATTGATAAAATAATTCGCAGAATATTAATAAAATGATGTCCAACCAACTCCGTGGCTTTCAGAACCTACGGTATCTCTGCCTGGACCACACATCAATAATATTTTTCGTTTGTGTTTTAAACAGTTGCCTTCCTCGGCGCTACGATTTGACTTTTCTTGAGATTTTTTCTTGTGGGGTCTTGTTAAAGAACGATGCTGTGCGAATAATGTCTGAGCAATTCGTGAGATAGAACCAAAACCAGAATGTAAGTTTAGTTTATTTTATTTTTTAAAATATACTTTTATTTTAACCACTTTCTAAAACCAAACTGGCGTCATATATAAATACATTTTTTTATAATATACATTTTTAAATAATACGACCCCTTAGAGTTTTAAAATATTGTGCCTTTATATTTTTACTTACAAACAATTCCTTCTTAATTTGAAATGTTTAAAACTTAAGAAAAGTATTTTCACCAAAGTTTATAACTATTTTCTTTCTTTGACACAATTACGAAAAGTGATATATTTCAACAGCAATAAAATTCAAATGTTAATGTCGCTTTCAATTTAAATGTGCGAGTATTTATATCAAAGAAAAAATGCTTACAGTCATCAGTGTTCTCCAAACTTTTTACATGATGTTCAATATTATGCCTTTATTATATTTTCTTATTGCAACCTCCTTTACTAATATTACTTTACAGCTCTTTAATCTCTCTCTTTAATTTTAAAACATTTTCGAAAACATCTACTTGACACTAGAGGGTTTCATGTGCTGTCACTAGTATAGGCAATTAATGAATATATTAACTGTGTTACTTCCTTTGGAAAGGGATACGAGTGGATACGACAGATGGTTACTGTGGTAGTAAAGCTTCATTTATGGCAACACTGCAATTGCACGTTATGATGATTTGTAGAACAGTGTTGCTGTTTGCTGTGCCTCTGGTGTTATGTAGGCATATTGGTTTAAAGCTCGCATAGCCAATTTATAATTATTTTACTACGGCGGCGATTTAGTGCCATGTGGTAATACCGGCGAAGGAGGAGGGAAAGAGAATTAATACATATCAGAAAAATTGATATTGCCACGTTTGAGTATAGTAGAACTCGTGACCATGCTTTAGTAGTCAAGGTGCATTAAAATGAACTAAACTTAATTTATTTTCATAAATAATAGCTTTATTAAAAATAAAAAATATTCTAATTGTTTACTAAACACAATTAGATTTCTGTGACTACCCTAGCTAGCTTCGCAGTAGCTAATCCTGTTCATGGTTCCAGTACATGGTTCCTTTTCGCCAATCGCTTGGAACATATTATCCTTAAGGGTTTGGACCGTTTATAGATTATTCATATAGAATTAGTTTTTAAGGGCAACCCACAAGTAATAGTCTGAAAAGGTCAAATCACAGCATCGCTAAGGCGGCGTATACCACGATTACTACACTATGTGCACAAAACTTTGATTTTTTTTTAACAGTGTGGCAGAGTGCGCATCTTCCATTCTTGGCCATAACAATTCTGTAATAAGCTCTCTGTAGATCTCGCCGTTGACTGAAATGGCGACCACAGTATATTTTCGAAGAAATGGCCCACCACACCAAATCAAACTGTCACTCCCCACGGAGCAGTAATGGCTTCCCGGCAATTACGTCTCGTAAAAAAAGACGATATTTCGGCCAATTGCTATGTCTTATTAGAGTTTAAGGTCCAAACAATGAAGCCGCAACGAAGTGTATGGTCACTTGCCTTCAATCTAAAATTAATTAGACCTGGTAAGAGATTTACCTGAGATTTTTTTTGCAAAATTCTTATCATGATGATGTATGCAACGCCGAGTTGTTGAGATCGAAGCAAGTTTTTGCGCAAACTTCCGTAAAGCAGTCGCTAAACGTGATGCATGCATAATAAACGTGATGCATTTCATGACTCATTTTTGTTAGCGGAGGTATGATACTGAGTCATATTAAATATTTCGGAAAGAAAAAGCTATCAGTGTCAAAGTAACATATGATTTAAAATGATACTTGTGTTTCGACCACCTGATAGTTATACTAACGTTTGAAAAAAAAAGATTTTTTTCTTTAAAAGACAACAACAATCTAAGAAGCTTTTTGCTTGTCTGCAGAAAACACTCAGAGTCTGTTGCAGGAATCGAATCTTCAACCTCCAGACTGATAGACTAGCGCGATACCGAGTGCCTCGGTAGTCGGTAGACTGATTGCCTTCTACTCGACAATGCGTTGTCGATACTGATTGATTTAGTAGGACTTTTCATAGATTTATTTTTTTTACAGTGTGGTGTAGTGCGGTGGGGAAAGCGAGGACAGGTCAACTGGCCGCCTAAAACGAGTAAATACACATCTCTCTCTTCTTTCCTTTCAAATAAAATTATCTTTAAAAAGTAAATGTCAGAAACCGTTTTTTTATTTATAATTTTTCTTTTTATTTCATGTCCACGTGTTTACGGTTTTTGTAGCAAAAATAAAATTTTTCACTTTATTTCGTTCAATTTTGCATCTGATAAGAACAGAGTCACGTATTGATGGTTGTAAACCAATAAAATACCATTAAATCTATGGATTTTATTTAGCATGTCACATTCTTATTACACTCAAAATCATGCGCTAAAATTTAATATTAAACTTAATGTCATCCTGAAACCTTTTTTTTAAGCGTTTGAAATCAGTGTTTAAAATTGTTAAATTTTTGTTATATAAATAATAATTTGTTGTTGATATACCTTGTTCAGGTTTAATGAAAAGTTCGAAACAATTTCCAACTACTGGTACAAAGATAACCAAATCGTTTATCAGGGATGTTGAAGTTAGTGCAGTTGTACTCTTTTCGGTACAGTTCTAAACTGAAAAGAACAATGGTACAGCAATGACTCGTTTGGTACAAATTAAAATTTAACATAGGGTTTTTTTGGCATAAAAAGATCTGATCTTTTAACCTTCTTAATATTTATTAATTTGAATTTTTATATACAAAAATAACCTAGTTCTAATTTCAATACTTAATTTTAAAATAGTTAAAGTATGAAGGTAAAGAAGGCTAACTTAGGTAGGCGTGTCAGGTGCTCTGTGATACCTGTATGCAAAATGGGAAAGAGTTTGGGATTATAGACTCGAAAGGAGTTGCTGTTTTTATTAGAACCTCTACAACTTCTTAATAAAACAGAAAACATTTTTTGCATAAAATTAAGGTTTTAATTAGTTTGAAATTACAGTTCAATTCATTTTTTTTGTTGATTCAAATATATATTTGTTTAAAACAGAAGAAAAAAAATTCTTAATTAAACAATAACTAAATCAGTTAATTATTTCATTAAACTTTAACCTGAAACCAATTAAAACCTTTAAGTGGTAAAAATATTTTTTTTGTGAAGAAGTTAAATTAATCATTTAACACGTCATGAGGGAGCCATATCTTAGGCGTATAGCAGATTAAAAATAGTTTTCTTCTCTATCTTCATGTTTTTAAAATTTTAATTTAAAAGTCGAACTGTTTATTAATAAAAAATAAATAAATTGTTAAGTCAGGCTTAAGTTCGTTTATTCTCTCCAACTACTTACTCAATAGGGTTCAAATAATATTTTTTCCGAATTGAGTAAATCATTTTAAAGAAAATTGGGAAACATTTGATTTTAGACACTAGCAGAATTGTTTGACCCGCCATACCCTTCTTCAATTGGAGAAAATAAACAATTAACTTTTTTTGTGTAAAAGTAATAGCATTTTAGTTACTTTCAGATATTTCTAGCAACTTTATCTTTATTTTGCATTTCTTTTTATTGCATTGTAGACTGCCCATGTTAATGTTTTTTTCCACGTCTTAACGTGATTGTTAAAACATTTGTTTTAAAAGCTTTTTTTATAACATGACAGTTTGACAGTTTTGTTTTAAAACAGCGCCATCTGTTACTAAAATGCACTACTATCTGCTGTGCAATTAACTCTAATTTTTCCATAAAGTAAAAATACAAATTTTATCAATTGGCACCTAATGTTACGCAATAGTTATTAAAATATTCCACTTTCAAAAATAAAAAGGTGTGTTGAAAATATCCCAGTTTTAAACCGAATATTTCAGTACCTTTAAACCGAAAATTGCGTTTTGCACTGCTTTTTTCACTTTTTCTTAAAAATAACACATTTTTACAAAAAAAAAAAAAAATATATATATCCTATATTGAGATCAAGATACTTAGGTACCTCCTCACTAAATTTTGTTAAAATCCATCCATTAGTTTTTGCGTGATGCGTACGCAAAAGAAAAGCAGACAGACACATACGGAAATGAGTTATTTTATTATATGTATAGATGTAGTAGACTAACCCCCCGCTAAGTTTGTTATTGAAGTGTATAAGCTGAGAGCTAGGAAACGTTATGTTTAGCGCTCTAATTTGTCCCTACTTGTCTACTGGCCAAAGAACGGCAAAGTGTAATGAAAAAATCGTTTATTTGTAGTCAACACCCAAAAAAGGCCTTTGAATTCAAACTATAAAAATTGCTCATACACTCCTATTCGCTATTTAAATCAATCAAAGCATGTGTTTCTTATTGGCTCTGTGTTTTAAATCATATAACGTTGAATATTATTCAAATTGTTAGCTCAAATAGGGAGAGAGAGAGAGGGTCAAAGTATACGAACGAAATTTTAGCGGCGAACAACTTTATTCCAATAATTCTTGGGTTTTGATATTATTCGTTGTTCAGCAACATTTTCGATCACTACTGAAGAAAATAAATGTTCGCTCTCACGATACTGATATGTCTAGTGTATTGAGGATCTGAAAAAAATAATCCAATTTATTAGCGGCTGAATATCGACCCTTTAGCCAGCAGGAGAAGTTTAAAACAGCAATTACTCAGATTAAGAACAACCGAAGAAACACTGTCAGAGCTGTATAAGACCTGAGGAGATAAGTTTTATGCACCTATGTCCTACCGCAACTGTCCATGGCAAATGTATGCCTTAAAGCCACACTGATGGCTTCGAGATGTAAATTCGAGTAAATCTAAATTCACGGTTAGGACCTACGATGATTAATTCAATTAATTCCTCCTTTTCTTTGATTATAAGACTGCGTTCGACACTCCGACAAGTGAGAAATTATTTGGAACTATAACGGCATATTGTATATCTTTTACGCTTTTACGCTTTTATAGAATAAGTTAATATAGAAAACGACATCTTCGAACAATTCACTACTACAATGGGTTTCAGACAGGGTGACACCTTATAAGTAATTTGATGTTCCTAACGGAGAAAATTTTGTGAAACACAAAACTTAATACAACAGACACAATAAACAGTGAAAGCCTCGTTTTTCTTGCATATCGTGCAAGGACTGCAAAAGGTAAAACTAAAGTATTCACAAAAGTTAAAAGTCAGCTAAAATTAATATGATTAACGAGGACAAAACAAAAATCATGCTGGCAACTGCAAGAAAAGCGCAGCAGATAGTAGAATTTATTTATCTCGGATCTGCCCTAAACCTAAAAAGCGATATCAGTAAGCAAAGGGATAAAAAGAAGATACATGCCGGCATATGTATATATAAATAAACGGCTTAAGAACATACGAACATTACGCTTATTATTTTACCGGGCTTCTTTATGGAAATATGTGTACTTCCGAAAGCGGATGGAGTAGTCAGTATTAGGTGTATTCGCGAGAAAGATCCTTCAAAAGATTTATGAGCCTATCTGCGGCAATGTTGAGTGTAGACATCGAATGACTGTCAGCTATACGAGCTGTATCCCGATGTGAATGTAGTTAAGCCTATTAACCTTTAGCAGTTGCTCTAGGATATGTATATCGTAGGTTAATGAACACTAGAACACCCATATACGCGAATGTGTTATTGTTTTCGCTCCCCGCGCATTTTCGGTTATGTAGGGGGTAAAATTACGTTGTGCAAAAAATGTTGTTTCTAAACCATACACCGGCCAGGCTCCTCGCATTTAAGTGGTAAAAATGACATTAAGAAACTGCAATAAAGATGTCTGGATATATTTATCAATAACTCTGAAACTGAGAGCTTTTCGTAATTTAGTTACATAAACTCTTTTTTTCGTTATAAAATTACAAGTATTTTGTTCATACAAACTTTTAACCCACGATAATGCGTTAGTGATATTTTAGCGGTTCAATTTAAAGTTTAGCTTTAAACTGAACTTTAAATACGAACTCTCTTCATCATGAGATGAGAACATCTTAAGCTCGTTTAGTATGCGAATAAAGTTTTTTTGAATGTCGACCATTATATGGCTTAATGACCAAAAACAGATTCAGGCCAGCAATATTATTAATTAAAATTAATACTGAAACTCTTGAAAGTGTGCAATTCCATTATTTTCGTCTTTTAAGTGTTAGTGAATCAGTTTAATAGTAAATAAACATAGTATTTTTCCGATTAATCGAAAAAACTTAAAAAAATATTCGATTAATCGATCAGTTTTTATGTTGTTTTGGGTGCTCTAATGAACACTCTATCTAAAAAGTCTTTAAGAAAAAATTTGGCTGGTACAACAAAATATAACTTCAGTATCAAAATATGTAATGCCTATAGTGTTGAACGAATTATTAATTAGCAAGTTCACGTTTTTTTTTTAATTTTTCATAATTGTTGACCACTGTACTGTTAAATTTGATTTCTTCATTTTTAAATTATTTATTTATTTGGTAAAGACATTTACAAAAGAAATCGTACAATAATAACAATCAGCTGCATTTCTTCACGAATTAAAACAATTGTTAACAAATAAACTTTTGCAATTTTCAACTTGTTAAGCACGTTTTTGTTGGTTCGGTTTCAGATTATCTCTCAACTAATTAGGAAACTTTTTCAGTGTATAGGTTACAGCTAAAAGAATGGGAAAACAGTTTATTTTCAATCGAAAATGAAACTTTAACGAGGAAATTAATTACAATTAATTATTTGTAAGTACTTACAGTTAAAATTTAAATTACACAGAAATGTTCAATGTTAAATTGCAAATTACATTTAATTTGAGGCTTAGACCAACACTACTTCGTAATCTATTTGAACAAAACTGTGATATTCCAGGTGTTTCTTTGATAATTAAAAACAAATAAAAAATCCGTAACAGTGATATTTAACCATAACCTTAAAATTTAATAAAAATTTAACGCTAATTAATCGTCAACTTTTTAAAATGTCTTAAAGGTTTTAACAATTTGTCTTGTAGACGTTAACTATTTTGAACTGATTTTATCTATTTTTAAAAGAACTTAAGAAAAGAGTAAAATAATGCACGAAAAGAATAGTACCTCTTATCTAATAACCTGAAAGATCTTAGCTGAACTTCACCCTGATTATACACAATCACGTGCACTTAAACCAGTCATGCGTAAGCATCCATTGCGAACTTAGTATGGAAATCATATTGAGAAAGACAATATATTTTTTGTCCATTAGAAAAATGGTTTTTTTTTACTACAACTGTATCGACTGATATAACTGAGAATAAAAGTGAATGAACAAAAATGCACTCACATAACTTTCACACTGCGTAGGGACTCATGCCCTCCTATTCGCATAAATAACCAAATGATACCACAGCTTTCAGACGTTAAATACCTGGGTATACATCTTGACCGTCGCCTTACTTGGAAAAGCCACATAGAATCCAAGTTAACACAAATGAAACTAAAAGCAGTACAACTAAATTGGCTTATTGGCAGAAACTCCACCCTGAGCTTAGATTGTAAACTTCTACTATACAAGTCGGTCTTCAAACCAATTTGGTGCTATGGGATTCAGTTATGGGGCACTGCCTCAGCTAGCAATGTAGAAAAAATTCAAAGGCGCCAAAATAAGATTTTACGTATTATTACATCTGCTCCCTGGTATATAAAAAATTCAATCATCCACAAAGACCTAAACATGCCATCAGTTAAAGCAGAAATAGCGAAACACGCAGTCACATATCTAAAGAGGCTTGAATCTCATCCAAACCCTTTGGCGCGTAACATGCTGAATGAACCTGGTTACATTCGACTAAAAAGAAGAGATACTGCTTTTCTTGGCCGTACATTAGAGGGATGACCCGCAAATGATTTCAAAATCCGTGAAACAAACATTATTTTTGTCTAGCACTGGCTGGACTTAAAAAGAATATTTTATTTTAGACTTAAGATACGAGTAATTATTGTTAGTTCAAAAATATTGAAGATACAATAAATAAATTATGAAAACAAAAAAAAAAATATAACTGAGTTGGCCCCTGACGACGTTATACATAAGCCTTAATTGCGCAATTAGAGAGTTAACGCAATTAAGGGTTTAATTTAGCTTAATTTACCATACGAGAACTTAATTAATAAATTGAGGAATTAGTACATAATTCCGTCACTATTTGAATAAGATACGAAATGCAACCCTGCTCTATGACTACTGTGAATTATGTTCAGTGAGAAAAATGGAGTTCACTGCAACATTTAATTTTTAGATTTCAAAAAGAGCTGACTGAAATAAAAAATTACAAAGCAAATTGTGTGTTTTTACTTCTTAATTTTTTTAATTGTTTTAAATAAAATCGCAAAATTCTTTTCAAAGCGTAACTTTTATTAATTTTTTCAAAATGAAAAATTGTATACGATTATAATGAAAACAATGCTTTTTCAGCTGTCAAATATCGGGTTGGTAAATTTTAAGGGCCGATGTGGAATGTGAAGCACACCTAAACGTCAAGTTTTTTTCTGCATTTAATTTGAAATTTTTCAATTTCAGACTAACTCATTTTGAACCATGGAAAGATACAGAATCAAGCAATGGTCAAACTGGTGGCAAGAAATGGCAACGTTGGATGATACATTTTCGCAGAAAATTATATTCAGTAATGAGGCATATTTTTACCTAGTGCCGCATATGGACGAATGATAATCCAAGAGTGATTGTCGAAAAATCAATTCACCCACAAAGAGTGACTGTTTGGTGCGGTTTATGAGCTGGCGGCATCATCTGGCCCTTCTTTTCAAAATGAGGCCGGTCAGGCAGTTACTATGTATGGTGTTCGCTATTGTGAGATGATAACATACTTTTTATGGCCCGAATTGGAAGATATAGATGTGGACAATATGTGGTCTCAACAGGACAGTGCCACTTGCCACACAGCTAACGAAACAATGGCTCTTTTGCGCGACAAATTCAATGGTCGTTATTTCACGTGGTGTCGATCATATGATCTGACACTGTTGGACTTCAATCTTTTAGGTTATTTGAATCCATCGGGTTTTGATATTATTCGAGCAAACAATTAATCGATTTTGCTATTTAAATTTTTGTCGATTAATCGATTAAGGTCTTTAAATTACTCGAATAACTCTGATTAATCGCGCACATTTGAAACATTTGTATCGAATGAGAAAAGACACTATACAAGATTGGTCAAAAAATGTATTTTATTTATGACAACTTGTAGATTATTTTTAAAAATGTGTAAGAAATGCTTGCAGTAAGACGAATTGTGAAATATGATTTAACTGATACTTAGACACACGACAGGTTATAGTTTATCTATTAAGATAAATACATATACACTACAAGATTAAAATTATGTAGCATATAAAAAGTAAAAATTTTAAAAACACATGTTAAAAATGTTCATATTTTTTATATGGATGTTCGCAAACTGAATGAAAAAATTTGAGAATGAAGTCATATTCGATATATGAAAAAATTCATGGGATATAAGTATTATTTTTTCTTTCTAGTCGTATATTTACTAAACACGTCTAGTTAGAAATTATTCTTAAACGAAGAAATAAAAATTAAAAAATCATTAAAAAACTGGAGATATTAATAGAAATTAATTTTAATTAATTTTGTTAATTAACGGATATGATTTGTTCGAGTTATTTGTTAATCGAAATTTGTTATTTTTCATTTTCGAACAATTAATCGAGTTAAAATTCTACGATTAATCGAACGATGATTGATCGAGTGGATACTCTAAAAAGACTCATAAGCCTTTTAGCAAACATGCTAGAGACATTTTGAAACGATATTAATAACTAAGAATGTATTCCGAATCATCAATTCAGAAAAAAGTAACTTACATATTAGTAAATGTATTTAAAAAAGACTTTGACGAAAGAATATATTATTCTGAGCTCTTCATGACAAAGTCTTAATATACAACTTAAAGCTTACCTTGCTCTCAAACTTCTATAAGCTGTTAGAAAGTTATTTATCAGCCAACTAAAGCCGGAGTTCCCCAAA
This sequence comes from Phasia obesa, assembly GCA_949628195.1. Classification (NCBI taxonomy): domain Eukaryota; kingdom Metazoa; phylum Arthropoda; class Insecta; order Diptera; family Tachinidae; genus Phasia; species Phasia obesa. Next base: position 31,427,558 of record OX451218.1, on the reverse strand, counting down.
CTAGTTTATTTGAACCCATTTTAAACTTGTTGTATTCTTTGGATATAACAACAAGCAACCGAGTCCCCACATCGACATTATCTGACGCCACAGCTTTTTTAGGCATTACAATATTTACAAGATATATCGCACTAAATCAAGGTTACATTCGACTAAGATGGAAAAACCTTGCATCTCTTAACCGATAATCAGTAGGTGGACTGAAAAATGATTAACTGCGAAACAATTTTTTATCTGGCACTGACTGGAGTTAACAAGTATATTCTTGTTTTCTTTTGGCCTTATTTATTCAAATACATTGAAGATACAATAAGCAAAAAAGTGAAAAACTCATAGTAGTGTTTTTATTTGAATGTTATTCTTTTTCCAAACATAAGCTGATAACTGAATAGATAAAAGCTTAAAATTGGGAATTACCAAAAGAAGTAGTTGTTATATAATAGGTCTGTTCAGTAACTTTCCTAGCAGAAACTAGCAAAAATAGAGTAAAACTAAATTTACATTATTACTCTCCTAAATATGAAAAAGTAAATGAACGCTTTACTAGCAAAAGTTAGCAAGTAGACTACGGTGGCGTCAGGAAAGGCTTAAAACTTGTACCGATTAAACCATAAAATAGTACCTTTGAAAACGTAATTGTACTGAAAGGGCAAACATAAAGTAATCTGCCGTTGTTAGCCAGAAATGTTGCTTTAAAGATGTTCAAACTGATAATAGTAATCTCAAGGAAACCATAGAAATAAATCAAACAACGAAAATAAAAGTACAATAATTGAAATAAAATTATTGTTTTAAAACATTGGGTTGTTTTTGAAAGAGTGTATGATGCATTTAAGTTTTAGATGTCAATATTTTTGGTTAGTCAGTGCTAATAAACATTCTTATTTCCAAGAAATTTCCATTATATTTACATTAATTATATTCCAAAAAACAAATATGTTTATTGTTCAACATATATTAAGAACTGTACAATAAAAAAAAAGTACGATTGCAATAAATGTGTCATCCCTGATTTGTTTACTATTTATTATTTTAAAACAAAAAGACCTAAAATGAAAACCGAAATTTAAAAAGGAAAATCTAAATTTTATCGTTTGATATTCTCGCTAAATTGAAGAAAAAAATATACCAACAAAATTGTATTCATTTTTATATTATTTTCACTACTAAATACTGTTATTTTCCTCAATATTGCAAAATTTTCTTTTTTCATACAATTTTTCCAAAAAAAATATTTTGAACACAAAATACCGAATTGCTGTTTGACTAATTCTGGCTAGTAAAAATTTTACTAGCAAAAACTTACAAATAATTCTTGCAAAAAAAACCGACTTCAAAACAGACAAACTTAAAATCATGTTTCTTTAAGACGGTAACTATTGCGACACCCTGTAATTTCCGAATTCAAATTTTATACTAGTTATAGCGGTCGTAGCAATACAGGTTCATTGTAAATTTCAACCGTCTGTCTGTAACGGTTTAAAAGTTTGGCCATATACATCAAATTACCTAAACTATTGCGACACCCTGTAATTTCAAATTCAAATTTTATACTAGTTGTAGCGGTCTTAACAATACAGGTTCATTGTAAATTTCAACCGTCTGTCTGTAACGGTTTAAAAGTTTGGCCATATACATCAAATTACAAAAACTATTGCGACACCCTGTAATTTATAACTTTAAATATTTATACTTATTATAACAGATATAGTAATGGACATTCTGTCTAATTGTTAAGTGTTTATCAATAACTGTTTAAAAGATATGGTCATATATATCAAATGACGTCACCTATTGGGACACCCTTTAAATTCAAATTTTAATATAAATACTTTTTAAGAAGGACTTAGTCATACAGATTCTTTTTAAATTTTAACTTTGTGTCTATATACATCAAATTACATCAACTATTGGGACACCCTTTAATTTCCAATTTTAAATATTTATACTTGTTGTTATACCAGACATAGTAGTGAACATTCTGTCTATTCTTCAAATGTTTGTCTATAACGGTTCCAAAGATGAGGACATAATGGTCAAATTACATCAATAATGGGGACACCCTTTAATTTATAGATCCAAATTTTATACTTGTTGTAATAGCGGACTAAGCAATATAGGTTCTTTGTAAGTTTCAACTGACTATCTATAACAGTTGAAAAGTTTGGCCATATATAATACTTTTACATTAACTATTGGGACACCCTTTAATTTCCAAATTCATATTTTACACTTGTTATTTTAGCGGACTTAGCAATGCAAGTTCTTTGTAAATTTTAACTGTCTGTCTATAACGGTTCAAAAGTTTGGCCATATATATATCAAAATAAACCAACTAATGGAACACCCTTTAATTTTTAATTTTAAATATTTATACTTATTATAAGAGACATAGTAACGAACATTCTGTGCAACTTTCAAGAATTTGTCTATAACGGTTCAAAAGATAGGAGAATAAAGGTGAAATTAAGTCACCTATGGGGTCACCCTTTAATTTTTAATTTTATTTTTTAATTACTTTTTGTTATTAGGAGCTACAGTGATACGCACTTTTTTTTAATTTTAAATTGGTGACCTATAAAGTTCATAATACACGTAAAAAACATGTATGTTGTATGGGGACACCCTTTAATTTTTAAACTTTTGAAGTTCTTTTTAAATGGGACCAAATGTAGCCATAACCTTTGTAATAGTGCAAAAATTTTGAAAATCGGTTCAGAAATGACCGAGTTCTGAAGGCACAAACATACAAAAAAAAAAAAAAAGCAACACACAGACGAATTGATAACCTCCTTCTTTTTTTGAAGTCGGTTAATAATTTTTTTTCTCTCCATTTTTATTCTCTTGTTTTGCTCTCTCGTTGCTAGTTTTTAGAGTTAATGAGCGCTTTTCCAGTAACAATTAGTACTAATTTGCAGTTACTGAACAGAGCTAATGACTCTTGTGATCAGGGATGCTACTTTGCTCCGATCAGACTAAAATTGATAGTTTTCTTTTCTTATGAACGATTTGGTAGTTTGGTTGGTTTGTTCCAGTTTGTATGCGATTTTGGTAGAAGAAAATGTAAGTCAATTTAAGTTTTTTTAATTATTATTTTCATAAAAAGTTTTATACAATTTACTAAAACAATTGAAAAAATATATAAGTATAAGTTTACCTTACCTACTCTAAAACGAATGAAAGAAAACGTAGTAAATGATATTACACACTGTGTAATTTTTTAAGTCATGGCAAAATAACCATATACGGACACCACTACGTCATAAAAGACCAAAAAAAAAAGACCCCTGTCTCCCAGTTTTGCCCACAGTCCTCCAGGTTTTTTTTATGGGCCCTCAAAGATGTGGGGCCTCGATGTCATTTTTGCAAAAAAATTATCATTTACTCAAGCTCATATTTTGCAAACCGTTTGAAATTTTGATATACTCTCTGAGGCAAAGTTGTTGCTCTTGTCATAAAGAATAAAAATTGTTAACATATAAAATCAAAAACAACTTCATCTTCAAGGTCAAAATCGCAAAAAACTTTAAAAAATTCAATTTTTTTACCTTTTTTCCCCTGTTCAGGTCCATAGGTAGCAAACCGTTCAAAATTCAAGGAAATAATCAACTATAAAAATGAACCTAAGATCTCAGCAAACAACTTTCTAGAACATATGAACTTCCTAGGAATGATTCTTAACACCGTTTAGGTAGCGCTTAGGTAGCCGCAAAAGTGAAAAATTTCCCGACTACAATTTGAACAATTCATTTTGTAAAAGGAGAGCGTTAAAAGTACAGTAACAAAATATTTTCCTTCTATAAAAACATTTCCGATGAGACTAACTAATATCTAGATTTTTTGGTGAATTTTCTATTTTAATTTTTTTTTGTTGAAATATCGGATTTTGCTGGAGTTTCCACTTTTGTTGCAATTGCAGGTTTCTTGCCAATATATAATTTTTTGTTTGAATTTTGATAAAAAAGTGATATATTTAGTGATGTTTTAAATATAAACTTTCCATTTGAATTTTCGGTTTTCGAAATAAGAAGGTTAGAATACGTTGAGTAGATTTGTGCCCATGAAATGCCAACTTTACTCGAAGACCCATTGTGATTACCTTTAGATATTTAAGCTAAAAATATGGAAATATTTGCATTATATTGTTAGTTCTTCACAACTATCCAGTTCGATAGTAGTCTATAGTAGCGACTACTCGGAAGCTTCACTGATTCTATACGAGAATATAAAAAATGTCTGACAAATTCATGGTGCTTAATTCGAAATCTTATATATATATACAAAACTGCATTCGATACAATTTAAATTACAAGAGTACGAATGTCACCGAATTACTTTATTATCCCCCTTAATTTAAAAATTAACTTTATCTATTTATTAAAACTTTAAATTTTACTTTAAAATACAACAACGCCTGAAGCAGTTTAAGCATTGAGTGAACTTTATATTTTTTGTTTAATGCCATTATTAAGGTTTATTCAACTCTTACAATTTAATGATAAGGTCCATTAAATTTATGAAATATCTTAATAGCCGACAATTTTTAAACTGTTTATGTATATGGTTAACTTTATATACATCATATACATACATATGTATGTATGTGGTTGAAATCATACATTTGTTCTTACATGAATGCATTAGAGTATATGTGCTTATGGATAAATATTTTGATGTACAGTGGGTGATTTGGAATAAAAAAAATGGAAATAAATTTGTAGATTATGAAAGTAGATATATTGTCGAGCTGAAGAGGGCCCAAATGACTTTTTTCGTGGAATTATTTTAAAAAATTGCAAGTATAGTAAAAACTAAAAGTACTCTGTAGAAAAAATCGTTAAACTTTGTGCAATTAAACACCATTTAAAAGAAGTAATTTTAAAAAGCAATAAGTTCAATCATGCAACATCAAGTTTAGGTATTTGATGAAAATTTTTACTTTTGGAAGTGCTTTTGTTTTAAATGTTTATACGTTTTATTTTGTAGGAAGGATACCGAAGCAGGCTACTAACTTCATGGATCCCTTTTCGACCCCCTTCGTTCCACAATGATTTCTGGTATCTGCCTGGAAATTTACGAATACCTTACTTTTATTGAGTCTCGTGCCTTTTGCTCTCGACTGTAGTGATTTCAGGCTGGTGACTGATACAATTTGACATTCTTCCTCATGACAGAGTTTATGGTAATTGCTAACATTTACTGAAGGCTAAGGTTTCTACAGCGTCTCCATTAAATATGTGTCTGCCCGTAGCCCAAAGCCTTGTTATGTTAGTCTATTTACAGGCACAGTCTGCAAGTATCGTCTTACCTCGATTTCCGACAGTCCGTGACCTATCATTAAAGCAGTTAAGTATTTGTAGGAATTCAGATTATATCCAAGCTCCATGGCTTTCATGCCCCGTGCAGTGAAAAATTCCAGAGTCTTTGGTTGGAATCGAACCCACAACAGCCTCATGCATTGAGTTTGCCAACAAAAAGCCCTTTGCAGGTTCTGCCAACACTTTTATTGTTGTTGTTGTCATTGTTTTATGTATGATGTGCAAATGCCGTAATTTGTTACCCGTGAGTCAAACATGAGTCACGCCTGTGTGTGGAGATTTGCATAACCCTCCCATCTTTGCATCACTGGTTAATGTACCAGTTACTTATTATTTTGTAAGTTTGTTATTTATTAACATGCATAAATCCTTGTTGTTGTTGTTGATCATTCTCTTGCTACTGCATGTAATTACAATTGGTTTTTGAAATTTTTGTGGTTTTCATTAAGAATTAAAATCAATATTAGTTGTTGCATAATCAAATATAGTTAACTTCATGGGGGTACCCATCTCTACCTTCCTATACCGCCTAGATGTTGTTAAAATATGACGTTTGTTCTAAGAGTAACCCTCATTTGATATAGGGTGATCCGCTATTGTAGTTCTGCAGATATAGGGAAAATATGATTTTTTTTTTGTATGGGGGTATCCATTTCTCCCCCCGTATCCATGCAAGATTTTGTTCAAATATGCAGTTTGTTGACCATTTCAAGAGAAGGCGGTCAAAATCCATTACTTTTGATTGGAATTTTTATACGCTGTGAGACATTGGTCTTTAATTTTTGCTATAAAATGTAAAAAATCGACCGATTAGAAAGAATGTTATGGAAGGTTTAAAATACATTTTAATTTTGTTATAAAAATGAAGTGATTAAGTTTGCTAAAAAGGTTTTTTAGTTCTTAAATATTCAGTTACACATATGAGTCCTTGATTACGAAAGTGGTACAAGTCATTTATTTCTTGTTTCGAGATATTTAGAGGTTTGCATTTTAAAGGATTAAAAAATATTATTGCATTACACACTGTATAATTTTTTTAATCATGGAAAAATAACCATATACGGACACCACTACATCATAAAAGACCAAAAAAAAAGACCCCTGTCTCCCAGTTTTGCCCAAAGTCCTCCAGGTTTTTTTTATGGGCCCTCAAAGATGTGGGGCCTCGATGTCATTTTTACAAAAAAATTATCATTTACTCAAGCTCATATTTTGCAAACCGTTTGGAATTTTGATATACTCTCTGAGGCAAAGTTGTAATGGGTGATTTTTTTGAGGTTAGGATTTTCATGCATTAGTATTTGACAGATCACGTGAGATTTCAGACATGGTGCCAAAGAGAAAGATGCTCAGTATGCTTTGACATTTCATCATGAATAGACTTACTAACGAGCAACGCTTGCAAATCATTGAATTTTATTACCAAAATCAGTGTTCGGTTCGAAATGTTCAAATGTGACAAATTTTGTTCAGCGATGAGGCTCATTTCTGGTTGAATGGCTACGTAAATAAGCAAAATTGCCGCATGTGGAGTGAAGAGCAACCAGAAGCCGTTCAAGAACTGCCCATGCATCCCGAAAAATGCACTGTTTGGTGTGGTTTGTACGCTGGTGGAATCATTGGACCGTATTTTTTCAAAGATGCTGTTGGACGCAACGTTACGGTGAATGGCGATCGCTATCGTTCGATGCTAACAAACTTTTTGTTGCCAAAAATGGAACAACTGAACTTGGTTGACATGTGGTTTCAACAAGATGGCGCTACATGCCACACAGCTCGCGATTCTATGGCCATTTTGAGGGAAAACTTCGGAGAACAATTCATCTCAAGAAATGGACCGGTAAGTTGGCCACCAAGATCATGCGATTTGACGCCTTTAGACTATTTTTTGTGGGGCTACGTCAAGTCTAAAGTCTACAGAAATAAGCCAGCAACTATTCCAGCTTTGGAAGACAACATTTCCGAAGAAATTCGGGCTATTCCGGCCGAAATGCTCGAAAAAGTTGCCCAAAATTGGACTTTCCGAATGGACCACCTAAGACGCAGCCGCGGTCAACATTTAAATGAAATTATCTTCAAAAAGTAAATGTCATGGACCAATCTAACGTTTCAAATAAAGAACCGATGAGATTTTATGCGTTTTTTTTTTAAAAAAGTTCTCAAGCTCTTAAAAAATCACTCGTTAGCTCTTGTCATAAAGAACAAAAATTGTTTTTTAAAATCTCCGACTTAATAGAGCATAATTCCTTGAGATCAAAAAAATATTTCACCAATTGGTAGTCTGAACCTTCCCCAATACTCCTATTATATATTGGCCGGTTTGTAAACGTGGGCACCAGAACAATTTTTCTGACCCAGGTTTCGATATTTTCTGCACAAATTAATCAATTCACTTTTTTAATTTATTTTTTGTGACTTAAAAAATTTTGCTTTATCAAAAATTTTTTGTCACTATACTGAAATCAGTTTAAGAAAAATCGGTTTACCAAAGTAGGTGAAAAAATAAAAATTTCAGTTTCAAAAGTTGAATACCTCGTAAACTAATAATAAAACATATTGTCCATATGTTATTGAACATTTTTTGTAAAGCTTGACTTTAAAATATTTAAAATCGGTTCAAATTAGTAAAAGGTGTCCTTTAGAACATAGTATACTTTATAAAGTAGTAGTAGTACCGCCTCCTAAGGACTTAATGATCTAAGTTTGATACTTAAGCTCGACTACACCTCTATTATAGCCATGAGAAGTTTCAATACAAACGAGCGAACCGTTTCCATATTTTTATCCAAATCGCCCAGGGTATGACGTGAATGGTTAAATGCCCAACAATTTCTGTTTATAACTTTAATCAATGTAAAAGGATATTTAAGATCTTGAGTTTTTTCATGCACAACACATACAAAAGCTGGCAATACAAAATTATATTCATACTGCTATTTACCAAATTGACATACATGACGTGATAAAACTACAAATGTAGATAATCGAAAATATCTATATTTATAAAATCACATACTACATATACAGTAAATATAAATATGTGTGCGTACTCTGATATTAGTGTAGATAAATATTAAAAGTTCAATAGACCAGTAAGTATTCTCCTCTGTCTTGAATTTAATTGCAAAACATGAAATAAAAGTTTGGATATGGAATCATGAATGACTTTCAAAGTCCGCGAATTCGTAGCCCTATTCATGGATTATTGCCATTGTGACCACTCTTACTAATTTGGAGATTTTGCAGCTAAGTCTAGCATTTTTTTAATGCCAATCGTGGAGAAATTTTTCTCTCAGCGGTTAGCGGGAAATGTAGAGATTTCTAAATACACCCAGGCTGTCTAAATTGTTTATAATTTCACTAGTCCAATATAGTCATTTGATACGTTTTTTCCGCATTTGACAGGAAATTAGGTAGCGGTCTTAAGGCCTGTTTAAATATCTTGTTATTGAACATATCTATCTATGTTTTCAGCAAGGTTCGGCAAGGAAAGTGAATCCAAAAAAAAAAAAATCAAGAGCTTTGGTGGATCTTCTTTCACGAGAAATCATACGTCTTCCATGTGAGAATCACGACTTTACAGAAATACGTGAGCATGCTTTTGTAAGTTATTATAAGAAACAATGAAAGAAGGTGTTAAGTTGCCAGCTCTGGGTTAAAATTGACTGGACTTTTTTGTCCACTTTATTACCACTATACTACAGGAAATTTTAGCATAATAAGCGTCCTTTGTGATTTGTAATCTATACATATAATAAAACAGTAACTAATTTCCTGTCCATCTGTCTGTCTTTCTCTTTGTGTTCGCAGCACGTAACAACTACTGAATGGATTTTAACAAAATTTTGTGAGGAGGTACCTGAGTAGGTACCTGAGGAGGTAGTTTGATACCAATATAAAATACTTTATTTCCACAAAAATATCTTATTTTAAAGAGAAAGTGGAGAAAAAGCAGTGAAAGTATGCCAATTTTTTTTTTACCCTTTAAGGCATCTTTTATTTTTGAAAGCAATATGTTTTAAACAATTTTGGGCAACAGATGACGCTGTTTTAAAATAATGAGTAAATCATTTCCTATCTGCAGAGCTTTACAAAAATTTTTAGAATTTATAAATTTTAGAATCCAACGATAGGTACCTTAATATAAAGTAAATACGTGAAGTTTTAAAATTTGGTTTGTTTAATTTTAATCGGCAGACCATTCGTAGCGCGCTAGTCTATCTGTCTAGAGGTTGTGGGTTTGATTCCCACCAAATAGTCTGGATGTTTGCTGCAGACAAGCAAAAAGCTTCACAGAGGTAGTAATGTCTTAAAAAAATAAAGTATTGTCAGGACGCACACAACGTGCGTGAGCACAGCTAGTTTTCATATATATTTCTACAAAAAATAAAATTTTAATACAAAAATTAAAATAGAACTCTTTAATTGTTTATTCAAGCAATTTATTATAAAAATGACAACAAAGATCTCCTAAAAATCGTGAATTTGAACCATGTTCAGTTATCGATTTCAAATCACATGATTTTCAAAATTATGTAATTTTAATTTATTTTTATAAAAACTTTAGAAACTTTAAAAATTTTTGAAATACAGTTTTTTGCCTCTCCTGAAGATTTGTGAACTGAGTTGTGACTGTTTACAATTTATTGTGCGATATATTTTGTTTTAACTTGCTGTAAATCTATTTTTAATTGGAAAATAGCTGTTAATTTTACCTATTACTAAGGATTTTGCTATAAAACCGAGGTGTTGTGTCTGCTTTTCAAGTACTTTATTAACTCATCTTATTAATATTATTACAAAGCAACTGAAATACTATTATTCAAAAAAATAATAGTTACATATCTAGTTAAATCTTCTTAATGATCATAATTAAATGATCATAACTACAATAGACTGCTTCACTTACATCTAATTTTAGTGTATTTACATATATTCATTTACAAAACACGAGGCCTCTTTTAAGCACTCAGTAGTGATTAAAACTTACTTACATTTTACCTATAGTAAGGGAAACGACAACATAACCTTCGTATACTTATTGAAAGAACCTTGAATTATTTTTTTTTAAAAATGAATTCAAGAAATTTCTAATGTTATCTTATTTATCAAAACATTTGAATATAATAACCTCTTAATTAGATTAGTAAATATTTCCGACAGCAAATAACCTACCCTGCTATCTACAACGAAGATTTTCTGGTGTCTACTCATACTCCATCCCAACCACATTCCTAAAAAAAATATAATACAAATTATTTGAAAAAAAAGTATTCTTAAATTTCGATTTGTCTCTAACAATTAACATTTTGATGATTATCTGGCACATCTATGCGGTATGGTTTGGTCAAGGTCATGACACTGCAGGGGAAAAATATTATTCCAATTTTCTTTTTCTAACCACCCCTATCGCGAAAAAAATCCTATCGTGAATGATTTCTATTGTTAAATACAAGTAATTTGTTATTTGAATCATTCACGATAGAACATTTTGGAGATTTTTCATGGGAATAATTACTCGCGATAGGGGAAAATATCTCAGAGTGTATGCTTATGCAGATTTGAGAAATTTCAACTTTATATAATTTTGTTTTAAATTAAGAAATTAAATGTGATTATTCTTTAACCTTAAAACTTATTTACCTTAACTTCTGCCTCTTAAACAAGTAAAAATTCATTTCAACTAGAAGTTGTTTCTTAGGTTATTTGGGGCAATGAAGTCAAATGAAAAATAAAGGAACTTTTAGGACATATGTGGGACATATGTACAAAACCTCATGAAATTCTTATTTTTGTTTTTTTAGTAGTTTTATTCATAAGGCGTAATTTTGCGCAACCGTTGAGTGTTTGTCTTAGAAAAGGGTTGTTGAGTAGTTTCTCTCAACTTAACAGTTGGGTATTTTTTATCATAAAATATTTCAGCTACCAGTGGCCATGTTGTGCTCAACCTAAACAGAGAAGAGAGTTATGCGGTTTCTTTTCCATAATTCTGAGCTAAATTAATTACACACTGTGTAATTTTATAAGTCATGAAAAAATAACCATATACGGACACCACTACGTGATAAAAGACAAAAAAAAAGACCCCTATCTCCCAGTTTTACCCAAAGTCCTCCAGGTTTTTCTTATGGGCCCTCAAAGATGTGGGGCCTCGATGTCATTTTTGGAAAAAAATGATCATTTGCTCCAGCTCATATTTTGCTAACCGTTTGAAATCTCAATAAACAACTTTCTAGAACATATGAACTTCCTAGGAATGATTCTTTACACCGTTAAGGCAGCGCTTCAATGCATCAATAAAATTGATATTACCTAAGCGTTACCTAAACGGTGTTAAGAATCATTCCAAGGAAGTTAATATGTTCCAGAAAGTTGTTTATTGAGATCATAGGTTCATTTTTGTAGTTGATTGTTTCCTTGAATTTTGAACGATTAGCTACCTATGGACCTGAACAGAGGAAAAAAGGAAAAAAAAATTTAATTTTTTAAAGTTTTTTGCGATTTTGACCTTAAAGATGAAGTTTTTTTGATTTTATATGTTCACAATTTTTATTCTTTATGACAAGAGCTACAACTTTGCCTCAGAGAGTATATCAAAATTTCAAACGGTTTGCAAAATATGAGCTTGAGTAAATGATCATTTTTTTGCAAAAATGACTTCGAGGCCCCACATCTTTGAAGGCCCATAAAAAAAACCTGGAGGACTTTGGGCAAAACTGGGAGACAGGGGTCTTTTTTTTTGGTCTTTTATCATGTAGTGGTGTCCGTATGTGGTTATTTTTTTCCCTGTTGCACTGTGTTATTTTAAATTATGTATTTCTAATCGACTTCAAAAAAAAAAAAAAAAGAAGGAGGTCATCTATCAATTCGTCTGAACGTATCTGACAGAATCTCCACTACTATGCCCGGTATAATTGCATGTATAAATATTTAAAATTATAAATTAAATAATGAGTGTAAAAAAATAAAGGGTGTCTCTTGAACCGTTATGGATAGACATTGGAATATACAGAACGTACATTACTATGTTCGTTATAGTAACAAGTATAAAATTATTTGATTCGGGTACTAGTTCTTACAGATTACTTCCTTTTAAATTTTTATTTTAGAATTGAATATATTAGAATATCTGTTTTGCAGTCGGTATTTTTGCAAGAATTATTTAGTTTTTCAATTGTTTACATTTGTCAGCTCTTTATTATGCAGTATATTTATTAAGTCGTTTTTAAGATGTAATTGCTGAGCTCATCGGTCGACAACAGTTTCGTAGCAGTTGAGCTCAGCTGTTATGACTTATAAACGTGCCCAATGTTACGAAATATAAAAATTTTATTTATAAATTTTTAATTTTTTTAATTTTTTTTTTGCAATCCTCTCGATAAATATGTATGTTCCAACCCAAATCTTTTTAAAATCGATGCACCATTTTGACTTTAATTATTTTCTATTCTTTTTTAATCTTAATATTTTCTGCTTTAAAAAATTGCCATTAAATGGGAAAGACGTGCTTAATAAAAATCTGCTCTATCACGTCTATAATTTTTTAATGGGAGTGGCAGATAATAATCCCTCAATCGAGTGTTCATTGTAAATCGACACCGGATAAACCGATTCAGACCCTTGGAACTCCAGAAGATAAAGTAAAAAATTATCTTTAAATCTGTAAAGTTTTGGAATTATTGGGATTTTGTTTGCATGCAAATTTAAAAAAGATATGCTTTTTAAAAATTTAAAAAAAGGCAAAAATTTAAATTTGTGCAACTTTATATACACAGAAAAAAATATTTTCACCAATTAAAGGTTTTAATTAGTTCCGGATACGAAATTAATTACATTTTTTATTTAATTCATTTAAATATCAACCCCCTTATTCATAAACGATTAATAAATTTATGAAGGGCTTATTGTACGAAATTTGTATCGGAAATCTGTTTTATAAGCTTGCCATAACTTTATTTTACGTTTATGAATAAGGGGGCAATTAATTAGAATATCATTCTAATCCTTATTAATTAAATATATGACTGAACCAATTAAAAAACTAATCAAATTTGTATCTGAATCCAATTAAAACCTTTAATTGGACCAGCAATTTTTTCTGCTACATAAGTTTGGGAATTGAAGAATTGTTTGCCTTTTAATTTTTCTATCACTTCTCTTACGACCTACGTACATGAATATCGGCTCTCCTCATACTCAACTCTTTGCTTTTAAATAAATTTTATAAATTCTTTATTTTTGTTTTTGTTGTTTTTTTTAATAAATTTCACATTTGCGACATTGAACTGATAAGAAAACTAAACCAAACTAAGATTTATTTTATGTTAAAAATAAGTTCATAATTAAATTAAAAATTTACGTTTGATGTAAAATTTAATAATTTTCTTTGTAGTTTTAAAACAAACTTTGAACCGTAAACATCATTTCCTAATCTCTAAAAACTAATTTAAAAAAAATGAAATTGTTTTATATAATTTTGTTATTAACTGTAATATTTACACTGACGCTTACAGCATCTGTGGTTCGTCGAGATGCAGAGAGTTTCGATGATGATGATTCGGCTGCAGATGAAAATGGCATTAATAACAGCGACGATAATGATGATGACAATGACGTTCTAGAAGAATTGCCAATAGCTTCAATCAAATCACGGGCTATAGCTATGGATCCAGGCTTATGTCGTGAGCTATCTCGTTATCATCCGCATCATCCACGCTGCCATCTGTATTGTATAAAATTAAATCATTGGATGGGAATCTGTCGACGTGATAGTTGTCATTGTTATTCTTAAATTAATTAATTTAATTTAAAGTACAATAAAATTACATTAAAATAACACACACACACACAAATACTTGTATTAAGGAAATACTTGGTTATACCCGCTGTGCTTCGCTACCACCAACGAAGAGAAAAAAATAAAATAAACATTTGTTTGAGAAAGTAAGGCCAAGTAATGTATATTTATATCAATTACATGCAACAAGTACAAAATTAGAACAACAGCAGGCATTTGGTTTGTGTAAAAATCATTAATTGTGTCAACTACCACTCAGGGATGGCAAAGTGGGTACAATTGTACATTCTTGTAATAAAAATAATTAATATCAATTCTGCTAAGTAATAATTAAAAAATTAAACATGAATGCTCTTTTTATACCCTTCACCACAGGTGGAAAGGGTATATATAACTTTGTCATTCCGTGTGTAATTTCTACAATATTCATTTCCGACCCCATAAAGTATATATATTCTGGATCCTTATACATAGAGAAGTTGATTAAGCGATGTCCGTCTGTCCGTCTGTCCGTCTATCCGTCTGTCCATGTTAGTGTGGTAATGTCATTTGCCAAGGCACCAGAAGAGATACAAAAAATTTAAGCACACCAATCGGACAGGCATAGTTTCGAAAATTTTGGTATTGCAATTCAGCAACATCGAATCATTCCTTTGGAGGCTACGGGCCAAAAACCACGCCCACCTATATTTTTTTACGTTTTTTTTAATTTTTTTCGGCTTTAATGATTCTGTTTTGCCTTTTTTGTCAAATAAATATTAGACTGCGACAGGTAGATCGCAAGGAGTGCATACAGATCTCGGGGGATCAAAAACCCCCTGCGAGGGGCTATTTTTGTTTGTTTTTAGATTGGTAGGGTTTTTCTGCTTTGATTTGTATTAGAGACCTTAATAGAAAGCAATACGCATAGAGGGAGCCAATGGGCCCGCAGGGTACCCACTGACAAATAGGAGCAGTTAAAAGGACCCCCTATGTGTCAATATGATGAATTTTTTTTTTGTAAGGATTTCTTTCTGCTTTAGTCTGACCATTCTAACTCAATATAGATTGGAGAAAGGTCCAAAATTTAACAAAAAAATTTCAATCAAATTTTTAAAAAAAAATTTTTTTAAAAATTTTTTAAAAAAAATTTTTTAATTTTTTTTTCAAAAATATTTACAAAAAAAATTTACAAAGCATTTTCAAAAAGATATTTTACAGAAAAATATTCGAAAAAAAATTTATTTAAAAAATTTTCCAAAAAATTTTCGAATAAAATTTTACAAAAAAATTTTAAAAAATTATTTTTACAAAAAAATTTTTACACGCAATTTTCGAAAAATTAAAACAAAAATTTCAATATTTCTTTGAAAATGAAAATCATGACTGTAACATAATATATAAGAATATACATACATATGTATGTATGTGTGCATATAGAGTAACATATTTTTTTTAAATGCAAACGGAATGTCTTCTATTTCTTTAACTCATGAATAATGATTTTTTCTCATACGACTTTATTTAAGTAAAGAGTCAACAATATGGATAATGCTGTACATGTCTGTATAAATAAAATCACCGTGGTTAAGGGTATAGAAGATTCGGCACGGCCGAATATAGCACTTTTACTTGTTATATATTTAAATCAATTTCGATTTAAGCAAGAATTTACAAAAAGTGTGTTAGTGTAATTTCAACCAGAAAAACACAATTTAAAAGTTTCGTTTGAAATCCCTGATGAAACAAAGAATATCAAAAAATATATTTGTAATTTTATATTCAATTTGAATTTTCTTTTTAAAAAGACAATGGCGCAAAAAAATATATATAACAAAAATGTTTACACATGATAAAAACACAAAGCGAAAAACTATCCGCTGAGCTCCTGCATGTCCTTGATATGTACATATGTATATAATTTGAGTATGGGTTCCGTACCCAGGTACAATATCACAGTTTAGACGGGCGAACATTTGGAAGAAAAACATTTTGAATTCTCTTGTGTTTTTTGATTTGCGTTCAACGAACGCAAATGTTTTCCTTCCAAATGCTTCGTGTCTAAGCTAAGACAATGTCTGTCAGCGCCTTCAATCTCTGTAACCGCAATAAGTAGACTCGTGATTTTCACAGATGTATCTACAACCGTGGCCTCTATAGCAAAAATTACTAAAACTTATAGGGTGTTCCGAAAGTGAAGTGGTCAATTCTTAAATTGTAGGCGGCAACTATTTAAAATTTACACACAGTAATTAAAATTATGACAACGGTAACAACAGGCAATGAAAATAAAATTAATAAAAATAAAAGGGCACTCCCTAGATGTCGCAAATTTTAGAAATTTAGCCTTGCTCTAGTATAAAAAAATAATTTAAAAATAAAGGGTGCCTCATAAGACGTGAAGAAACTAACAAGTTGTATTTTTAAAGTTGTACTGAACAAAGTACGAAACCCTACGTTTGTGACTCTGACTCGCACTTTACTGATTTATTATTTCTCTCATTTTGTGTGGCAAATACATATTGTATTTTTATATTTCTTATTAATAAAAAAAGTTTATTTAACTGCTCTTTATTTAATTGATTGCTTCTTGCCTCGATAGACTGATTGGCAGTGCGCTAGTCTAGCAGTCTCAAAAATTTTAATATTTAAATTAAAAATGAAAATAAATTTATATGCTTAAAAAAATTAGATAAGCAATAAAAAACCATGCAAAAAAAAAACAATTTGTCTTATTTTTTGCTACGAAATGCCATTAATGCCTTCTCGTTAATCGGAAGACCATCTGGTACGGTTTCCGATATGAGTATGGAATGCGACGGAGGAGTAAAGAGGCCTTCTAAAATGCCTTCATACTTCTTCCTTTTACCACTGAGATATTCTATAATACATTTACATAATATTACGTACCACTTTGTACATTAGGGTTCCCCTTAATATTGATAGGAGGATTTCCCTCACTCTCACCCAACAAATTGGTGAATATTTAACACATGACGCTTAAAAAAAGTATATCAATTTAAAAAAAAGGAAAGTTTTCAACATTTTATGGCTGAGCAACTTTTCTTTTAATAACAAATTTAATAAAATAAATTAAAAAATGTCAAAAGATCCATACCAACAAAAACTATGAAAATTGTATGATGTTTTTTTTTATTTTTTTGCTTTAGTGAAAGTAATAATTTCAAAGATTTACATTAAAAAGTCTGTCAGTTGGGAATCTTAAAAAAGCTTCCCTTCATGTAATAAATAAATGAAACTAAGTCATTGTCGATTTCTGATCTTAATATAGTAAGCTAACGCAAACTTTCAGATACACTTGAAGGTACAACCGCAAATTCACACTCGCAAGTAAATGCAATTTTAGATAATGCCAAGATACAAGGAGAAATCGAGAACGAAGCGAAAATCCTTAGTAGGTCGCATTAATGCTAACAGCATCTAAACATAATAAATCTTATGAACTGAATTCTGAAGGAAAAGAGCCTATACCGTTACCACCCGCCGTTTATTTTAAGGAGCAAATTTAAAACGAATAACAAAATTATTAATTTCTATAATATGGTAGAGCTCGTTTTATGTGAAAATAAAATGCATGTATTTTTATATTTGCTAAACAGTTAAGGAGATTGAAAAACACAAAAATAACCAGTGATGCCAACTTAGCTACATATGATTTGCCCAAAAAATATTTGTTAGCCCGAAACTTGAAAACACTCAAATTTATTACTTTTTGCAACTACAAGTATTTTTAAGTCCTTGTAGTTGCTTTTTCCTTTTTGTACAAAAGGTGATTTATTTTTAAATGTATTCCCTTTGTTTTAAATTAATACACTGCTAATTTTTAATAATTACATCAACATATGCATAAATAATATTGGAGCGAAATATCTCATAATATTTAAAAATATGATTGAAAAAGTCTTCTCTTTAAAAATCAGTAAGATTGCGGAAAGAAGATTTCAAAGTAAGTGCCCTAAATTTATTTATAAAAATATTTGATCCCGATTTCAAAATATATATTCACTATTGCATCACAAAAGACAATATTAGTTATTTAAGCTTCAGTAAGCCTGACAAAGTTTGCTTAAAAATAAATGTGAAAAAAATCTTTCGAAAAGAATACTTATCATATACATTAGGCTAGTATATGGCAGAAAATAAATGTTTGTATTACCCATTCAAATAGTAATAACAATTTGTCTTTTTATGTGAGATATAAAGTTTTATTGTGATTGAATCACATGTTGAGGTGCCGCAGAAGTTTTGAACATATTTTTTGTCTTTAAATCTTATATAGTTATATTTTTTATTTTATTGGTGGTTTTTTATGTTTATTTTTATTTTAATTTCATTAAAACTAATTCTAAAATAATTCAGAATATAAAAATTTTCTATCCGTCCTTTCACTTACATAATACAGTTTTTGCAGATCCAAAAAATTAAATTTGCTAAATTTCGACAAATATAGATCTGCGGCATTTTGGATTTGCGCCACCTCTTACCCTACTCCGATCGTCTTTAAACATTAACATTGACTTAACTATTATTGAAATTGAAAAAAATATTATTTCGTTCCTCCCTAATATACATTGATGGATTCTTAACGATTTAAATAAAAAAACGACAATAAAGCTGGACTCGCCCATTTTGTCCGGACAAATCTTTTGTGAAAACAAATATTTTTTTCCGAGAGTATTCTACAGCACGATTCATCCATTTCGAAAATTTTGCCCGGACAAACAAATCTGCCATATGAGTGCATAAATAAACAAGTCATATTAATTTTACAACGTGGCAACAAATCAGCAAATGATTACAATCTTGGTGTGAAATTGCATGTTTTTTAGTATTTTAACATTTTGTTTATTAAGACATGTATTTTTAATGAAAATTGATTCTATTAAACGCTGTTAAAAAAAATGAAAAAAAAAGAATTGCAGTAAAAGAAATTTTAAAGCAAAGAACAGCTATGGACTACTATCACGTATCGGTTCCTGAGATGCGCTTAAATGATGTAAAAACCTTTGTTAATTGTCATCGCATGGACCCAACTACGTTTTTTTACGCTTGCTTTGCTTTGCATGATTATTTTTATATAAGTTATTGCTCATGTCGTACATGCATTCTCTTCTGGGCTTTTTCATTTCCATTATAATCTTGAGGGCAATTGCTTCATTGAATTCCATTTTCATAAAATAATTTTGTATTGAAAAATATTTCTTTGTTGATAATCAATACAAACAAAACAAATGCCACAATTTTAAACTATGCAAACACATCTACATAATGGCAACTCAATTCAGCTTTTTCTAATAATTCTTGCAAAAAAAACCGACTTCAAAACAGATAGAACGGCACCAATTCTAAACTAAAAATGTAAGAAGTAATCTGTATGAATTAGATTTAAACCAAATAAAAGATGCGCCAAAATTAGAGGGAAAAAAATAAAGACTATTGAATGTCAAGCCTCTCCCTATTACTGTTTAAAAGTTAAGTTATTTTCACCAGCATCCGTCTTGTATGGGGACACCATGCAAGTCTCTGTCTATAACGGTTTCAAAGATAGGGGCACACAGATCAAATAACATCACCTATTCGGACACCCTTTTACAATGTTAAATTAAAGACCTGTTGTTATAGAGGACTTGGTCACAAAGATTCTTTGTAAATTTCAACTATCTGTCTATAACGGTTAAAAAGTTTAACCATATATATCAAATTACATGAACTATTGGGACACCCTTTACATTATAATTCCAAATATTTATATTTGTTATCATACCAGAGAAAGTAGTGGACATTCTGCCTAATTTTTAAGTGTTTGTGTTTAACGGTTCAAAAGATAGGGTCATATATATCAAATTACGTAATTTATGGGGCCACCCTTTAATTTCTAACTTCAAATTGTATACTTGCTATAGTGGACTTTGCAATACAGGTTCCTTGTAAATTTCAGCTGTCTGTCTCTAACAGTTCAAAAGTTTGGCCACATACATAGAATTACATTAACTATTGGGACACCCTTTAAGTTCCAAATTCAAAATTTTATACTTTTTGATACAGCTGACTTAGCACTACAGGTTCTTTGTAAATTTCAGCGGTCTGTGTACAACTATTCAAAAGTATGGCCATATACATCAAATTAAATGAACTATTGGAGCACCCTTTAATTTAAAATTTTGAGTATTTATACATTTTATTATAACGGTCATAGTAGTCGACATTCTGTCAAATTTTCAAGGTTAAGTCTATAACGGTTCAAAAGATAGACCCAAATAGGTCATATTATGTCACCTATGGGGACACCTTTTAAATTTTAAATTAGCACTACAGGTTCTTTGTAAATTTCAGCGGTCTGTGTACAACTATTCAAAAGTATGGCCATATACATCAAATTAAATGAACTATTGGAGCACCCTTTAATTTAAAATTTTGAGTATTTATACATTTTATTATAACGGTCATAGTAGTCGACATTCTGTCAAATTTTCAAGGTTAAGTCTATAACGGTTCAAAAGATAGACCCAAATAGGTCATATTATGTCACCTATGGGGACACCTTTTAAATTTTAAATTTATTTTTTTATTAATTTCTGCTGTTGGGAGCTATAGCGGCAGGCAATTTTTTAAAATTTTAATTTGCTGCCCTTTACGGTTCTTAATACACGTAAAAAACATGAATGTTTTTCTCTCACTCTCTGAGAGAAATGTGAAACTATATATAAAAAATTGTTGTCCGAACAAAAATTTTGTCCAGACAAAATGGGTCAATCCAGCTTTATTAATTGATGTTGTTATAGCGGCCATAGTAATACACCTACTGTGAACATTTTAAGAGTCTACCTCTTATCGTTTAGAAAAAGCATATATATATACATACGTGAAAATGACCTCACTATCGGGACACAATTTAAGTTTTATTTAGTTTATAGTTATAATTACTCTATGTAAATTTCAAGTATCTGCCTATTATGGTTAAAAAAATAAAGTTATATATAGGTAATTCCATATAGAAGCAACAATGCACTCAAAAAGACTACTTGAGATTTTATTGAAACTTTTTATTTATATTCCTTGGCTTCCTGAATCCAAATATAATTAAAAAAAATTGTTGCTTTTACAGTTTTTTAGCTATACTGTTATCAAAATAGAAAAATATCGCTTTTTTGCATATGCGCTCTGGGACTTAATATATTCCAGTTCTATAAGCCATGGGAAGTTCAGCTTTATTATGAAGTATCATCTATCTAGGTAGTTGGAATTGTTGTCTATTTAAACAAATTTATCAAAGAAATAGGATATGAGAAATTTTAATTTTACATTATATTTCATAGAAGATAGAGCTTTTTGAAATTGTTTTACACTTGTAAACAGATTCTATTTCTTTGATAAGTTTGTTTAAATAGAAAATTAATAACAATTGAAACTACCAGGTAGATTGATACAAAGAGTACTGATGACGGAAGTAGCTGTCTAGATAATGCATTCTGCTTTGCTGGTATCTAATTTTTCTTTATCTCTTTATAATTAAGAACTTAAGCCTAAATAATTAATTTAGAAATTTTTATTTTTTTATTATATTTATAACTATCTACCTTGTAGATAGATAAGAAGACTGCTGATGACGGACGTAGCTGTCTGGAAAATGCATTCCACTCTGCTGGTGTCTAATTTTTCTTTATATCTTTATAATTAAGAACTTACACCTAAATAAATAATTTATTCATTTGTTATATCTTACTATTTTTCTCACCTGAACTGTTTTTAAGTTTCATAAACTGTTAATACTGGCAAAACTATGAATTTTAAAATACTGTTTCGGTAAATAAATTTATTTTCTGTAAGAGCTGTTTTTTTTCCAGGAATTCCCGGGAATGAGAAAAATTTTTTTCCCCGTTTACCGGGAAGTTACCCTACTAAAGATGCAGTTCTAAAGGCCATTAACACAAGCCAGCGTTGAAAGAGCCTGCTCTGAAAATTATATTAAGTAACTTATGTTGCAATTTATCTGAAATAACATTGCGTTCATTACTGTTTCTTAAATTGATTTCTAAATAAATAGACATATTTCTGAATGTTTTACTGAATCCTTTATTATTTTCAAAGATATAGCTTTATACTTATAATGTTTCCAAAGGGTGCTAGTAATGCAAATTTATTTATTTATTATTAGTTACAATCATAGATAGGACATATATTTTAATTATTTAAGGCAAACATTATATTTCGCTTAATTACATTATTACTGAGAGAAAAATCAATACAATAATAAATACTATTGAAATCATTTCAGCATCTTAGGAACGGATCAAAATTTGCATAGTTTGTTCTAAAGACTTTAATTGAGAGGGGATGATAGCGACGTGTTGGACGATGTGGAACTTTAAAGTAAATGTTTTTTATAAAGAAATCGGAGCGGATATGGTCATTTATTAAGTTTAGCACAAACATCACGTTTAGCATTACTCTGCGACTTTTTAGCGATAGCAGCTTAATAAGCCCAAGTCTAGCTGTATAAGACAGAAGATTTGATGGATTCTACCGTAACCCACGGAGGCAGAATAGAAGAAATTGTTTTTGTACAGATTCAACCCTGTCAATATGTATTTTGTACATTGGATCCCATATTTTTGATCCATATTCCAGAACTGGGCGAACAAGTGAACTGTATAATTGTTTTGTAATGTATGGATCCTCAAATTTCTTCGCCCAACGTTTGATGAATCCAAGAAGGCCTCGTGCTTTATTTACAGTTAAGGTTATATGTTGAATAAAGTTAAGTTTAGCGTCCAGCAAAATTCCAAGGTCAGAAAAAACGTTTACTTTAATCAACTCATGACCACCTAATACATATTTGGTGTTTATATTACGTCTTCGAAAAAAGCAATATGTTTACACTTATTAAAATTTAATTTCATTAAATTAAGGTTACACCAGGAATGAAGAGAATCGAAGTCTTTTTGTAGGATATGACTGATCTGCATAGTTATTATGACTGTGGAATATTTTAACATCATCCGCATACATTAGAATATAAGAATGTTTTATTATTTTCGGTAAATCATTTGTAAATAATGAAAAAAGAAGTGGCCCTAGATGACTTCCCTGTGGAACACCCGATGTAACTGCAATTGACTTCGATGTCACATTTTTGTAAAGCACATTTTGTATTCTATCAGTTAGATATGATTTTATCCAATTTAAGCAGTTTTGGGAAAAAACCTATACAGTGAAGCTTTTCCAGCAGGAGTTTAAATGATAATAAATCAGTCAAGTGCGGTTCAGACTCTTACACGTAGGGTTCCGTTCTATGTTTAGTACAAGTTGTTAATTTTTTACGTCTTATGGCACACCTTATAATTTTTAAATTTTTGTTATACTAGAGCACAGTATAAATATCAAGTGTCTGCCTATAGCATTTAGAAGAGAAGGTCAAAATCCTCAAATTCGCGATATCAAGGCAACACAATATTTTTTTTTAATTTATTTTCGTTACTTGTTACTCTAGATATTGTAAAATATAACATGTGTTAATATTAAGTGTCAGCCTATTACTGCTAAAATATAATAAATTTCCATGAAAATATCAGGAGGCTCTTGCGGTTTAAAAAATATCGCAATATAAGTCAAAAATATGTTATTGCGGAACATCCTTTAATTGTTATAGCTGCTATGGCTACACATTTACTGTAAAAATTTCTACCTGTTACGGTTAAAAAATAAGGCCATGTACGTCCAAGTCATATCACTATCGGAATAACCTTTAATTTTTAGGTTTATTTTTGCGTATTAGCTAAATTACACGATGACATTTTTATGAAATCAGTTGCATGAAACCGGTTTTGTGTAGGCAAGAGGTGTAGAGAGGCAAGGAAAAACAAGAAAGTTCAAAAGAGAATTAAAGAAATTTCATGAAACGATTTCATGGTGTAAGTTACGTATATTTGTTTATATAGCAAACTAAGTTTTAATTTATTACTGCAAATTTTAAGTGTACCCCTCCTAAACTTAAATAAATAAACACATATGCGCGAATAACACATCCTTATTGGAACACCCTATAAGGTTTAGAATTTGTTGCTACAGCGGCATCTTCTGTGAAAATTTCCAGAGATAAAAGGCGCTGAGAAACAGATGAACGGGCGGACGTTATAGCGAAAACAATAGGGTTACGTTTTTACCTTTAGGTAAAGATGATACCGCATTAAGTCTTTATTAGTTTTTGACAAGATCTATACCAAAACCAGAAGCTGGTTGAGCTTTAGAAGACTTTTTGGTTATTTATAATGGTTATAGAGGACCAAAAAATACATAATTTTTGTAATGGTTATTAAAGACCTAATAAAAATCCTTTTTAAGTGTTATAATAGACCAAAAGAATTAAAAATATATTACAATGGTTATGAAAAACCAGAATAAATAAAAATCTTTTATAATGGTTATGAAAGACCTAAAAATTAAAAATCTTTTCTTATGGTTATGGCAGGAACACTTTTTTGTGGTTGTTTATAATTGTTAATACAGGACCGAAATTTTTACAGTTATTTTTTCTGTTACCAATTTAATATTAAAATAAAAATAACAGTTATTTCGGGTCCCTGGTTATATGCATATTTTTTGTATATGTTTACTAAACACGTTAAGTTAGAAATTATTCTTAAACGAACAATTAATCGACTTAAAATTTTCGAGTAGATACTCTAGCAGATACTTAAGATTTAAACTTAATATGAAGTTCTATGTTCGTTGTTGTATCTGACAAATTGATATACTAACAATTTTTAGAAGTCTTGAAAAACGACATTTCAACGAATATTGCAATTTTCCACCTGTGGTGAAGTGTATAAAAAAATTAGAAGTAATAGTTGCTCTAATATGCAGGTGTAATTTCTAAACCACCTGAAAAAAAATATGTTTTCATTTACACGACGACATTGTTTGATGCGTGTGTGCCAGTGCCGAAATTTGTCTATATAAAAGTATGATCCCAGCCGAATATAGCATAGTTAATTAAAAAAAAAACCGAATAATTTTGTGGGATGCGCAATCTTATAAACCTTCCTCCACTTTATTTTTTTGTTTGCTGTGTTTCTGCTGTTCTGTTTAATTAATACTAAATAACATTGTGATTTATTTTTATGTATCTAAATTATGTTGTTAATGAGAAATAAATTTCTTGTAAACTAAATTAAGGGGTTGGACATGTTAATTGTATTGCGTAGGCCAACACCCACAAAACATAAGAGGCACACAGCTATTCCCCAACTAAGCAAGGGAAATTGTGGTAAAAACCTAATTTATATATTAATTAAATATTGCCTACAGTGGTTTACCATTCTTAAGTACACATATTTTTTAAATCAATAAAATATTTTTTTTTCAAAAATTTTGTTGTTCCAACTAAAAACAAGACTCATACAATCATTACGCTGGCTTCAACACATTTATTTTCCTGTCAATGTTATTAACAAACGGAACATTAAATTTTTATGCACAGTTTGACTTTAAATTCATGTAATAAATTTCAAATTACGTGACAACGTTCATACGTTGATTTTCCCTAACAATTTTCCTACAATCAAAAAAAAAAAAAACACAAAAAGAAGAAAAACGGCAATAGTATTGAAAAAAATTTAAGACCGGTTGCCAAGCTTAATTATTGATCAGGAAATGGTCTAATTAACATAAACCGTATTAAGGCACAAAATGTGCCAAAGGCGATTTAAATGAGTAGAAAAAAATTTTATTCAAAATTACTAGATTGCAGAGTTTACGAATGTTGCATAATTCCAATGTAAACTGGCTTTTTACGCATCGTTGTACTACAACACAACCAACAATATCAGCTTTAACCTAAATTGGAAAACTACAATTGAAAACTGGAGTCGATGTGTTTTAGTTTTGGTCTAGGCGAATGCTGTTTGTACACTTTTGATGTTGATTACTACTCTCATGGTTTGATTGAAGTTTACTTACCAACAAACAGAAGTATTGCTTGTAATATTCATATACCCTCCAGGTAAACCATAACATAAGGGGTCTGTTCAAAAGAAAAGGTGCATTATGAATTTTCACGGTCTATGTACATTAGGTTATCAAAATTTGTTATGTTATGTTGTCAGCCAATTTGGATTAGTAGAAGAATGAACTGATGGCTATACCGAAAATCGTATTTCGGATTACTTTGAAGGGGACAAAATGTATATTGATGAATAAATAAATTGTCAAAAAACTTAAAAATTCGCCATTTGTTTTGTTTTGAACAGAACAATATTTTTTTAAAAATTTCGGACTGAAATGAAATATATGAAGTTGGATGTTTTAGTAGGAAAGTTTTAGTAGGAAAGCGTACCATGCCGCCCAGCTCATCAAACAATTGATATTTTGCGCTCTTAGTTCGATAATCTTATTATCAGCTGTCTTGCTTATGTCTACTAACCGCTTTGAAACAGCGATTTTAGTTCTTAAGACTTTTTGATGTGGAGTTCCGTTAAGCTTAGAGAATAATATATAAACTATTCAAACGTTTATGACTAATATCGTCCGTGCTTTGAGATTAAACCAAAAAACAAAAAAACAAAGTCTTGGAAAATTATGCAGCCAGTATAACCTATTTTGAAGCTAGCCGCTGCAGTTACATAAAAAAAATTTATATTCCTTAAATAATAAATAAATAATAAAAATATATATAAATAAAAATTAAAATATTTGTTGTATCATAATGTCTATAGCAATATAAATTAATTATTAAATTTTTTTATAATTAATTTTTTATAAATTTTGAAAAGATGTTGTATTTGCACCATCTCTAACAATAAACGACAGGTTCTATATGCTTTTTTTTTACTTTGTGGAATTACAACGTTATTAAAATATTTTAAACATCTTCTACAGAGCTTTACAATAATTTTTTGAATTTTTTACAAATTTTACAATTTTATCCAGGGATGGGTACCTTTATATGTAGTAACCATTTAATGATCAAATAGTAACCAAAACTTCTACAGCATTACCATAGTAATGGATAAAACAATTATTCAACGGTATATTGTTACAAAGAACATAAGACGTGTTTTTTCTGCGTGTTCTAAATAATAGTATAAATAATTATTATTATTATTAGTTTTATACATATGTTACAAACGAATGGTTGAAAAGATACTTATTTATTTTTAGAAGACGATCCAAACAGCTTATTTAAAATGGAGTAAAAAAATTGTTCATATGTACAGATAGATATTTAGACACAAATATAGTATTTCAGATGATGAAACAATATTGCGAATTGTAAAAACATTCATTATAAACTGGATGCAACAATGGAATGTATTACAATACTCGAACATTCCTGTATCCAAATACTTATTACTTTTGCCAAACAGCCTGTTTTCCTGCCTACCAACTTGCAACTGCACCAGCCAGGCATCCAGCAGGTTTTAATCTGTACAATTGAATTACTCTGGTGTGTAACGATGACAACACGCAATCATTGTATTACATGGTCATGCGGAACAAAATGCACTTTACTACCATGGTGTTGGCGAGTTTTTGAACTTAATTGTACCAAAATTCAGTTGTTTTTATTTTTCAATATTTTGCAACCGCCAAACGACATGGCTAGATAATACAGCAGATAGTGAAACATACATAAACAAATACTCTAGATTGA
Organism: Phasia obesa; assembly: GCA_949628195.1. Lineage (NCBI taxonomy): Eukaryota > Metazoa > Arthropoda > Insecta > Diptera > Tachinidae > Phasia > Phasia obesa. The sequence goes on along the minus strand of OX451218.1, from coordinate 31,399,792 downwards.
TAAAAACCCAACAAACGAACGATAGATACAAATGTAGATAAACTGTAAGCCCATAATCAACTTTAATTAGGATTCACATCCCTAATAAAACCAAAGTATTGCCCACAAAAAGACCTTGCGATTTTAAATAAAATAAACTGTCATTGGAGGTGAAGTTTCATCACCAAGTGATTTTCAATGCATACGAAGCATCTGTTGACTCTTAAAATAGTTTGTAAATATTATTTAAAATCATTTACCCATATTGTAATTTTTGCTTAGTTTTTTCTAACAAAAACTTGGAAAGCAGCTCAACAGTGGAGCTGGAATATTTATAACAAGATTGATTTCGTCAGAGGTCCATCAGAATTACTGTAATAATAAATTTATTTAATTCGTATCTATATATAAATTTTTGGTACCAGTGGTTAGTAATTTTTCATTATGGATTTCTTTAAGCTTTGAAGAATAATTCTTGCAAAAAAAAACCGACTTCAAAACAGACAAACTTAAAATCATGTTTCTTTAAGACGGTAACTATTGCGACACCCTGTAATTTCCGAATTCAAATTTTATACTAGTTATAGCGGTCGTAGCAATACAGGTTCATTGTAAATTTCAACCGTCTGTCTGTAACGGTTTAAAAGTTTGGCCATATACATCAAATTACCTAAACTATTGCGACACCCTGTAATTTCCAAATTCAAATTTTATACTAGTTATAGCGGTCTTAACAATACAGGTTCATTGTAAATTTCAACCGTCTGTCTGTAACGGTTTAAAAGTTTGGCCATATACATCAAATTACATAAACTATTGCGACACCCTGTAATTTATAACTTTAAATATTTATACTTATTATAACAGATATAGTAATGGACTTTCTATCTAATTGTTAAGTGTTTATCAATAACTGTTTAAAAGATATGGTCATATATATCAAATGAAGTCACCTATTGGGACACCCTTTAAATTCAAATTTTAATATAAATACTTTTTAAGGACGACTTAGTCATACAGATTCTTTTTAAATTTTAACTTTGTGTCCATACACATCAAATTACATCAACTATTGGGACACCCTTTAACTTCCAATTTTAAATATTTATACTTGTTGTTATACCAGACATAGTAGTGAACATTCTGTCTATTTTTCAAGTGTTTGTCTATAACGGTTCCAAAAATGAGGACATAATGGTCAAATTACATCAATAATGGGGACACCCTTTTACATTAACTATTGGGACACCCTTTAATTTCCAAATTCATATTTTACACTTGTTATTTTAGCGGACTTAGCAATACAAGTTCTTTGTAAATTTTAACTGTCTATAACGGTTCAAAAGTTTGGCCATATATATATAAAAATAAACCAACTAATGGGACACCCTTTAATTTTTAATTTTAAATATTTATACTTATTATAAGAGACATAGTAACGAACATTCTGTGCAACTTTCAAGAATTTGTCTATAACGGTTCAAAAGATAGGCGAATAAAGGTGAAATTAAGTCACCTATGGGGTCACCCTTTAATTTTATTTTTTAATTACTTTTTGTTATTGGTAGCTACAGTGATACGCACTTTTTTAATTTTAAATTGGTGACCTATAAAGTTCATAATACACGTAAAAAACATGTATGTTGTATGGGGACACCCTTTAATTTTTAAACTTTTGAACTTCTTTTAAAATGGGACCAATCTGTAGCCATAACCTTTTTAATAGTGCAAAAATTTTGAAAATCGGTTCAGAAATGACCGAGTTCTGAAGGCACAAACATACAAAAAAAAAAGCAACACACAGACGAATTGATAACCTCCTTCTTTTTTTGAAGTCGGTTAAAAAATATGACGTTCTTCACTTTCGAAAATAAAGCAGGTGTTATTTTTCAAGGCCGTTGAAAGTATGATCAAATATTTTATACTAATAACCATCGGAAATGTTATCTATTTATAAAGGTACATGTTTTTTTAGCGTCTAATTGAGTTAATCATGAATTAAAAACAAATATAAAATATATATTGTTTATTATACAAATCAAAAATATTTAAAAAATTAGTGGAAAGTATATTTTTTAATCATTTGTTGCTTTCCGCTGTTTTAAGTATTGAACGTTACTCCTTGTATACAAAAAAAAAACTATAATTTATTAGCCTAGTTTAGTAACCGACACAAATGTACTGAACGTTATCCCAAGTTCTTTTTCCAAAACTTATCAAAGATATCTTAGGTTCTTAGGCCTGCTAAACGAATTGAATCAATGAATTGGGCCCAAAGATTAAAACCAAATATCGAATATATATTGTTTATGCTTTCTTCATACAAAATAGATTTTTCAACTTGAATGCTGTGTCCTTTGTGCGTGAAGAAATTATACATTTGTTAAAATCCGAGGTTAAATTTTTAATTTATTATACAAATAAAAAATATTTCAAAATTTTGGAAAGTTTATTTGTTAATCATTCGTTGCTTTTCGCTGTTTTAAGTATTGAACGTTACTCTTCATAAGTATATATGAACCAATGATTCAAAAAAAAAAAAAAAAAAAAAATTATTTGGCATCCTTGTTTAGTAAGCGACACAAATGTACTGCGCATTACCCAAAGTTCGCTTGCCAAAACTCATCAAAGATATGCGTCTTAGTTTCTTAGACCTGCTAAACGAACTGAATCAATGAATTGAGCACAATGAGCTGGGGATATACAGCTCATTCGTTTGTCCCTTTGGCTTACCTTATGGAAGATAGAGAGTGAGAAGAAAAAGAGAAGAGCTTTCCAATAAGACAAAACTATACATAAGTCAGGGCTGCAATAAAAGGCTCGCTTGCTTGGACGCTCCCTAGTTTAAGAAGTAGGTACCTCCAACGCTGAGTGGGTTAGGAAACCTTGAAAAGGAGCTAATCCTACTTAATTCAATGATTAATTAATGAAACATTAAATGTCCAAGAGATATTTAATAGTTTCATCCTCATCATGGCAGTGACTGTAGCCACTAAATTGAGCAAGTAAATTTTCATCTTCCCTTTATTTTAGCCGTTTTCTTCCGACCTTACAAGGACCATATTGTTCTTGAAGTCAATTCATTACACCACCTGTTCATAAAGAGCATTATTGATGCGCTGTTTTCAGGCCGAGAAAAATATCGTCAATTTCTTCATCATGAATCGTTGCTCTTTCGTTGCCTGCTCATCCTCAACATAGTTATCACGGATGTTTCCATATCTCCGCACTCATTTAAGAGTGATTGTCAGATTTTCTATGGTCGCATTCATGGGTACCGGCTTTCCAGGACTAGATTCAAAGTGATAAATACATAAATGTGGCTTAATATCTAGAAAAAATAAATCTTTATCCAATATTTGATAGTTCTTTAACCCGGTTGCCATTTTTTTCTATTAGAAGATATTTCTTCCTAAAAGATATTGCAGACATTTGGGAGTCTGAAACTTAATTTTGTTCCAAATTCAATTTTAAAGACTCCACCCTTACTTCTCGTTTTGCATAAATACTAAATCTTCGAGATGGAGGAAAGGGACCCCCCGTCACTGTCTGACATGGATCGTGCCTTTTGAATGCATGAAACACTGAGTTTTTCTAGATGTAATTGTGATTCGACAATCTTTAATTGTAAATGTATTGCGCAAACGATCAATGTTTCTCGATTTAATCGCTCTGATGCATGATTATGAGCACCATAAAATAAATTAATGAAATGCCCGAAGAGTTTGTCGAATTGAAACAAGATTTTGAAAATAAATTAAAATAATATGCAAACGTGTATTCATGATAAATTGACGAACCGAACTAACTTCAAAACAACCGAGATCTATTAAATCAGCTTTCGCAGAAAAGAATGCTGACAACTTGGAGTTCTTCGCCTGTAAAATATATATTTTCCATTGTTTTTTATGTTAAAAAATGTTGGTTTAAATATGAAGCATTTTCCATCGAAAGCTAAAATTTTTTTCAATTTTTTTTTGGCATCTTATGGATTTCATCCTTAAACCACTTCTTATTTTTTTTTTAGACCAGATATCTTGTTCTTGTATAGCGTAAGTAAGGTGGCTCCTGGTTGGTACTGGGCACACCACTATTTGTATGGGCCCTTTTACCCCAGTTTTAACAAATCATAAATAAATTGTTGCTAAGAATACCGAGCAAAACTTTTACCTCATAGCTTTTCTGTCGTTGTTCCCGGAATGCCGAAGTTCTCTTTCGGTTTACTGCACTTTGAACTTATACAGCAGAACCACCAATTCGACGCAGATACGACTTAGTTTTGTGGCTTTGAAGCAGCAATTCAGACATGCTACTCATGCCAATTCAATAGCCGGTCGTCGTCTTTTTTCTGCGTTTTTTGCCTTTTGGTGAATCTGTGTCTGGAAATTGCTATAATCGAAATGATTGAATAAGCTCTTCTTGCTTATGAAAAGAGTCTTGATAGAGCACTTCATCATGTAAAAACCTTTTAGGCTGTACGGGGAGCTTTCCCTTAATCAATCAAAAGAATCACTCTTAAATCAACTAAACCTCTCCTGACATGCTGCCTGCGCTAGAGCAAGGTCACAAAAATATACGATACAAAGCATATATCCAATAGAAATTTATTGCAACAAATTGTATTTCTAAACACTGTGCTTCTCCGTAACCCACTTAGCTTAATGGAATAGAACTCAACAACCGTCACTACACTTCAGCCAAAATGCCATCCTTTTTGTATTTCCTTCAAATATTCCCTTTCAGCGTTTTTGTTGATTAATATTAACAACACAAACTTAACTCTATAGAGAATAAATGTTCATTTCTGCAGCAGCAAGAAGCCAAAAGGACAAAAAAAACTAAATTTTTTTTACAAACACTCGTGGCTCTATCATTTCCACAGGCAATTGACTTTCAGTACAAGTTAAAGTGAAAGAATGAATTGCAAATACGACAGCGATGAATTTGTTTTCAGTTTTGCATTTGAATTGTTGCAGAATGATTTTAAGTCAGTTTGGAAGCGATCCAAAAATTCGAAAATTTAAAATAAAATTGGAAGAGTATGAAAACTTTTCTTGAGTTATGTTTACGATTTTTCATGCTGAATTGTAAACAACCACAGGCTGTTTTACCAAATTCTCAAAACAACAGCCAATCTTCCTTACAGTCTTTCTTTTCTGGTATATTTGCAATACAACTTAAACAATTGTTCACAACGCAGCCAACAGCATCAAAAACAACTCAAAATAATTGGCTCTGATAACTTTTGTTTTGGTTATTCCTTGTAGCACCCTACGACTAGGATGGGTTGTTATTTAATTGAAATGGCGGTTTATACAGTGTTGATGATACTAAGACAAGAATAAGATTTAGATACACCCGGCCTTTGAAAATGGCTTCAGAGAAAATAGTTTGGCGGAGCATAGTGATTTGAAAACGATATATTTTGGACATAATTCGGTATCTCATGTACCACTGACGATTCCCCCCGGGATACCAATTGTCATTGCAGTACATTCTATAAATGCCTTGACGCGGTGCTCCCGGGGAAAATAATAGGGGCACCGGACGCTAAGGTTCCTGGAGCCCAAATCTGGAAGAAAAGATCTGTTGTTTTATAACACAGCTTCTTTTCGAGGCCCGACCAGTGCCCAAAGGACTGGTACCACGGGAATCGGTAGCCCCACAGAGACCCTCCCGTCTCTGATACCGGTTATTGGTGAAGTCCCCTTCGGGGGTACATGTGGTGGTTGTGGTTTAAGATCGATGTATGCAGGATAGGTGCATTGTCGATCAAAATGTGCTGTTGCATTCTCAACAGAAGTAGTTGGATAGTCTCCAACCCCTAAGTAAGTGGTTAGAACATTGGTCCATGGTTTGCCATGTGTTTTTTCCTAATTGTTTTTAGGACACTTTAAATTAAATATTTTGTAATTTAAAATATTAAAAGTTGGGCACTTAGGTGAAAAACTAAAACTTTAAAATTGCTACTCACTGCGGAGGCGCTAGTCTACGTCTTGATTTCACTCGGTAGTAAGGTCGAATAAGGGCCCACGGCTAGGTATCGACGCAAATCTTGTCGACACCTGTACCACTGAAGATATGTTAATGAAACAGAGGAAACCAGAGCTGTTTCTGAGTGGAGTTGCACTGCTTTTTTAATTTTTACATACAAAATGAGAAAAAAATCATGAGGTGGTGAGGTGTAGGAAGCTCCTGATGCTAAAATATATGCTCGATGTAAGTGGTATCAAAGGAAAGCTCTTGACTTCTAGATTAAAAATATTGTAATTATATTTTTTGGCTCTACATTCTTTAAACGGTATTTATTCCAAAAACTGAAAAATCACGTTAAGGGTGTTTTTGAGAAATGAAATATAAGAATATCGGATCGATATACATATTCCTACAAAATTTTGAAATTATATAGATAAAAAGGTTTTTAATCAAATTGGGAAAGAAAAATTTTTTAACATATAAATATGAAATGTCCCAAAACATAATTTTTTTTTTATTAATTACGGAGCAGTCAAATAATTTTGGGAGTATGTAACCAACAATTGAGGCTTTAAAATTTTGTTTACATTTTAATTGGTTGTTTGCACTCCGAGAAATTTAACAATAATTTACAAATTTTGTTTCAAAATTGGCGATGTTTGGATAGGTTTAAAAAATTTACTAGTACCGAAGTAAGTTTAAATTACATAAGCCAAAAAGAGTATCACCCTTTTGGGGAAAATCCCAATTCAGAGGCTTGTAACTTTTTAACGAAAAGCGCTATCAGAACAAAACTTGATACTAATTTATTATAAATTTGAGTAAGAATATGGCCAATGTCCTAAAATAATAATCCGATCATTAATAAGTACACCACGTCAAAAATACTAAGTTAAAAACAAAACAAAAATTAAAAACAAAAAAAATTGTGTGCCAATTTTATCCCAAACTAAAAGAGATAACCTACACATGTAAGCACATTTTCCACTTAAATTTAAAAAATCTTAACATTTGAGTTAGAACTAAACTTTTTATTACATTTCCAAAAAATTATATACCCGAGGTATCAAACATTGGGGGCTTATTCAGATGCCCTCCTTTATACCGATTTATGTCCAAAATAAATTGTCTTCAAACCACTGTTCGGCGTTATATAACAAGAACGAGGCGTTCAATTGAAACCGCCAAATGGGAAATACTTGAGTTTGTCAAATAAAGTATTCCCAAATACTCGGTCCTAAATCAATCAAAACGCATATCTTAGGCACAAAGCTGGGTTAGTGCCTAATTTGTGGCGGTAAAGAAGAAAACGAAAAATTTTTCAATTATAAGGCTATTTCAGTATACTCATGGTAACCGCCTGTTGAAGATATCTCATTTGTAGTTATACATGATATAAGTAGGTATTAAAAAATTTTAAAGCTTTTGCTATTCTTGCCACTCAAAAGACTTCAAGTGATTCAACTTTTTGAAACAGTGTAAAAGATACTTCACTTTATTTATTCTTTTTATTATTTATGCCACCTAGATTTGGACTAAAATGGAATACAACATGGGTAGATGTATGATAGGGCAACGATAACAATAAGATTATTAAGAGCCCAAGTATACGTAGTCGATTTGCTAGCCGAACAGTTCGCCGCAATGGTCTTTCCTGTTAAAGTTAAGTTACTACACTCTCTATCCTCCTTTCTATAATCAAATTTCGTAGTTCTGGCACGTTGCAGTAGGGTTAATTTGTATGTGTTAGTCTTTAGATGGTGCTGAAGCTTAGGCAGTTGGCACTTCGGGTTTAAAAATCATTTTAACAAAAGTTTTTTTTTTATATGTTTAGTTTTTCTCGTCTTTCTAGTATGTATCGCCTAACTTCACCGGTATTACTCTTATTAATCGGCGGCGATTACTTAAAACACACCTAAAGCCAAGATCAACAACTCCTCAGCAAATGTCGAAGATTCCAAAAGAAAAAAATAATGTTAGAGAACTCCGGCTTTAATTGGCTTAGGCTACTTAAGGCAGCTCGGTGTAAACAGCTCATTTGGTTTGAATATGTAGGTCTCTCTCTGTTACCTGCAAAGAGAAGAAATGAAAAGGAAGATAGAGACAGAAAAAGATCTTCTTAAGATCATAAGATGCAGCTTAGAGATTCAATAGAGTGAGAGAACAGTTAGACAGATAGACACAGACGAGCGGAGGAAAAAAATTGCCATAGAGGGCGCACTAGCCGAGACATGCGATCAGCTAAGTAGCTATGCCTAAGTAGGAGTGGGTTAGAAAACCAACCGCAACTCTTCAGAAAGGCATTAATCCTGAAACACCAGAAATAATACAAAAGGTAGGTATTAAAGACTTCGGTGTTCCAGTGCAGGACACATGCAGAGGAGATATTTCCCCCGCTTTGCAGCTTCTGTAAACGTTATTGTAAGGGGGACCCATCCTTCTCGCATGGGCTCCAAATAGGCAGTGACCAGTGACTGTTGGTAATAGTCACGAAGCAGCATTTTCGGTATCCGAAATAACAAATACCAGTTAAATAACCTTTTAAATGGCGTCAATTCATTGACAATTGACATGGTGAAATTATTGCCACACATATAACAGCGTACTTAAGCCCAACTAAAAAGTTATTAATTTATTTGAAAAACTTTTTTTATTTCCATCTTGTATCGCTTCATTCATTAAATATAAGTGGCCATAAAACAATTTTCCTATCAATCTCGTTTTTTATAGCTGATCATTAAATCGTCTTCTACTATTCACTGTGTTTATCTCACATTTTATTGCCTTTTGTAATAAAGTTTTTTATCTCTTCGGGGAGTTTTATGTTTAATTTAATTTTTGCTACTAATTTATATTTTGCTGGCGACTAATTTCAAGTCGTATGGATTAAAAAGTTTAATATTTTTTTGTTAGAAGCGGAAATTATAATTTTCGTTGTTTAACAAAAATAATAAGTCTGGCCGGATGAAAGCGAAAGCCTTTCAGGCAACAAGACTAAATTGTTTAAAAAATTAAATGAGATTATTATTTCACAACACAAAACATTGCATCTCAAATTAAAAATTATATCTTAAATAAAGGATTTAGTAGAGTAATATTTTTAACAAAAATGTTGCATCTAAACCTTAAATAATTTTTTGTTTTAAATGTTAATTTTAAAAATATTTTTTAAAAGAATATTTTATTTAGAAAAAATATTTTGAAATAGTACTTTTTCGATCCCAAGAGTACTAAATCACATATTTATGCCCTTCACCACAGATTGAAAGCGCATATATAAGTTTGTCATTCCATGTGTAATTTCTACAATATTCATTTCCGACCCCATAAAGTATATACATATATTCTGAATCATTATACATATATTAAGCGATGTCCGTCTGTTCGTGCTCGGGTATTAATGTCATTTTCCAAGGCACCAGAAGAGATACAAAAAATTTAAGCACTCCAATCTGTCAGGCATAGTTTCGAAAATTTTGGGATAGAAATTCAGCAACATCGGATCATTCCTTTGGAGGCTTCGGGCCAAAAACCACGCCCACCTATATTTTTTTTTTATTTTTTTCGGGTTTTCTCTTCTTCTATTTTGCTTTTTTTGTCAAATAAATATTAGACCCCGACAGGTAGATCGCAAGGAGTGCACACAGATCTGAGGGGCTCAATAACCTCTTGCAAGGGGAGATTTTTGTTTGTTTTTAGGCTGGTAGGGTATTTCTTCTTTGATTTGTATTAAATACGTTTATAGAGAGAAATAAACATAGAGATAGGCAATGGACCCACAGGGTACCCCCACTGGTAAACAGGAGCAGTTAAAAGCACATGGTGGGGGTGACCGATATGAAAAATGTTTCAAGGATTTTTGTTTGCTTTAGTCTGACTATTCTAATTCAATATAGATTGCAGGAAGGTCCTAATTAAAGAAAAATATATTTTCAAAAAGTTTACAAAACATTTTTAAAAAGATATTTTTACAAAAAAATTAAAAAATTTTTTTTTAAATTTTCAAAAAATTATTTTTACAAAAATTTTTACAAACAATTTTCGAAATATTAAAAAAAAGTAAATATTTCTATGAAAATGAAAATCATAAGTGTAACATAACATATTTTTAATATTAAAAATCTGCATCAGGATACCGACTACAAACTGTCAAAAATAAAATACACACGTTTATAGGTAATGGAATATTTTGAAGCCAGCAAAGCATCTCTACATGACCACCGTTGTGACTGTAGTCAACTTATTTCTATTCAACAAAAGAAAATGTCACAAAATTGTAAATTACTAATTCATATACTACAAACAAAAATACTTATTATTTTTTGAAAAATTTATTTCATTTTATAAGAGCAAAATAGGAATTTCTACAACAATGTCAGAATTTACGATGTAGCTGTCGTCTTCAATATCATTAAGTAGCTGAGTACACGGCGACAATTGTAGCCAACGGAATTTGTTGCATGAATAATGAGTTTTTTCTCATACGACTTATTTAAATTTATGTAAAGAGTCAACAATATGGATAATACTGTACATCTTTGTATAAATAAAATTATCGTGGTGAAGGGTATAGGCACGGTCGAATATAGCACTTAGCTGTAAAATGTTTGAAAATTATTTATTTAAACAAAACATATATAAAATTCATTTAAAAGACTTAACAAAAAAGTAGGTTTTGTTTTTTTAACAATTTTGCGATTATTATTCTACCTCTTTAATTAATTTTAGTTCTAATAGTTTTCATGTTTACTTAATATTTTTAATATTTTCCTTCGGTTGATTAGAACCAAGAGATATTCATATCGGGTAAACTCACGGCAAAAAATAAAAAAACACAAAGCAAAAATAGTCACCTGCGCTATCAAGTTTAACTCGATTTTTAGTAGGGGAGGGTTTAAAATATCGTTTCTTCAGCTAACTTATGGAAATTTTTATTTTATCATCCGTCAGATATACTTTCAGCAATATTTTTTTATAAATAATAAACAAATAAACAAATAAATATGTAAAGTTTTACTTTTATAAAAATCTCAAATTTACTAATAAATTGTCTCTTTATGAACATTACAGTCGTGTCGTAAAAGAGTAAAAACCGAAAAATCACAAAAAACTAATAATTTATAGAATTTAAAAGTTTGCTAAAAATACTAGATATTTTCTTACTTCATTTCTACGCTGGTCAGTTTATTCTGTTTCTACAAGAAAAAAATACAGAGGATATGTGCCAAAGTTAAGTTTCTGCACCGGCACACGTACGAATATTTATAGTAATTGATTTTTGGTATCAGTGCCAGAATTCTCAGTACTGACACTCCAATACCGTAAATCTAGTTGTAGGTTAATCAGATTTTATTTCACCTATTTCGCCAAATAAATTATTAAAAAACATGTTTTCCAGGCTGGAATGAAATATTATTCTTTTCAATTTCAATATGTAATATCGATAAAAATTTGCCTTTTGCTGTTGTAAGTTTTAACACGATTGGGTTAGGGTAAGAGTTTCCGCAGACCCAATTGTATTGAAATTTAACATCAATAAATAAAACAGATAAGATTCTAAGATAAGAATTTAAAGACAAAAAACTATGTTCAAAGCTTTTGCGGCTCCTCACATAAAAAGACAAAATCTGTATACATATAATAAAATAGTAACTCATTTCCTTCTGTCTGTGTTCGCATCACGTTAAAACTATTGGATGGATTTTAGCAAAATTTTGTAAGGAGGTACCTATGTATCCTGATCCCAATATAGAATTTTTTTTTCCATAAAAATATCTAATTTCCAAGAGAAAGTGGAGAAAAAACAGTGAAAGTACGCTTTCCGGTATAAAAGTACTGCTTAGTACGGCACCTTTAATTTTAGGAAGTTAATTATTTTAAAATTCAGATGGTTTTAAATGCTTAGTACGGCACGGCACCGTTAATTTTTGAAAGTGGGATATTTTAAACACAGATGGCGCTGACAAAATATTAATTACTTACTGTCAAATGGAATAAAATTTTTATTTTTACTTTGTGGAATTACATTGTTGCAAAAACTCAATAAAAACGAGCGGTTGTTTTTCTATAATCGGGACTTTCTCAGTTTGCTAAGTTTGCCTTAGTTGTTGTTACAGAATTTTCTTAAGTAGCTCATATACATAAGCAAGTATGTACGTTAGGGCTATAACATTTTTTTGGCATAGTACCATGAGGTCAGCCATGTCCAAGTAACCACGAAAATAATAATCTTTTGTAATTTTTAAAAAAAAAGTTCACACACCAATTGGTTTTTCCAAACAGGTGCAATATTGTATATTCATAATTTTATACGGTGTTTTTTTTTAATTTTTAGGGTTCCGTACCCAAAGGGTGAAAACGTCACCCTATTGTTTTTGCTACAATGTCTGTCCGTCTGTCAGCGCCTTTTATCTCTGGAACCGAAATAGGTAGAATCTTGAAATTTTCACAAATGATGTATGTATTATAGCTGTTGCCGCTATAGGAACAAATACTAAAACTTATAGGGTGTTCCGATAGAGAGGTGTTATTCACGAATATGTGTTTATTTCTTGAACTGTAGGAGGAAAACACTAAAAATATGCAAGCAGTAATTAAAATTTAGTTCACTATATAAACAACTATAAAAAAATATACCTAAAAATTAAAGGGTGTTCCGATAGTGGCGTGATTTGCATGTATTAGGTCTAAGTTTTGAACAATAATAGGTAGACGCTTGAAATTTTCGCAGAAGGTGTACAACTGTGGCCGCTATAGTAGAAAATACTTAAACTTATAGGGTGTTCCGAAAGACAGGTGTTATTCACGAATATGTGTTTATTTCTTGAACTGTAGGAGGCACACTAAAAATTTACAAACAGTAATTAAAACTTAGTTCGCTTTAAAAACAAGTCTAAAAAGTAAACCAAAAATTAAAGGGTGTTCCGATAGTGGTGTGATTTGCATGTATAAGGCCTAATTTTTTAACCATAATAGGTAGACTTATAATTTGCACAGAAGATGCGATATGTTGCCACGGCCGCTACGACCACTGCAAAAATTAAAGGGTGTTCCGACAGAGACATGACTTGTAATTAAATATCCTTATTTTTTGTAATGTAATAGATAGATTCTTGAAATGTTTACAGTAGATGTTGTTCTTTGGCCGCTACAACAATTACTAATGCCTAAAGTGTGGTCTATCAGTGACATGTTTTTCACGTATATAACCTTATTTTTTCAATGGCCGCTAAGACAACAATTACTAAAGTTTAAAGAGTGATGCAATTTTTGTGAATATGACTTTAATTTTTAAATTAAAGGTTGCCCCATAAGACGTGAACAATTATCATCAACTCGAATTTTTAAAGTTGTACTAAACATAGTACCCTATATGTGTGAGTCTAACTCGCACTAGACTGATTAATAATTTTTTTTTCTTGTTAAAAAAAGTTATAGATACGTTTTGGTTTGCGGAAAAATCTCTTACCATCTCTAAATATTAATGAAATTTCATACTTGAGCTATTTTTTGTTTTAAATAAACATATTATTAATTTTTCTTAACTAAAAAGAAAATTAAAAATTTTCAAAACTTCATCGCGGTTGGTGTGTGAACTCTTATGACCTTAGCGAAAAAATATATATACGTTGCCTTATAGTTTTTTATGCTCTATCGGACTGTGCTATGGAAATTTTGATATTTTAAAAAACTGTTAAAAAGTTATTTCCCTATAGTACATATGTTGCAAGTGAGTTGTTACGCGCTGACTAGATTTTAAATAAAATATTCTTTTCCACGAAAAATCCCTATAAAAATACCGAGTTAAAAAAATAGCATGATCGATTTAATTTTCCCAGCTAGCTACTCAGGAACTGGTTATGTGGTTCTTAACCCTGTTTTTAGCGCATAATCATATAAGTCTACTTCTCATGCAAAAAAAATAACCAGAGTAGACCAAATATTACTAATAAAAGAAATTTTGTTTAGCTAGATGTTCAGCCAACGAGATGCAATTTTCCCACCCTACTGATATAAGAACAGACTCCAGTGACAATCCAAGCATCCTTTAATTTTACAGATTGTCCCAAAAGAAAATTCAAGACTTTTATGCTACAACATGCTTTGTATTGACTATCATCCCCAAATAATAATTAAAACTTTAGCAATGCATTTTTATTTTCTCGTACAATTAAAGTTAAATAATCATTTATTTTCAAAAAAAAATATGCGATCACCAAGAAAAATAAGCATAAAATAAAAAAAAACCTTAATACATAGAACTAAAATACAACATAATTCATTGTTACTCTTTGGAGAACATATCTTAACTAATACAAAATATCAAATAAAAATAAAAATAACTCTGGAGGAATAAAATCTACATTTCTCCTGGAACAGACGGAATCGGACTTACTTATTCTAAATACTAATGAGAGTAATAGTAAATAATCAAATGCTCATTACTTACAGAAAATACAATGCCGTTGTTGTTTACTTTGTGTATTCAATTTTCTCCATGTTCCGCAGTTGGGCCCAGCAACGAAGCAGGATAAATTTTCAAAAAAAATCTTTTATATTTATGTTAAATATATTACTCTCAAAAAGATACTTTGGAGAAAAAAAAATAAAATAGGTTAGTACAAATTGTAGGGTTTACCTAACAATAAAGAAATATTTTTTTTGGGATTAGTAACTTAATCCATTTTAAATAGGAATTCTAAAACTAAAGTTAATTATTGGTAAAATTTCATTGTTTTAATTTATAGAAAATCTTTAATTTATATTTGAAAGCTTTTATCAAATTTTTAATTATAATAAGAATTAATTACAAATTGACATAATGGTTTTTTCCAAAGAGTTTATCTAGAGATTAACTTAAATGATAGCTTTAGATATTATTCAGTTAATGGGATAATTCTTTTATGATACATTGCATTATGTTAAATTATAAGTTTTCTTTTTTCTTTCTTTTTTTGATTAGATTATTATATTCTTATTATAAATATAATAAAAATCTTATTCACTCTTTTTTTGTTTTTTTATTTTATACTTATATAACTTGCCAAGGCCACGGCACGTGTTAGTTGAATGATGAAACTAATTTTGGTGATCCGCGACTCCTGCTTCCGACACACTTGTGTACTCCTTTCCTTTGGTTAGGGTGCAGAACTGCCCGTTTGATCACGTTGCGACCTGACTGCGTTCTATCGAACTTTCGAGTACAACTTTTTTTATGTGCATGGAAAATAGTGTTACAGAGAAAAGCAAGCATGGGAAGAAAGTCCCAACTTCCTGGTGTATTCAGTAAATGAATTACCTTTAATATTATTAATATTTAATATTATTTTTCTTTTCTTTTTTTTCCAAATTATAACCATTAAGTCTTTGCTTATGATGTTAATGATTGGCAAAAATTAATTAAATACTTTTCTCACTTTAATTTAAACACAATGATTTCCTTCTTTACTTTAGGAATGTAAAATCACAATTGAAATATGATGGCATATCAAATAATAATTAAGCCAGAATTTAAGTGATGTGATCTAACGGGAGTCACATTCTTTAAATTTTTCTTTGTTGAGTCACATTCCTTGAATGTTTTGCATTAATTACCATGCAAATATAAGAATGCCTTTTAACTGTATGTGCCTTTTTTTCTTATTCTCTCAGCTAGTATAAAAAAAAAAAAAAAACTTTTTATAGCATGATATAATAAATATATGAGCAAATATGTACTCTCAAGTAGGGTGTCCAATATTGCTTCAGTCAAGTTTACTCCCACGTAAATCCAATATAATTGATTGTTTTAATCACAGATTAAGCTCAGAGTAAAATCGTTACAAACCTGCTTCACCCAGAGGTCTACGATCGATGGGAGAACAGGAGAGATTTTTTTATCAAAAATAAATATAGAAACGATACGCAATGTGTGGCTCGACCCACGATAAGCCGGGTAATAATTATTAAGGTTTTAAATCGGAAGCATGATATCTTCCTATGTATTCCCCATTTACGTTTTCAATGTCATATAAATTATTACCTATTCTGCCCCGAATTCTACATTTAAGGAACTTAGGCATAAACTTTTTGTTTATAGCTTTCGGCAAATTACTTACAACATGATTTTTTCTATAAACGAGTTGACCTTTTTGAAATTCTATTGGCCTTGTTCTTAGGTTATACTTTTTACTTGATTTTTCGTGAGCCAAAGTTAAATTCTGTCGTATTTTATTTCTCACATTCTGCATTTTATCAACATTAACAGAAATTTGAATATCATCCCCTGTTAAGCATCCCAAATTTCCCAGAATATTATAAGCAGAACCATGCTGGACCATGTTCTGTCCAAATGTGGCATAATAGGGCGAACATTTGATAGAAGAGTGATAGTCGCTTCTAAGTATTGACAAAATCTGAGGTATATATTTGTCCCAATCTCTATGGTCTCGGTGGCTTTTTAAGAAGCATCTTAGTTTGGTTATTATCTCTCTATTTGCGCGTTCAGACGCGTTTGCTTGGGGAGCGTAAAATCCAGTCTTTATATGGTCAATTTCATATAATATCAAAAAATCTTGCATTTCGTGAGAAACAAATTGTTTCGCGTTATCGCTATGTAAACATCTAGGTACACCATAGGTTGGAAAAATGTTTGTTTGGAAGAACGAAATTACATTAGCAGATCTCGCTGCTCTAAATGGCTTTAAAAATATAAACTTCGTGAAATGGTCTAAACATATAAAAATTACGGAGTTTCCGTTTTTTGTACGTGGATAGGGACCCAAGAAGTCACAATATAACCTTTCAAACGGTCTGTTTGTGAAAAACTGCTTCCCCATAAGAGGTTTCGAAATTCGGTTTAATGACTTTACTGTCTTACATATATCGCAGTTGCTTATATACGATTTCACATCATTAACCATCGTGGGCCAATAATATTTTTGTCGTATCCGGGTAATTGTTTTAATAAAACCACCGTGATAGGACACTACAGAGTCATGTGCAGCTTTAATGACTTCCTTAGATAATGATTTTGGAATCCATAATCGCCATAGGTTGTCTTCTTCATCCTCACTACCCTGCGTGAAATTTACACGTTTATAAATTAAATTATTTGAGACCATTAAATCTGGCAATGATTCCTTATTTTCAACAATACGGTTTTTAAGAGTTTTATATTCCTCGCTTACAAAATATGGAGAAGCCAAGTCTACTTCTAAAGGTATATCTGACACAGTTAGTTCATCTATGTACATTCGCGATAAACAATCTGGTACTACGTTCAACGACCCTTTCCTGTGCTCTATCTGAAAATCATAGCGCTGTAACTTTAAGCTCCACCGGGCTAATCGCCCATTCAAATCTTTCTGGGACATCAACCATTTCAGAGATGAATGATCGGTAATGATTTTAAACGGAAGCCCCTCAATATATGGTCGAAACCGGTTTACGCAAACAATTGCGGCCATACATTCAAGCTCAGTGACCGTATAGTTACGTTGAGCTTTATTAAGTTTTTGAGACACATAGGAAATCGGATGTTCTTGTCCGTTTTCATCGTATTGAAATAAAACTCCACCAACTCCAACTCGTGACGCATCACATTGAATTATAAATTCACGATCGAATCTTGCTTGGGCCAAAACCGGAGCAGAAGACAACGCATTTTTTAAGTTTTCAAATGATAATATTGCATCCTGCGTTAAAGTGAAAGGTTTGGATGTTTTCTTTAAGCAATCTGTGAGAGGACCAGCAATATCTGCAAAGTTATTTATAAAGGCTCTGTACCAATTAGCCATGCCAATAAATCTTCGCACCTGTTTTGGTGTTTTGGGCAGACTAAAGTTTCTAATTGACTCTACCTTTTCCGGATCAACCTTCAATGTTCCATAGCCCACAATGTAACCTAGATAACGAATCTCCTTTTGACAGAATTTGCTCTTACTTATATTAATCGTTAGTTTCGCCGATCTCAAGCAACTAGCGACGTCTCTCAAGAGAGCTATATGGGAATCAAAATCTGAGCTACATATCAGCAGGTCATCTAAGTATATAAAAACGTTTTCTCTTAGGCGTGAAGGTATAACCTTATCCATTAGTCTGCTCATAGTTTGGGGACCATTACATAGACCGAAAGGCATATACTTAAAGTGATACAATGGCTTACCCGGGACGACAAAAGCAGTTTTTTCCTTAGAAGTCGGTGTTAATCTGATTTGTAAAAATGCGTCTTTTAGGTCAATTCCGGTTATAAAAAATGTGTCTTTTAACCTACTTATTAACCCATTTATATGAGGAAGAGGGTACGAATCTTTTTTTGTTATGCTATTAAGCTTTCGGGAATCAATGCAAAGACGAACCTTGCCAGGCTTTCGCACCAAAACCACTGGTGAGCACCAAGGTGAGTTTGATTCCTCGATAACTCCCATACCTAATAGTCGTTCTATCTCCTTATACGCTTCCTCCTGGCAGGGTGGAGACATGGGGTAATGCCTACACTTGATTGGAACTGCGTCCGCAGTGTCTATATCATGTTCTAGCAGGTCTGTACATCCTAATCCCATCTTTTCATACGAGGGAAACTCTAAAATTGTTTTCTCCAGAATAAGCTTTTGCTTGGGTGAAAGTTCATGGAATTTTGCGTCTTCCCTGGAACAAATTGCAGATTCGAGGTAAAAAGAAGAAACTGAGGGAATGATTTCAGGTGCGAGCGCAAATTCCCGCCAAAAATTTGTTCCAAAATATGCCTCTTGGCTAAGTGAAGGAACTAAATAAAACAAAATATCTTTAGTTACATTTTTAAAATGCACTGGTAATTTACAGTATCCTACGATGTTTTGCTTCGAACCGCTTGCAAGTGACAATGAAGATTCAATTGGCCGATAAGAAGCATTATTCCCTTTCAGAAATTCGATACAATTTCGTCCCAAAACGGATACGTTAGCTCCCGAGTCGAGTAACCCTAAAAGTGTATCATTAAAGACACCTACTTTTATAAAAGGCCGATCATCTGAACCATGTAACATAGTTGATTCTAACAACTTTCGATAGTACCTGCGCTTTTTGTAACGTCGTCTGCACATCATTATCTTAAGAGAGGGACTTTTGAATGACTTAAACATTTCCTTTGCTGGTGCATTAATTTTTAAATTCTTACTGTATTCAGGTTGTGTTGACACCTCTTGAGTGTTTGGGAAAATTTTTACGTTTAAGCAGTCTTTATTTGGAATGAGTTCGTTATATAAACAAAAAGTACTATTTGACTTTTTTAAATTTGTACCTAGTGCAAACTCGGGGTTTTGCGGGCTGGACGAAAGTCCCCGGTAGTCATTTCGTCCAGTTACTTGTTTCCCTGTAAGTTATGCTTGTTAGGACACGATGGTGTAAAAACACTCTTTTGACCACACTTAAAGCAAAAAGGAGTTGTTATCGCCTGATTGCAATAAATATAAGAATGACCGTAGGATAAACAATTCCAACACTTTATATTGGAATAATCCCATTTACCATTTTTCTTTGTGATTTGAAGAGCCGCAAGTTGTGGATCGATTTCACACTCATTATTTGGCTCACTAGATGGAGAAATGATTTCACTTACGTTTCGGTTTGGACCTACGGTTGTGAAAGACGATTTGTTATCCCGAAGAACTTTTTCGGCTTTACGAGCAGTATCCCTGAAATCGTTAAGGGTTCTGCAGTCGGAGCTAAATAACAAAAACCTCAAATTGGGGTGCAAATTCCTCTTTATAATATCAATCATTTCGGAATCGGGTAAAGGATTCTGTAACCTTAAATTCATTGACACGACACTAGTATGAAACTCATCATACGATTCCTTTATCTGTTGCTTACGTAACGAAAACTTTATAATAATATCATGTTCCGATTCTTGGTAACCAAATTCCTTAGTAAGGGCATGACGTAAAACTGGGTAGGATACATTTCGATTCTGTTTCATAAACACCCAATACCACTGCTCAGCTTTTGCTTCCAAAAGAACATGGAAGTTGGATAATAAATGCTCATCTGAACATCTAGTACGAGTACAGAGTGTTTCCACTTTAAATAAAAAATCTGAAACAGAACCATTTCCATCGTAAGATATTTTCCATTTCTCGAGTTTGATATTCGAGTCAGCGTTTGAGTAAGATCTGTTTACGTTAGAAGAGTGATCTAAGTTAGGATTATTTGCATTGAAATGAACCCGGTTTGGTTGTGATGGCTCATGGAAATTTGAAGCATTTCCATTACCCATTTGAGATATGCTTCCCCTGAGGGACGAAAGCTCTCTCCTGAACTCCTCTCTTGTATTTCTCATGCTTTGTTCCATCATTGAAATTAACGAGTCCCATGGTGTCAAAGTGCTTGATTTATTTTCTGCAGTGCCTGCCATGGGCCGGTCATTCATTAAATCCGAGTTTGCAAAACCTACGGCCCCTTGTTCCTCTAAAGGAAGAAATTCCTGTGGTAAAGAACCAGTATTATTGTCCATTATGACCTTGTTTTGAATTTGAGGATCAGGTGGTAGGGTAAGGATTAGGGATTGTTGTTCACCAGTTCTTTCCGAGTTTGTACTTATAGGTGAGTGGACAACACGAGTTTGGGATGTGGCTTGAGTATCTTGTAACTCAATAGAATTATTATTAATAGAAGCAGATAAACTTCCACCACGACCCTTTTTAAAAGAATTATTATTTTGAATGCCCCTATTTCTGGTATACATAGTGTTTAATTTAAAGATAACATAAAAAATTATATTTTACCTTGCAGTAACATTAAAATGTATGGAAAAAAAAAGTGTGAATTCGTCTTTAAATCAGTTTGGACCCTAAAATTACACGTATAACTTTTATTTTAGTATTCTCTGGGAATGACAACTTTTACAAAACATGGCAATAAACTAATAGTCTTGAATAAATTAAGCAAATAAAACACCTCATTAGTTGTATTTAACAAGAAAATCTGATTTGATATATTTTTTTTCCTTATAATTTTGCCAATCAGCAACATTTAAAAATCTTAACAAAAGAATCTTAAACGGACTTGAAAAGTGCATAATATAAAAAAAATAGAACTGTTAGCTAGTGCAATATGCACTTCATAGACTTCCTAGCTAAATATTACAAATGTAGTCAATATGTAACACTACAAATTTTGATGTATCGCAACTAAATTCAGAAATTTATTATCCAAATAATTAGGACTTATACAACAAAATTTGCGTTTGAAAATACAATTGAACGTACTGAATTTGTGTAAGTCAAAAAAAAAAAAAAAAAAATATCAATCAATTTATGAGAGTGTTTTGTTTAGAGTATAAAAAAAAATTCCTTTTAACCTTTAAAGAGGCCGGTTTGTTGGCCCCACGTTGGGCGCCATATATGTTACGCGCTGACTAGATTTTAAATAAAATATTCTTTTCCACGAAAAATCCCTATAAAAATACCGAGTTAAAAAAATAGCATGATCGATTTAATTTTCCCAGCTAGCTACTCAGGAACTGGTTATGTGGTTCTTAACCCTGTTTTTAGCGCATAATCATATAAGTCTACTTCTCATGCAAAAAAAATAACCAGAGTAGACCAAATATTACTAATAAAAGAAATTTTGTTTAGCTAGATGTTCAGCCAACGAGATGCAATTTTCCCACCCTACTGATATAAGAACAGACTCCAGTGACAATCCAAGCATCCTTTAATTTTACAGATTGTCCCAAAAGAAAATTCAAGACTTTTATGCTACAACATGCTTTGTATTGACTATCATCCCCAAATAATAATTAAAACTTTAGCAATGCATTTTTATTTTCTCGTACAATTAAAGTTAAATAATCATTTATTTTCAAAAAAAAATATGCGATCACCAAGAAAAATAAGCATAAAATAAAAAAAAAACCTTAATACATAGAACTAAAATACAACATAATTCATTGTTACTCTTTGGAGAACATATCTTAACTAATACAAAATATCAAATAAAAATAAAAATAACTCTGGAGGAATAAAATCTACATTTCTCCTGGAACAGACGGAATCGGACTTACTTATTCTAAATACTAATGAGAGTAATAGTAAATAATCAAATGCTCATTACTTACAGAAAATACAATGCCGTTGTTGTTTACTTTGTGTATTCAATTTTCTCCATGTTCCGCAGTTGGGCCCAGCAACGAAGCAGGATAAATTTTCAAAAAAAATCTTTTATATTTATGTTAAATATATTACTCTCAAAAAGATACTTTGGAGAAAAAAAAATAAAATAGGTTAGTACAAATTGTAGGGTTTACCTAACAATAAAGAAATATTTTTTTTGGGATTAGTAACTTAATCCATTTTAAATAGGAATTCTAAAACTAAAGTTAATTATTGGTAAAATTTCATTGTTTTAATTTATAGAAAATCTTTAATTTATATTTGAAAGCTTTTATCAAATTTTTAATTATAATAAGAATTAATTACAAATTGACATAATGGTTTTTTCCAAAGAGTTTATCTAGAGATTAACTTAAATGATAGCTTTAGATATTATTCAGTTAATGGGATAATTCTTTTATGATACATTGCATTATGTTAAATTATAAGTTTTCTTTTTTCTTTCTTTTTTTGATTAGATTATTATATTCTTATTATAAATATAATAAAAATCTTATTCACTCTTTTTTTGTTTTTTTATTTTATACTTATATAACTTGCCAAGGCCACGGCACGTGTTAGTTGAATGATGAAACTAATTTTGGTGATCCGCGACTCCTGCTTCCGACACACTTGTGTACTCCTTTCCTTTGGTTAGGGTGCAGAACTGCCCGTTTGATCACGTTGCGACCTGACTGCGTTCTATCGAACTTTCGAGTACAACTTTTTTTATGTGCATGGAAAATAGTGTTACAGAGAAAAGCAAGCATGGGAAGAAAGTCCCAACTTCCTGGTGTATTCAGTAAATGAATTACCTTTAATATTATTAATATTTAATATTATTTTTCTTTTCTTTTTTTTCCAAATTATAACCATTAAGTCTTTGCTTATGATGTTAATGATTGGCAAAAATTAATTAAATACTTTTCTCACTTTAATTTAAACACAATGATTTCCTTCTTTACTTTAGGAATGTAAAATCACAATTGAAATATGATGGCATATCAAATAATAATTAAGCCAGAATTTAAGTGATGTGATCTAACGGGAGTCACATTCTTTAAATTTTTCTTTGTTGAGTCACATTCCTTGAATGTTTTGCATTAATTACCATGCAAATATAAGAATGCCTTTTAACTGTATGTGCCTTTTTTTCTTATTCTCTCAGCTAGTATAAAAAAAAAAAAAAAACTTTTTATAGCATGATATAATAAATATATGAGCAAATATGTACTCTCAAGTAGGGTGTCCAATATTGCTTCAGTCAAGTTTACTCCCACGTAAATCCAATATAATTGATTGTTTTAATCACAGATTAAGCTCAGAGTAAAATCGTTACAGAGTACTTATTTGAACCTATACGTGAACGGTGATTTGCAGATGAGTTAGAAAGTGTTAAACAGTGTTAATAATAGTTATTTATTTATAAAAAGCTGAATAAAGTGCCTTTAAATAAAAATAATTATTTGCGTGTTTAATTTTGAAAGATCCCATTATTGAATAATTAAAAGGGTAACAATATTTCTAAGTCGCGAACGTGTTGTATAATTTGCTTATTTTATGAAATACATACAAACATACTTAGATAATTATGTGATTTTTAAATTTGGTAAGTATACTACGACTTGAGTGTGGCTATAAAATTCTGTTATTGTTAATTTCTTCTTAGTTTAGTTGCATTTTCTTTTATAGGTACTACTCTATAAAAGTAAGAGTCTTACAATTGGTATGGAATACTTTCAAAACAAAATCGAGCAAAATATTGTCAGGATGCCCACGACGTGGTTTATACTATAGCTAATTATATCTAGTTAATATTAAAATGTACAAAAAAGTTTTTTTTTTTTGCTATATACCAACGTTCAGCCCAACTGTATACCTATATACCCATTCTTAAGATATTAGTCACCGTGATCTAATTTAGAATATTTTGTGTGAGAATTAGTTTTATTCAACATTACTAAAGATCAACAGATGTAGTGCAACATTAAATTCATATAATTAAAATCGCCAAGAATTGAAAGCTTTTTTTTATGCAGAAATTAACAGCACATCAAGTACAAAATTTAGACTTAAGATATGAGTAATTATTGATAATTCAATTACTATATTAAAGACACAATAAATAATAATTGCGAAAAAAAAAGTACAAAACTGATGGTAATTAGTTGGAATATCATCGTTAAAATAATCTTAAAAATGAACTAGAGTAATATTTTTAAATGTGTTTCATATGAATCCAAATGTATGTCAGGATTAAAAATAAAAGAATGTTGTTTGCGATGAAGAATTGCTAGATTTTTAAATGGCAAATGTTCCTAAACTTTTAAAACATTCACTTTTCCAGGAAGTCAATTTCTTAATTCATCATAAAAAACAATTAACTATTATAGCTTCAATGTGTTCGTCCTCCAATTTGACATTCCTTAATTTAGTTTGAAATGTTGACCAGAAGTCAGTGAAAAATAGCCCACAAAACCGCCAATTATTTAAAAAATTCGCCATATCGCCAAATTAAAAATTAAATCGACAAATAAGTTTGGATATCGCCACATTAATTTGTAAAGGTTATTTTTTATTGAGTCTCTGAAATTAAAAAAATATTTTTTAAATCAAATTCTTTGCCCCAGTCGGCTAGAATTTAGTAAGCTAGTCTGTGGGTTTTATCCCCACCAACGATGCACATTGGTTTATTTTGCCAATCTAGCCGGACATTACTTTTTTAGCTTATATTGGCTCTAAAAATGTACTTAGTGCCCCTTTGCAGAAAAATCTATTATGGTCATAGGTTGTCAAAGCGATGAAAAAAGAAAAATCGGATCGAGGAGAAAAAAGTTCCCCTTGGAAGAACCAAACCTACCTCTGAAAAATGCAATTTTTTTAATTTTCCCGTTATTTTGTTTAGCAACTACAACTTTTAAGGTCAATGAATGTTCAAAAACTTAAAGTTGGACTCAAGAGATTCTTAAATGCCATTTTTAGCCCCGCCCTCTTTTGTGGGCGGAGAAATAAAAAATTATTTGAAAAAATAATGCAATTTTTAAAAGAAATAGATTACATACTTCTTCAAACCATAAAAATTTATTTTTATGGGCAGGCGGAGGTATACCTCCAATCCCACCCCCAAAACGTCCCAGTAAAAAAAAAAATTTTTTATTTGTTTGCCAATATCCTAAAAATATTCATTTTTAAGCTTTCCAATGCCTAACCAATCCCCGCCTCCTAAGAATATTATTACAAAAATATTTTTGTAATTTGTTACTTAATAGTATTAAGTAACAAATTACATTATTGATTATTGATTCCTCAAAGACCTCTTCCGAATCTGAATCCTTTTCAGCGTTAACTACATGTGGAAGCATAAAAGAAATTGCTTCTTTCGTAAAAGTTAATGACCTTTTTTTGGAGTGGGTCTAGTAAAGAGTGGGTCAGAACTTAGCAAAAGCCTATGAATAATATCTATGTTACACTGAACCCTTGACAGATGTAATATGCTCTCAAATAGGCGAATTCTGGCGTGTAAAGTAGATCCGAAAGTAGTCCGAAAGAAAGGGCATCTACGTCTATACCTCTTTTGATATTTAAATTGTTTTTTGTACAGGTAATAACAGTGTTAGATGTAATGATTTAAATAAAAATCATCTACCTTCAGTTATTAAATCATCTACCTTCAGTTATCATCTACCTGCAGTTATCATCTACCTTCAGTTATTAAAAACCAAAACATTTTATGAATGTATAAGGGTTTCTTACTCGTATTGACCTATCTAAGATAAGAAAAAACATAAAAAGGTAAAATTTTCAAAAAATCGCAAAAACTCGCCATTTTTTTAAAGTATAAAAGTAGAGATCGTAAATTTTGTAGTGATATATAACATTTTTAAGATCGCGATGGAGATCACTCTTAAAAAGCTTTTCACTTTTTTTTTGAAAAAAAAAGTTTTACAAAAAAAAACCTTTTTTTAATTTTGAACGAAATTTTTTATCATTAAAAATTAAAAAAGAATTTTTGTAAAAATTAACATAAGTAGCTACTAATAAACCCTTTCACAGAATCAATACAAAATCTTTATTCGTTTAGCCACCAAAAATATATTGCAAAACGTATGCGATTTACTCAACTTTCCTGATTTTAACAGTGTCCCAAAACGACAAATCTCAAGCAAACGCCTTGAAAATTCACTATACGATGTAAAACTTTGTTGTCTGTCGAGCTGCGTACTTAAATTTTTACATTTTTCAAAATTAATTTTTGGCCTATGTGCGATGGTTCACTACTACAATTAAAGGTAATTGTATTATAACATTTAATAAATAAATAAATAAAAATATTTTTAAATAGTTCATGGTTGGTAAATTACTGCGTAAAACATTATAGATTTAGTTACTAACATTTCTTGCATCATGTTTCCCAATGAGTTCATAATGCTGTTTAATGGCTGTAATAAGTCTCAATGGTTACTTCCACAAGACTAAAGTTAACAAATGGAGTTGATCTTTCGGTTCCGGGTGCGCTGGAGTACGATTATCAATCAACGTTTATAAATGTTGAGTGGATGAATGATCTTTGGTAGAAAGTGTGGTTACATGCGTGGAGTATTTAATCTTTAAGAATATTATTTTACCATTTAATAAACATGACAATTTTTTCAATTAGCAGCGTGGTTTCTAACGCAAACGCTACGGTTTTTAACTTTTGTATCTTTTCTTGATTTATCGCCATAAGCGTTACCATAAGGCTTATCACATACAACGCCAACCAGAAACAACTTAAAAAAGTCCTAATTTAACCAAACTATTGGAAATTAAGAAAACAACATACATACGTGCAGAACAAAAAACAAGTTATAAAAGCAACAAATATTATTCTACTCACACAAACCACCTTTTTAACCATCCCTTTATATGTAAGTATGTATATCTAATTTCTTTGTTAAATTTGTGATTATGTAACATATTTTAAATATTTATATTTAATGTACAAATTTGTTTTTGCGACCCACCTGCAGCATTCAATATGCTAATTTTACAGTTTGTATAAGAACACGCTTCTTATTTTATATTCATCCTAAGGGTATGCAACTAATTTGTTTAATAAATATTTAACAAGGTCGTGTTTTTGTAGTTTTTTTAAACTAAATTTTGTGAATAAAATCTTTCAATACATCTTAGTTTTGTTATTAATAGCGATCACCAACTTTCTTTAAAATTAAAAATGTGTATTACTGTTCAAGAGAAAGATGCCTGTGACAGACATCGAAGCGATAATAATATGGCTACCATTTGGGTATGTTCTGATCTTTTTTTTATCAAAGTGATTTGAAATCACATAAAAGGTAGTCTAAACACAAACATTTTTTAAATCACGTGATTTTAAATTGGTTTGCTTAGTGACTCTGATTCTAAATCACTTGGGTATTTTGGTTCTACTTAAAATTTTAAATAAATATTTAATCAACGAGCAACAAAAACCAGTGATTTTCTTCAAGTTTTCTAAAGTTACAAGTTACAATAAATAAATATATAAAATTATCTGATTTACAGAACTGGGTAAAATCACAGGTTTGATTTTAAAACGGTTTTTGCTTTAAAATCATATGATTTCAAATATATTTGTGTGTAAAACACCTTAATTTACATAAAAACTTACTGACTTGACTTCTTAATAAAACTTCTAAAATTTAAAATGACTACTTTTGAAATAGAACCTTTTATTTTGCATTTGAAGCTCAGTCTGAAAGACATTTTAAAGTATAAAAACGAAGTCCTTACTTTCTTTTTCAGATCAGTTGTAATAAACTTCAATAGGTTTCAGTTCTTGAGATAAGTTGGTTTTTTTCAAACGGGGAAGCTACGGTTTCAGATAAATGATGTTCAATATTCTATAAAATAAGTCTTGTGTCATTGGAATTTTCTAAATTAATTATAATTGAAATAAATTTCCCCTTTCATGGTAACAGCGAAGAAAAGAAAGAAATTAAGTTTCGAACCTTTTTCAAAAAACTTTTAATATTTTTACATTTCCTTTAATGGTTTTAGGAAAACTGAAATATGAAAATCGCTTAAAGGCATTGGCTTGAATGAATATGGCCACAAACACTTTTTTTGTTTAAGTTAGACGTGTGAAATTTTTCCATCGCATCTGTTGAAGTGTTTTAAACATTTTGTTTTACTTTTCTTTTGTATTTCCGATTGTTTAACAACTGCAACAAAATACAAAACAAATTGCTGCAGCAAGCCGTTTAGCGGCAGCTCTTCAGTCAACACCATCAACAAAACTGAAAGTGGCAGTATACAGCAACTTACATACATACATACATACGAGTATACGAGTACAAGTACAACCAATGCCAACTTGGTGCAAACAACAACAGGTACTTGGTTTTCTATAAAATGTAACAACAAACAAGTTTAGACTTTTCAGTTTTTGTTGCTTTTAGTTTTGGTTTTTGCAAGTGGCTGGTCTTGTTATGAATTTTCAAATACTTCCCGTTAAACAAACACCAACGAAGATGAAGCAGAAAAATGCTCCAAATTGAAAAACAAAAATTAATGAAAAAAGCAATATTCCACCTTAAATGCGCACAAGTTTGCTGCCACGGTAACAGGCGTTTAGTTACAGAGTCAGCCGGATTGGCAGGTATTTGCACTCGCAGAGAAAAAAAAAATAAATATTGCGTGCTAAAGAAAATGCGGTGCTGAAGAGTTGCTGTTGCACAGGTTGTGGTTGCCTTTATTGATGTTACTTGCTACTGCTAGCGTTACTTAATTTTCTAAAGTTGTCTAAAAGAGCTAAAAATAAGCAAACACTCGTACACACAATCAATATGAAAAACTACAAAAACGTTTAAAGAAATGCTGCGATATTAATGTGATGCACAGTGGTTTAAAGTGCAAATGAAATGAGAAGAATTTGAAACTTTGTAGCAATTTGAAAGCATTTTAGAGAAATAAACCTAAGTATATCTGTATTATTTAATATTCTTATGATTAATAGTCTGCAATGTTTACATCTCAAGCATAATGGGATTAACATTGTCTTATCAACAAGGTAACAACCTTGTAGTGGTGGTAGGAAATAAATTGTTGCAATCGGATGTTCTTTTCGGAAAAGATTTAATTTATCTATATAAAGCACAGAATATGTATGTATGTATGTATGTATGTATGTATGTATGTATGTATGTATGTATGTATGTATGTATGTATGTATGTATGTATGTATGTATGTATGTATGTATGTATGTATGTATGTATGTATGTATATATGTATGTATGTATGTATGTATGTATGTATGTATGTATGTTTTTTTTTTTTTTTTTTTTTTTTTTTTTTTTCGTATCGAACCGGAGGTGTGGAATCTATCATAGATACCAGAGGCCCGTACCACTGGCATGCACGATTCACCAAATGGCACCTACGTACTAAACCACACCCCCTTGTGTCATCAACTGTCATCCCCGCGGGACTGCCGCTAGGTATTACTTCGCGGGGACCGTTGGTATTTTACCTTATCTTCTATTATTTTCTTCCTGGATTCTTCTGCTTCGCTCCAATCGCCTGAGGTCTTTGATTATATAACAACATGCACTGCTGATGATGTCCCAGATTTGGGGATCCGTAGTAACTTTCCCGATAAAATCTTCAGGGCGGTTCGCATGTTCACTCCACC
Organism: Phasia obesa; assembly: GCA_949628195.1. NCBI lineage: Eukaryota > Metazoa > Arthropoda > Insecta > Diptera > Tachinidae > Phasia > Phasia obesa. The sequence continues at coordinate 31,370,055 of OX451218.1, read as the reverse complement.
CAGCGTATCTTTGGCATTCAAACATTATGTGAGCTGCATCTTCCACCGAGTTTTGACAGTTTGGACAGTACGGCGACATTTCATGCCCGAACCTATGTAAGTATGCCTTAAACACACCGTGTCCTGTTAAAAACTGGGTTAGGTAGAAGTTAAGGTTTCCAGACTTTCTACTGAGCCATGTTACAATGTTGGGTATCAATAAGTGTGTCCACCTCCCTTTTGAGGATAAGTCCCACCTTCTTTGCCATTCCACTATTGTTTTGTGCCTTTCTTCTCGATTTATGGAGGTTACATTAGTAATCCGTAGGTCCGTTCTCCTTCTCTTATATACTCGTTGTATTTCATTCGCGAGTAGGTCAATTGGAATCATTCCGGCTAAAACGCAAGCTGCTTCATCCGATACTGTCCTGAAAGCGCATATGGCTCTAAGTGCACAGAGTCTGTGTACTGTAGCTACTTTCTTCCTGTATGCCTCAATCCTTAATGTCTGTGCCCATATAGGGGCTGCATACAACAAAGATGAGTTGGTGACTGTTGCTAGTAATTTTCTTTTTTCTCCTTTTGGTCCACCTATGTTTGGTAGAATCCTAGCGATACATCTTTGTATATTTAGTGCTTTAGAACAAGCGTACTCGATGTGCACCTTAAAATTTAATCTGTTGTCTATCATGACTCCTAAGTATTTGATTGCAGCCTTAGAGCCTATTTTTTGGTCACCCACTTTAACTGTCAGGTATTCAAGTTTTTTCCTACTGGTAATTAACACCGCTTCAGTCTTTTGTTCAGCAAGCTCGAGGTTTGAGTATTTAAGCCACTCCTGAGTCGTTGATATGGCCTGATTTAGCTTTCTTTCTAGCTCATGAATATACTTGGCTACAGCAACTATGGCAATATCATCAGCGAAGCCTATTATTTTTGTTGAGTCAGGCAATTGCAGCCTTAGAACTCCATCGTACATTATGTTCCACAGGAGGGGACCCAATACTGATCCTTGTGGGACACCTGCCGAAACTTCGTATACCTTGGTTCCTTCATCGGTATCATAAAGCAATTTTCTATTTGTGAAATAACTCCGTATAATATTTATCAGATATCTTGGCATATTCATTGTATTTAATGCATCCATAATACGATCCCATTTTGCGGAGTTGAATGCATTTCGCACATCTAGAGTGACGACAGCACAATACTCTTTGGTTCCCCATTTCCAACGTTCTCCAGATATTGCATCAGCAGCGATTTCTACAACCGTATTTACAGCATCAATCGTAGAGCGAGCTTTTCTGAAGCCAAATTGAGTGTCCGAGAGTCCACCTCTTTCCTCTGTCATCATTAGGAGCCTTTTGTATACTACTTTTTCTAGCATTTTGCCCATCGTATCCAAAAGACAGATAGGGCGATACGATGAAGGTTCACCAGCTGGTTTATCTCCTTTTGGAAGCAGGACAAGTCTCTGAATCTTCCAATGATCTGGAAAGATTCCTTCAGAGAGACATTTTTGCAGAACGCTTTTAAAAGCCTCAGGTCGTTTTTTGATAGCTGCTTTGATTGCACAGTTTGGAATACCATCTGGTCCAGGCGCTTTTTTATTACCAATTTCACTACCTATGTTTAAAATCTCCTCGTCTGTCACCTCTGGAATTACACCTTCTAGTTGGTCGCTATTTTGCTCCCCCCAATTGTTGATTTTTTGCGGGAATAAGTGGGATACGATCTTTAATAAAAGCGTCGGGCATGTTATCTTCGGGTTCGGTTTGCTCTTGAGCTTTTTCGTTACGACTCTGTAGGCAGAACCCCAAGGATTTTGGTCAGCCTCATTGCAGAGTCGTTTAAAATGTTCTCCTTTGCTTTTTTTGATGGCCTTTTGAAGTCGAGTTCGAAGATATTTAAAATGTTCTACCATTTGAACATGGTTGCTTTGTCTTCTCGATCGTTGAGCTCTTCGTCTTGCTTTCAGGCAGGCTGCTCTGAGATCTCCTATTTCGGCGTTCCACCAGAAGCACGGTGATCCTTTTTTATTTGGTCTTCTTGGTGGCATTGATGCATCACAAGCTTTTTTAATAATTTGAGACAGTTTCTTCGTCATCTCTTGTGCATTACCTTCATTAAGTGTACCCTCCATGATGGTTTCGTTGAAGGTTTCTTCGTCAAAAAAGCTGTCCTTCCATTTCGGCCCAATCGGAATCATTTTGTTTAAGACCCTACGTCTACTTTCCTTGATTTTAATTAACACTGCTTGGTGATCGCTATGGGTATATTCCTCGCTAACCCACCAATCTATTCTAGACATTAAAGAGCTGCTGATAAAAGTGACGTCAATTATTGAGCTTCTACCAATTTTCCTATACGTTTCGCTCTTTCCATCATTTGCTAAGACTACGTCGATAGCTGCAAGGGCTTCCAAAAGGTTACGTCCCCTTTTGTTTGTAAAGCGACTACCCCATTCTGTTGCCCATGCATTGAAGTCGCCACCAATAACAACTGGGTATTTACCAGTGGCGTCACTTACGAGTTCATGTAACATGTCATCATATTCCTTTTCTGTCCAACTCGGAGGTGCATAACAGCTATAAAAGTATATGCCCCTAATCTTTGCACGAATAAAGCCATTATGTTGGTCACCTATGTTCTCAATAGCAAATCTGCCGCAAGACCAAATTGCTGCTTTTGTAGTTTTATCGCTTTTCCATACACTACTGTTTCTTGCTCTGTATGGTTCACTAACCAGGACAACATCCGTTTTATGCTCTCTTACTGACTGAGACAGTAAGTCGTTTGCTGCTTCGCAATGGTTTAAATTGATTTGCATAATATTTAACTCCATTTTTTTATTTTTTGTTTGTCAGAGCTCTTCTAAAAGTCGGGCATCTACTGCTACCTGCAGTATGTGAAGATTCTGATTCTTCATTTGCAATGCAAAACATGCATGATGGTTCCTTTTCGCATGTCTTTGCTATGTGACCCTCTTCTCCACATCTTCTACATCTTCTTGAACGGTCCTCATTACTGCAATATTTTGCCAGGTGACCATATTCAAGACATCTGTAGCACTTGACCAGCTCCTTAGCTTCTCTTGTGCGCCAGACTCCCCAGCTTGTCTCTATTTTCTTCCGCTTCAAAAGGTTTTCGGCACTGATTACCGGAAGACTGACTTTGGCAATCTGAGTTCTTCCATATGCTCTTCTCATACTAATAACCGTAGCTGCATCATCGTCGCTTAAGTACTTTTGACGCTCCAGAATTTGTATTATCTCCTCTTTGGTTGTAATCTCGTCAATATCCTTAATTTCTATAACTTTTCGGGGTTTGAGGCTTTTTATTTCCGCCTGCCCCTGCAGAGATTGACCTATCGCAGCTTTATACTGATCCGTTTTTCCACTAGTATTACGCAGTTGAAGTATTAGGCTTCCATTGTTTGTTCTCCTTATCCTTGCTACTGCCTGACCTACCTCACTAAGACTAGCGTCGGTTTTAACTTTACGCAAAATGTCCGCATAAGAGCTATCTCCTTTGGCTTCTATAACTAAGGCATCAGGTTTCATTCTCGTTTTTATCCGAGACTCCCTTTCCTTCTTCTTCCGTTTTGAAATTGCAGTTTTCCAACCTCCATCATCGTTATCTTTGTTACTTTTAGATGGGTCTTCTACTATGTTTTGAGATTCTCTTATGGGTTCTAGTGATGCGATATCTACCACTGGTGGGATTTGAACTTGAGGTGTGATTTCTGTGTCTAGGCTTCTGTTACCGTTTATTCGTTTTGCCGATGGGTTTTCTGGTTCTCTATCTGGTTTTCTCTTTTGTTCTATTTTCTTCATCCAAGGGGACGTTTGAGTGCACTTTGAGCTCCTTATAGCTTTCTTTGCCTTTTCATCGTGGTTCTCGATCGCCGCTAGTTCGTATAGAGCTTTAATGCTCTCTATGGCATCTCTCATGGGTTGGTGGATTGATCGCCTTTTTCCATCTTCTAACATGTCTACCAAATTGCGAATAACACTTCCGAGTCTGCAGAATACTGAGGGTTCTTGACTTGATACTGCTTCTATCAGCGGCATAGACCCTTTAGGTTGTGGTGATCTCCGTATTTTGGAGCTCTTCATAAAGGGGTTTATAGCCTTCGCCTGTGTTTCTACTTCATCGGTTTTGCCTGTTGCCATTCCAGAACAGCTTAGTGGACTAGCATTGCAGTCATATTCTTCGGTTGCTTCGATTTGCTTACTGTTTTTTAGGGTTTTATTTATGTACGTTTCCATTTAATTGGGCCCAAACTCATGGTCGTTGTCTCCATCCGTAATTGTGTAGTCGCCTTTTTTGACCCCATGGTTATCTGTGCCTAGGCAGGGAGGCCATGCTAGGGTTGACACAACACTTTATGGGTAGTTGCGTTCAGAGCCAGGTCGACGTAAGCCAGGAGAAACTCAACTGGTCCTACACTACCAACTTAATGATAACGGGTTTTGAGCGTTCCATGAGACTTTCCACAGTTTGATTTGGGCGGAAGACGTGGCAGCATTAGTCTGTCAGCCATTTCAGTAGAATTTCACTCCTACTTACTGAAGCGTCAGGATACTGTCATCGCCAGCCGTGTTCGTCAAATCCTTTTCATAGTTCCGGTATACCTTAATTAAGACCTTACCGGGCTCGGTCTTAATGCCCATATAAGGGCCGCAATATTTACACATTTGGATCCCATATTGCCACTCAGGAAAAAGTGGGTTAGCACCTATTTAAGGACGGCGCTTACTCGTCCTGTCGCAAAGAGTTCAATGGGTTTCTAAGATGTTTTCAATCTCACCCTCAATCTCTGCCGCTCTTGGTTGGGGACTGCTTATTGGATATTCGCAGCTAACCTACATATATGTAGGCCTTTCGGCTATCCACCACCTGCCGACCCCCATGGTAGCCTGAGCTTAGCCCCATGTTTATGTATGTATGTATGTATGTATGTATGTATGTATGTATGTATGTATGTATGTATGTATGTATGTATGTATGTATGTATGTATGTATGTATATATGTATGTATGTATGTATGTATGTATGTATGTATGTATGTATGTATGTATGTATGTATGTATGTATGTATGTATGTATGTATGTATGTATGTATGTATGTATGTATGTATGTATGTATGTATGTATGTATGTATGTATGTATGTATGTATGTATGTATGTATGTATGTATTTATGTATGTATGTATGTATGTATGTATGTATGTATGTATGTATGTATGTATGTATGTATGTATGTATGTATGCATGTATGTATGTATGTATGATTGTATGTTTGTTTGTTTATCGGAAAGCTAGAGCTGCCTACACCAGTGAACCGATCTTTCTGAAATTTTTACAGTTTGTTATTAGATATACGCTTGGTAAAATGAAATACTTATTTTTTGATATTCCACGTGGGCGTGGCACCTCCCATACAAAGTAAATATTTATCATCGTGTTGCTTGGTAACAGTAATAGGTAGCGCCTTGAAATTTTGCACTAGTAACCTCTATATCAACATACATAGTTTAGAGAAACACAGACTGAATTGGAAACGAGGGCCGATCTCTAAGCCGTTGTATTGATGTCCACAATATACAGTCCTTAAAGCCATTAACCAATTAAAGACTTAAACCATTCTCGGCATATTTCTAAGGATTGGCAATGAAAATAAGCTATGGAGAAGTACTACAGAGCCTCAGGTAAGGGGTCTGGACGTCTACCAGCACAAACTGGAAATCTGAAAAAAGTAAGTAACTAATTTGTATTATCGAGGCTTTATAAGGTCAAAGTGTAATGTTTAGGTATTATCTATCTTAGGCTAGCAAGGTTCATAGGTATGTCGCTGCGTATACGTCTACTTTGTCGGCTGCTTTTCATCTCTCACAGATATTGAAATGGTAACAAGCCCACCAGTTTCGGATATTCCAGTTTCGGATATTCACAAAAATATGTCAAACCACTTCAAAGCACAATCTATAAGCAACATCTTCTTGTATTTTAATTTTAGAGCAATGATACCTGCAGATTAGATGGCTTATTATTAACGAAATTAGCCATATTAGGGTACTCGGCGTGGAGCAAACTAATTTTTCTGTCATTCTGCTTTGTCAGGCATAGTTGGCTCTAACTCCTGCCATCTTTTCAGGTCCTCGGGGTCAATCCATTTGTCATTTTTTGCCCAGACCAAACCATTTCCAAGAATAGTTATGGGTTCTGTTCCATAGTAGCTGAAAGCGATTGAAAGAAGCCATTAATTCAAGCCTCATCATGACACATTATCTATATTGTTACGAAAGAAGAATTTATTCATTATAAGCTCTGAACAACAATACTCTCGAACAACAACAACATTAATGGCAGTATTAATTTAAAAGTCAAAGAGTTAAGTTGTCGAATATTAAGAGTGTTTAACAGTTTGCTGTATTTTTGAACAGTGGTGTTAAGTAAATAAAGTGACTTACAGTAAAAGTAATAACAGTGTGTATTTATTTTGCAATAAAAAGAACCCAACGTAAAGTAAAAACGTAACAATTGGTGACAGAAGTGAAATTGTAAAATAAAATAACTTAAAAAAATAATAAAAATGAAATTTGAAGATCTTAAAGTGGAGCAGCTGAAAAAGGAGTTGAGTAAGCTGGATTTGCCAACAGCAGGTAACAAAACAGAACTGCAGAAGAGGCTCATAGATGAATTCAAGCGTCGTGGCATGGACATTGGCGCATATGAGTTTGATGAAAAAGAGATGACAGAGGTATGTAGCCGTGAAACAACAACAGCAAGTAGCATGGACCTCAATACGATGTTTGCCGCTATGATGGAGAAAATGGGAGAAAACTCTAGAATGCTTCTAGAAAATGTAAACGGAAAGCTAGTCGAAGTACAAGAAGCTTCTAGAGCAAACAGCGAAAAACTATTAGCTGAAGTAAGAGATGAAGTACAAGAAGTTTCTAGAGCAAACAGCGAAAAACTGTTAGCTGAAGTACAAGAAGTTTCTAGAACAAACAGCGAGAAACTACTGGAAACAGTAAATGAGAAACTGGAGAAAAATCAACAACTTCTAGCTGAGATTCAAGAAGTTTCTAGAGCGAATAATGAGAAACTTTTGGGACAAGTCAACGAAAACCTTCTACAAATTTCTGAAACTATTAATAAGCGAGTAGACGACGTAGAAGTCAAGTTCGACGAAAAAATCTCTGTCGTGGAAGTGCAACTGTCCGGTTTAAACAGAAAAGTGAATCTTCTAGAAACTAGTGGCGTCGAAGTACAGGTAAAGGATGTCGATGTAAAGCTGCAGGAGCTCGAAAACAAAATTATGAGCCTGGAAATAAGAGAAGGTCCAGCACGAGTAGTGACTGAAAACACAAATAGGATAAAAGCTCCCAGTTTCGACGGCACCATACCCTTCAACGTCTTTAAATTTCAGTTTGAGACAGTGGCCAGTAAAAATCTATGGAGCAATAAAGAGAAAGCGATTGAACTGATTCTGGCACTTAAAGGATCTGCAGCAGAAGTCCTCGAAAGCCTACCAACTAGCTGCAGAAATAATTATGAGGACATAATGGTGGCGTTACAGCGGAAATATGGCGGCGATCATAAAAAGGAGCTGTATAGAATGGAGCTACGCGGCAGGCTGCAGAGAGCAAATGAGACGCTTCAGGATTTCGCCATGGAGATAGAGCGCTTGGTGCAGCTAATATACCCTGGGGAAAACCATCCCCTTCTAGAACAGTTCAAGGTGGAGGCATTTGTTAATGGTATTCGTGACCCAGATATTAAGCACGCAGTTTGCGCTAAGCAAAACACATCCTTTGCTGAAACCATTGCTTACGCTCTGGCTCAAGAAACAGCAAAAGTCATTTCGAGGCCGCAGTCATACAAAGTGCGAAAAGTTGAAGTTGCTGCTGAAGATGAAAAAACAACAATGGACGACATAAAGCAAGTACTTGAGTCGGTAAAGAAAGTCTTAGATGAAAGACAAGGTAAGACAAACGCTAAGTGCTTTAATTGCGGCAAAGTCGGCCATTTTCAACGAAACTGTAAGGCAGCAAGAAAACGAGCCAGATCTGTTTCGCCGCCAAGAAACAATAAACGTGCGACTCATGGAACATCTCGAGAGTCGTTAAACTAAAGAGAGCTAGCACTACGGGGCATGAGCTAGCTCCCACAACCGAGGGCCCCACAATCTCCATATCTGTGATGCAGCAGCAAAACAGCAATCTTACTGCAAGCGGGTATATCAACGGAGGAAAGCGTATTCTGACAATAGACACAGGAGCGTCGCAGTCTATAATAAGGCCCGATTTAGTAAAGGGAAAAGTGCATCAATTGAATAATGTCAGTCTGCGCACCGCTACCGGAGAATTTGCTACTGTCTATGGTAAGGCCAAAGTCAGATTAACTATAGCCAACATGAGTGTGGACCATGTGTTTATTGTTGCCGATATCGTGGACGAAGTTATTATTGGCGCAGATTTTATGATTATGCATGGAGTCGATCTGCGCATGGGGCAACAAATAATGATCTGGCGAAACGTCGAAATACCCCTTGATATTGGATATGTGAGTAAATTTGCAGTAAGGAAGCTGGTTGCTGTAGCATCCGAGAAATTACCACCTCAGGCAGAAACTGTGATATGGGCACGTATGGAGGAAGATTGTGAGGACAACCGGTTGTGGGTGGTAGAACCATCAGCAATTAAGAGTGAGACAATAACAGCAAAAGCCCTCGTGAAAACCTCTAAGAATGGAAAAATTCCTGTGAGAGTGTTAAATCTATCCAACAGTGAAAAAGTAATTGCTAAAAACTCTCAGATAGCTCAATGTACACCAGCAGAGGCCATAATTAATTGCGAGAGAGACTCAGAGCCTGAAAAACTGTCAACTAAAGAGCGCGAAATACTAGCAGAACACGTGGGGAAATGGGTAGCAGAGCTGGAGCCACCTGACAGAAACAAAGCCAAGCAGCTGCTACGAAAGTACGCCTCTGTCTTCGCCCTAAAAGATAAAAGCCAAGGTAGAACGGCAATAGTGAAGCATGAAATAAATACTGGCGAAGCGAGGCCCATAAAACAAGCCCCCAGGAGCATTCCCCTAGCCAAGCGGAGCGAAGTAAAGCAGCTAGTCAACGAAATGGAGCGAGACGGAATCATCGAACCATCTTCGAGTCCTTGGAGCTCGCCGGTAGTTTTAGTAAAGAAGAAAGATGGCAGCACTAGATTCTGCGTTGACTACAGAAAGCTCAACGATGTTACCAAAAAGGACAGTTATCCGCTACCAAGAATCGATGACACCTTGGACACGCTAGCAGGAACCAAGTGGTTTTCTACGCTAGATTTACAGAGCGGTTACTGGCAAGTCGAGATAGCAGACAAAGATAAAGAAAAAACTGCTTTTAGTGCTCTCGATGGTTTATGGCAGTTTAATGTTATGACATTTGGTCTCTGCAACGCTCCAGCCACCTTCGAGCGTTTAATGGAACGAGTGTTAAAGGGACTCAATTGGAAGTCATGCCTGGTGTATCTAGATGACATAATTGTCATGGGAAAGACCTTCGATGAACACCTAAGGAATATGGAAGAAGTCTTCAGGCGTATATCAGCGGCTGGACTGAAGCTCAGTGTTAAGAAATGTGCATTGTTTCAGAAGGAAGTCAAATACTTGGGGCATCGTGTAACAGCAGAGGGCATATCAACCGATGAAGATAAAATACGGGCAGTAAAGGACTGGCCTCGTCCTCAAAATCTTCACGAGTTAAGAAGTTTCTTGGGGCTCTGCACATACTACAGACGATTTGTGCCAAATTTTGCTAGTGTTGCTGCGAGCCTACATGAGCTAACCAAAAAGTCGCGACCTTACCAGTGGAGTGAAGCAGCCGAGGAAGCATTCCAGAAGCTCAAGGAATTGTTGTGTGTGGCACCTATAATGGCATATCCAGTAGCTGGGCAAAAATTCATGCTAGACACTGATGCGAGCGGATATGGAATAGGAGGCGTGCTGTCGCAAGTGGTAGATGGGACAGAAAAGGTTATAGGCTACTACAGCAGAGTACTTTCGAAGCCTGAAAGAAACTATTGCGTAACGCGACGAGAGCTTCTAGCAGCATTGGAGTGCATAAAACACTACCACAAGTATTTGTATGGCCAACATTTTACGTTGAGGACAGATCATGCCGCACTCAGGTGGTTGCTGCAATTCAAGAGCCCTGAAGGACAGCTTGCACGCTGGATTGAGCGACTTCAGAGCTATGACTTTAGTATTGAGCACAGAAAAGGAGGCAAGCATAACAACGCCGACGCCCTTTCTAGGCGGCCATGTGATCTGGGGTGTAAGCATTGCACAAAGCCGGAGAGAAAAGAATTCGTTATTGATGTTCGGCTTACACATATAGAATCTAGTGAAGACTGGCCGACTGCATAAAGAAACGATCCCATATTGGCAAAAATTATAGCAGCTAAAGAGGAAGACAGAAGACCGACGCGAAGTGAGATCTCACCAGAAAGTCCACTGGCGAAGGCATATTGGGCCCAGTGGAACAGTCTAAGGCTGAAGGATGGCTGCTTATGTCGCACCTGGGAAAGCACAGACGGCAAAACTGTGCTAGACTTAATCGTCGTGCCATCCTCCAAGATCAAAGAGGTCATGAAACAATTCCACAATGGTCCTAGCGGAGGTCACCTTGGTGTAACGAAGACGCTGGAAAAGATAAAACAACGGTTCTATTGGGTCGGCTGTCAACAAGCCGTAGCCGAGTGGATAGCCAATTGCCAGGAGTGCATTGCAGCAAAGGGTCCAGTACGAAGGAGTCGGGGGCAGCTTCAGCAGTACAATTCAGGCGCTCCCTTTGAACGTATAGCGATGGACGTAGCAGGTCCCTTCCCTGCTAGCAATGCTGGAAACCGATACGTTTTAGTGGTGATGGACTATTTTAGCAAATGGCCGGAAGTATATGCCATTCCCAATCAAGAAGCCAGAACGATCGTAGACACGTTTATAAGCAACTGGGTGTGTCGCTATGGTGTTCCCTTAGAACTGCACTCCGACCAAGGCCGAAATTTTGAATCCGCTATATTCAAAGAGATGTGCGAAATATACGGAATAAGAAAGACCAGAACGACACCGTTACATCCGCAATCTGATGGTATGGTCGAAAGATTCAATCGAACGCTGGAGGAATACCTGCGAAAAGTAGTCAGCGCACATCAGAGGGACTGGGATGAGCATATACCCAAATTTTTGTTGGCATATAGATCAGCTGTTCACGATTCCACCTCACGAACACCAGCGAAAATAGTCTTTGGATCCGAGCTAAATTTGCCTGCAGATTTAGAGTTTGGTGTTAAGCCAACATCGGCAGAAGGAGACGGCGAAAACTCTAGTCAGGCACAAAGGGACCTTAAGGAGATTCACGAATTCGTGCGGAGTCGGATAAAATTAACCAGTGATAAAATGAAAGCCAGATATGATCGAGCTGCCAACTCTGAGGGATTTAACGAGGGACAACTGGTTCTACTTTTTAACCCACAACGGAAGAAAGGATTATCACCCAAACTACAAACTCATTGGGATGGACCTTATAAAGTAATAAAGCGGCTAAACGACGTAGTTTACAGAATACAGAAATTCCAGAGCCCAAGATCATGAAATGAAAGTTGTGCACTTGGAGCGGCTAGCCAACTATGGAAAAGGTACATCTGTGTCTGTTCGGGACGAACAGGTTTGAGAAGGGGGTAGTGTTACGAAACAAGAATTTATTCATTATAAGCTCTGAACAACAATACTCTCGAACAACAACAACATTAATGGCAGTATTAATTTAAAAGTCAAAGAGTTAAGTTGTCGAATATTAAGAGTGTTTAACAGTTTGCTGTATTTTTGAACAGTGGTGTTAAGTAAATAAAGTGACTTACAGTAAAAGTAATAACAGTGTGTATTTATTTTGCAATAAAAAGAACCCAACGTAAAGTAAAAACGTAACAATATGTTAGAATTATCGGTCAATAATAATCCACACAGCAGAGATATGGTTGATTAACAAAAATTAGTTAAATTAAATGTTGCTGTGTAGTTTATGATTTGATGAGAATTACAGCCGAACCTTAAAAACATTGTCACTACAGGCTGTTTATTTTTAATCACTTCGTTTAAATTTGGAAAGATTTTATTGATTTTGTGAATAAATTAAACTTTTGTTAAAGAAAAATAATTGAATTAAACTGATGTCTTAGCAGTTCTAAAGCCAGATTCCGAAATAAAGAAATAAATGCAGATACTATTTCTCTTCTTCTCTAAAATTAGGATAGACAGATCTTAAACGTGCATCTCGCTGCTGTTATATGTTCCTAAGTTTTTCTCTCAGTGTCTCGAAATTATTGCAGCTTATACAAGGTTTAGCTTAGGGGTAAATTTAAAACATTCAATATCAAAAGAAAGTTATATTTAAAATCTAAGGAAATTTCTATCGATATTGCATGCCATAGCTGGCGCCCAGATTGTGTTTTAAGTCGGGCATAGTTTCTATGTCCGAAAAATGAGGACAATAATGTGGCTATATCTGCTTTTATTTTAATGTTCTTTATAACGATTTTATTTAAAAATAATAATAAAGTTGTTGCTGTTGTTCTTTTTATGAATTTTGTGTGGGCTGGTTTTGTTAATGACTGTGATTCTTACAAATCAATTCGCCATTCTGACATTTGTGATCTTTTGCCGCAAAAACTCCTAAAGAATTTATTTTAAATGTTTTATGTTTTTTTAAATCAAAATCTTTCAAAATTGTTGTTGTTTCTTAGTTGATATGTTAGTTTTTTAAAACATCTGTTTGTTATTATCTCAAGTATTATTATGATTTAATGATATGTTTTCCAGTTTTTTGATTTAAGTTCATTTCAATTTGGCACCAGTGATAAATGATGTGAAAATGTGTTGAATTTTTTAAATATTTTTAGTAGATTTCTTGTTTAGAGTAATATAAATGATTACTGACTAAATTAAAACAGTTTAAAATGTAAATTAAAATAAAACAAATTTTTTTAATTAAAACAAAGCTTTAATGAGCATGCTGATGATTAACAAAGCTTTAATGAGCATGCTGGCTTTGCATAAGTAGTGCAATCAAAACCATACCAACGATGCAGTTTAAAACAGCCCTTGCCCTATGGAAATTCAATTAAAATATATTACGTTGGGGAAAAATAAATCCAGTATTTTTTTCGGTAGATAGATATAGTGATCGATATCTTATAAAGTCTCGATCAAACAATTTAAAATTTATGTTCGTTGTCAAGGTGACATTTTACATTAAAAAAATTATGTTACTGTTTTTGTTTGGTCCATTCAGTCCAGTCAGTGGAAGTCAATAATGAGAAAATTCGGTAAATTTTTCTTAAACAAAGGCGAAAATGTAAGTCATATAATCTATTTCACCCATTTCTCAACACCATTCACCATCCTTTCAATAAATGGCCCGTTTGGCCATGGCTTCCCAGGCGGATATTCGATCCATCATGTTTTTGTGTGGCAAATGCGCAAATGGTTTAAAACTGTTTTATGGTCGATCTTTAGCTTCGGGGCGATGCTACGACAACTAACATCGCGGTCAACTTCAATTATTTCTGTGATTTTTACGTCTTTTTCGACGAGGGGCCTGCCTGCTTTTACAGTATTGATACCATAAACACCATTCACAATTTCAGCCACCTGGCTTCCTTTTTTGCCTTTATCAAAGAAAAACTGTAAGATGTACCGAATGTTTTCTTTGTTAACTACCATTTTTAACACCCTATAACTCACAACTCAATGGAATAATAAATAATTTTTTTAGTGTGAAATGTCTCCTTGACAACGTACATAAATTTGAAATTGTTTAATCGATACTTTTCGAGATATCGATCACTAGAGTCATCTACCGAAAAAATAATGGACTTTTTTGTCCCCAACCTATTATATATAATAGAACTGGTTGGAATTATTGCTATTTAAGTTACATTAAAGACACACATTTCAATTTTAAAATAATCAATCAAATGTCAATCAAAAGATTGTTAAATTTTTATTTACTTTTAAATATAAATTCAAATTATTCAAATGTAAAAAAATGTTTAATCCAGAATTTCCTTTTACAAACCACAGTGCAAGCTGCCAAGATACGAGTAAAACAATGCTAAATCATTTGGCTGCATTTCAGCTAATGGTGTGCGAATGGGAAGCAAACAATATTTGGGGCCATATAAAACCAAACTTTCAGACTGAACTATTTTCACTTTCGTCGGTAAACTGTAACAAAATACAACTGAAGCGTTTAAAGCCCCATCAATATAAAAAAATAAAACTCTTTACAGACAATTACTTAAAGAAATATAAAAGAATAATCCTCTTAAGTGTAATCCGGAATAAACGAAAATCACGCAATTTTTATAAGTGAATTTGAAAAATTGAAAATAGTTCGTGGTTTTTCGTTCAACACGGTATCGTTTGGCGCATCACAAACATATAAATAAAAAAGTTTTAGCATTTTAGTTGCAAAACTATGCTTTAAATAACGTTTTGGTATTCAAATAAATGTCTTGAATTCGTTAAGACTGTCTATAAGTGTATGTGCATCAAGGAGCGTATGCGTGTGAGTGTGTGTGTGTGTGTGTGTGTGAATTAAGGAATTGACTCCTTGGTTAGGAAGGTGTCAAAAGAAAACACTATTAGAAATGTATCCTCAAGTAGCGCACGTACGATCAATTGCAGTTTCCGTAAAACAAAAACCACATGAAACACAAAAAGTCAATAGTGAATTTGAGAGTGATTGTCTGTGCACCGCAGGCTTATGCTTGAATAAAAAAGTTTGTGGTTGTATGCATTTCATTTACCTCTCAAACAACACAAAAGTGACTAAAGGAAAATCAACACAAACAAAAAAGAATATTTTTGTTTATGCAAAGTGCATCTGAAGATTGAAAATACGAGTACTTAACACAATCGTGCCACTACTGGAGTGCATATTACAAGTGCTTGTATTAAAAATTTTTTGCTTTTGTAGTTTTTATTTTCGTTGTTATACAGAGTTGCCAATTTGTGTTTTTTATATTTAAAAATCCAACTTAACGTTTATTGATCTTCAAAAATCTACACTAAGACGATAGAGTAAAATGGAATAGTAATTAAAGATTAACTACCTACTGCCTTTTCTTAATATTTGAGCAATGATTTAGACCACTTCTGTTTCAGTTCAAATCTTAAGGATTCCCTTCCATCCTCTATGATTATAGGCAACCGAAATGTAATTTACGGCAATCTTACTTTCATTGAGTCACGTGCTGCAACCAGGTTTTAATCTTGACATTAGTGATTTCAGAATGTCGACTGGTAACTGTCGGCATTTTTTCTCATCACGCAGTCTCTAGTCATTGCTAGCATTTTTCAAGGCTCAGGTCCCCCATTGTATCCACATTTAACATTTAACAAGCTTCTACCAGTGGTCCTGAGTGTTATGCTGGACATTCACACACAATGTACGCTGTAGTCTCCTCTTCCAGGCACCGGTTTAAGTATCATCTTCTTCGGTGCATTTTATAACGACTGGTTGTGAAGAGCAATGAGAACTTTTCTTTCCAGTACACGACAATCCAGAAGGTGATGTAACACATACAGCAATCCAAGCAATTCTGCCAGGTAAACGAAGAAATACTCCCCCAAACCCAGACTACAAGACAAGTTCAGCTCCTTTGAGTACATAAGAGAACCATCAGTAAAAATGCTGATGTCGTTCTCCATACACTCATTATGTATAACGCTTTCCCCCATAAGTGTCCGTTGCGGTCTTTCGACTATCTTTCTTCTACCCATGTGTTCCATCGGTATTTAAGCTTCCCTAATCTCCTAAAGCTTAAGCCTAAAAACAGGAAATAATTGTAGTTAATTATGTTATTGTTTCTGCTATTTAGGACTCATCTGTCTGATGTTTCGCCAATAAAAGCGAATGAAACAATAATTAATTATTATTTTGCGACATGGTGGATGCATTTAAAGTTGATTTACAAAGCTTAAAATCACTCCTTGAAATTAATAGTAAATTAAATGGTTCCCTAGCCAAAGGATGCGAGCCTACAACAAGGCTTAATGCCCGTACGCCATTCAACAAAGCAGCAGCATCTACTAAACCGTCATTTTCAAAAACAAAAACCTAAAAGAAATTCAAATAAATTCAGATAAGTTCGAGTCAGACTCACGCATGAAGGGTTCCAGACTATGTTCAATTTATCTTTAAAAGTACAATATATTTATTACTTCACTAACTTAAATGTCTGCTGAATACGATTCAAAAGATAACCACATGTACTTATATCATAATCACATCGTCTAAGGGAATACTCGTTAATTTTTAAATATTTTATACTTTTTATAGCGACCATAGTAAATTTCAATATTTTCCTGTTTACACGAAAAGCTCACATTTGTCAAACCCCAAAGTCTAGGGAAAACCTTATAATCTTTACTAATTTTATTTCCTATACTTGCTGTAATAGTAGACATTGCAAAACATACTCTGTGTAAACATTTCGGTTAAAAAAATAAGGCCCTAATTACGTCAATATTGGTACATCCTTTAACTTTTAGTAGTTGTTGTAATATCGGCCATAGTAATACACGTTCTGCGAAAATTTCAAGAGTCTACCTATGGTACAAAAATAAGGCAGTATACGTTAAATTCCCGTCACCATCAGGTCACCCTTTATTTTGTATACATGTTACTATAGCGAGCCTTGTTTTAATTTTATAGTAAAAAGTAAGGCATGTAGTTTTATATTTTATACTTGTTAGTAAAGCAAACATAGTAAATTTTAAATGCCTGCTTATTATACATATTTAAAAAATATGGAATTTTTACATAAAAATCGCATTCCTATCGGAACACCCATTTTTTTAGTATTTTTGTTATAGTGGCCATAGTAACACAATTTTAGTGGAAATTTCAAGAGTGTACCTTTTGCGGTGCCAGAGATAGATGGCGCTGACAGACGGATATATATTGTTGCGAAAACTATAGGATTTATTTTTTACCCGTTGGGTACGGAACCCTAAAAAGACGCGTGTTTTATAAGTTTTCTTCGCATTAGTTAGCGCTACCCATACATTTACTATATCATTAACCAGAGTTCTTATAATTTTTTTGTCGACTCTCTTCGTAACGACATTTCTTCTGCATTTTGTTAGATGACCATCTTAACCCTCAAACGCAACGATAATTAATAGACTTATTAGTTATCTATCTCTTTAAGTAACACTAAGACCGCTCAGTGAGGGATAGTATGTCATTCAGCTAGGGTCCTCCCTCCTGAAATCAACGGCGGTATACGCTTACTTGCGGTTTAAATGGGAGATAAAGTTGGAACCGCCAACAAATACCAATTTCCAAGGGTTTTTAGATTGCATCTATATAACCTATTCTCTTTTCTATCTAAATTCTTCTGGATAAACATTTCGGTTCAGTTCACCCCATGATAGAGAAAAAAAAACAGTTAGCCTATTGCGTCTATAATTCTAAGTTGACACTAAAGATAAGTTGACTGGTAAAAAGAATTTGAACATTAAATTCATTCATTTTTGGCGTATGCTGTCTCATCATGGATAATGGGATTTTTTAAAGAGTTATGTGCTGTTTATGTAACCCAATTGAACAATTCGTCTAGGAAATTTGTATGAAAAGCACTCAAGTTTTTGAGTTTTTTCTATACAAATTTTCTAGACGTTTTGTTCAATTGGGTTACATAAACAGCACATAAGCCTCTCTACAATCAACTTATTTGATAAAGTACTATACATAAAGTACTCATATCATAAGTATAAATGCATAGCTATTAAGTTAATAATAACCATGAAAATATATTTTCTCCCATATTTATAAATTTTAAAATAAACATATTTAAAATCTATATTAGAACAAATTTTTTCAAACAGAAGTTGTTCTAAAATACATTTACAATTGCTCATTTCACAAGCTCCCTTGTATCATTTAAAGTTTATATAAATAAATACACTTTAACTCAAACAGCATGTGAGCAGGCTTTGAAATTGTAGAATTGTATCGTTTTTTACTCAAAAAATAATAAAACTCAAAATACAATAAATATTTTTAAAACCAACGTTACCATTTTTATATTTTTTCTCTCAAATTTGAAATAGTTCTTATGGTAAAAACTACTATTTATACAACATAAAGGAAATAAAAAAATGCACAAAAACCAAAACTTAACTGATTAGAATCTTCGAGTTCACCGGAGGTGATATAAGTAAATATATTTCTTAAGTTAGTTCTAAGTCAGATAAATAATCTCACCAAACAATTCCGGTCAGAAAGTTAATGTTAACAATATTTACATACATATATTCAAAAATAAATTCTATATTTTAACCGATTTGAATAATTTTAGAAAAAAATAATTTGGTCATTAGTAACAATACTGAAATTGATTGGACAATTGAAAATTGCCACATAGATGTCTTTTGGCTTAAAATCCGAAATATGCATTGATAAAAATTTTAATTCGAAGAAATTTTTGAATGAAATTAAAAATTTAAAAACTTGTATTGTAGTAAGTAACCAAAATTACTCTAAATTCGATTTTATGGGTGAAGATAGTATTTTCTACAGAAAGTTTGACTGTATTGTTCCTACGTTAAATATTTTGTAACCTTACAATTTTGCTTCCCATTTTTTATAATAAAATCATACTTTTACTAATTGCACGTGTATGCATTCAGATATGCACTCAAATAGCTTACGAATTTGTTGTAAAGGATTACAGTAGATTAAAAAAATTTTAAAATAAAAACTTTTAGCAATGGCAACGTTGTTCAGAATAATAAAATGAAATTGAATCATGCATCGGAAGTAGTAATTACAAATATAGTAAAAAATAATTTTTACACAATTTGTAATTTTAATATAGATTGAATAAATTTGCGGAATAAAAGCACTATATAAAATAAAGACACCGATGATTACATATTACAAATATTTTCATAATTTATTTAAATAAAAAACATAGTCCCAGGTATGGTCTCGATACAATATTTTTAAAACATATGAAATGAAATTGTATTTTTATAACAAATATTTTCAAAGCAAATTACCAACAACAAACATAAACTATTGTAAAATAAGTTAACGATAAACCCTATAGCATGATAACAAGGGCTTGTGAATTGAAAAAATAAGTTTTAATTTTTATATATATGGGGGCTTAAGTTTAAGGTAATAGTGCGAGTCACACTCACACACGCAGGGTTCCATACTATGTTCAGTACAATCTAAAAAATATAAGTTGTTGAAATCTATATACTTGCAGAAAACGATACGGTCGGAATACCCTTTAGTAATTTAACATCTGTGACAATTTCAAGAGTCTATCTATTATGGTTACAAAATTAGGCCATTTTCATGCACATTACGTAACTATTTGCTATAGTCTACCTATTATGGTTCAAAACTTAGGCCATATACATGCAAATCACGTCACTATCGGAACTCCTTTTAATTTGTTATACACTTTTATATAGCGAACAAAGTTTTAACAACTGAGTGACTGTGGCTACTAGAGTTCAAGAAATTAACACATATACGTGAACAACACGTCTCTTTTGGAACACCGTATAAATTTTAGTATTTGTTTCTATAGCGGCCACAGTTATACAACTGTGAAAATTTAAGAAGTCTACCTATAAGGGTTCCAGAGATAGAAGGCGCTGACAGACGGAGAGACATTGCAGCGAAAACAATATGGTTACGATTTTACCCTTTGGGTACGGAACCCTAAAAAAACGTTGTTATATCTTTTAATAATAATTTAATTAAATAAATTGCTAGACCCCAAATCATTATTTACTTCCCTTCTTTCGACATTTAACTCCCTAAGCGGCAACACTGTTAAATCGCGTGACTTAAATTATAACAAAATCGCCAATGCACTTTTACGAGCCTTTTACGGTGCTTTTGAAGTTTGTTTAAATTTGCGTGAATTTATGGAAATTTCTAAAAGTCATTTGAATGCTTTGTTGCACTCAAGTGTGTTTTTGTTAGGATTTCATGAGACACGTGCTTACAATAACATTTATACATAAATATTTTAAAAGTGATAATAAAATCACTCACTGCGTCTTAAATTTAAATATTAGTTATATTAATTAGGCACAAGTTGTCTTTTAGAGTGCATTTCATATAGAGTAAAACTGTTACACTGATAATATCGCTCCAAAATCTGTCTGATTGTCGTTATCTCTTACAAGGTAATTGGTAAACACAATTAATAATATTATAAAAATATAATAAATGATGAAAATGTTGTCGAAATAGTAATTAATTAAGTGTTATATTAAAAAGATTTTTAGTTTTAGGCTGATGTATATGGTTTTGGCATTTTGATATTAGAATCTTGTTTGTGAAAAAAGAAATTTTAAATAAAATGGTAAAATAATAATATATAATTCCGAAAATATTTACAAGTCCTGTATGATGTATTCCTTTCTTTACATAAAATGCATTAATAGTGTTAATTGACATAAAAAATTCTTTGTTTGAATCCGTACCAAAAAACTGAAAATTACAAAAAAAAAATCTCAGTGTTCTATATAGCATTTACCCTGATATCTTGTAGCATAAACTATTAGCGATAATAGCACGAAATATTATCGCTTCTAGCTTCGCTTGTAGCGCGCACTCTGTATCCGTATTTTCTCCCACAGACTCATTACATATTCACCCCTATCGCGATTAATTATTCCCATGAAAAACTCCCAAATTTTCTATTGTGATTGATTCCAAAAACAAATTTTATTTGTATTTTACGGTAGAAATCATTCACGATAGAAAATTTGGGAGTTTTTTCATGGGAATAATTACTCGCGATGGTGATTATGTAATTAATCTGTGAAAAAAGGATCCAAAGTACGCGCTACAAGCGAAGCTAGAATAGAATATAGTTCGTTATATTATCGCTAATACTTTATGCTATACGATTCGTGCTTTTGTACACAAAAATGTGACATGTCGTAAGACTTCTGTGACCATGTAAACCGACCTTTAGAACGTGCTCTATTTTGATCTGACGAACTATCTAATATTAGCTGTTTTTATAATGAAGTCTACGCCGCACATAGGGGTATTGTGCCAATCTAGCCGGACATTACTTTTTTTAGCTTATATTTGCTCTAAAAATGTACTGAGTACCCCTAAGTTAATGAAACTTTGCAGAAAAATCTGTTATGGTCATAGGCTGTCAAAGCTATAAAATAGGAAAAATTGGATCAAAGAGAAAAAAGTTTCCCTTGGAAGAACTAATCCTACCTCTGAAAAATGCAAGTTTTTTTTAGATTTTCCTATCATTTTGTTTAGCAATTACATCTTTTAAGGTCAAAGAATGTTAAAATACTTAAAGCTGGATTATTAAAAGAAATAGATTACATACTTCTTCAAACCATAAAAATTTAGTATTCCTCCAATCCCACCCCCAAAAACGTAACTGTAAATTTTTTTTTTTTATTTTTTTGCCAATTTCCTAAAAATATTCATTTTTAAGCTTTTCAATGCCTAACCAATCCCCGCCTCCCAAGAATATTATTAAAAAAATATTTTTGTAATTTGTTACTTAATAGTATTTTGTTTCTCGGAAAATAATTAATTTATTCATAGTAATAACTTATTTATGATTGTAACGATAAATTTTATTTATAATTATAGCAATTAATTTATTGAAAACAACTTCCCCTTTGCACTAAGATGATGATGAGTGCCATGGTTCTTCTTCGTCTGATTCTTCAAAGACCTCTTCCTAATCTGAATCCTTTTCAACGTTAAGTACAGGTGGTAGCATGAAAGAAATTGCTTCTTTCGTAAAAAGGTAATGACCGTTTTTTGGAGTGGCTCTAGTAAAGAGCGGGTCAGAACTTAGCAAAAGCCTATGAATAATATCTATGTTACACTGAACCCTTGAAAATTCTCTAGCAAAATTCTGCCTGTAAAGCCGGAAATGTTTGTTTCGTGCCTCAGCCGCTTCTTCTGATAACAGCCCAATAGCCAACAATGCCTCATTCATAACAGTTGCACCATGCATTAAAATCTTGTGCATTGTAGGTGTCATAGGATGCCACTCATATAGAGAAAAGTAAAGTTTTGCAGTATCTAAGCAATAATCGGCAAACTCGTGCATTGAGATTTTGTGACCACTTTATATTACTTTAATAATAACCTGGTTTCGATATATGAAATCTAACTCAATTCCAGTTATTTCTTCAGCTAATTCAAGATTGGAAAAAAATCTTCTTCTAGTGTTACCATCGTTGGTGTTTCCAAATCCAGCTTTCGGTACACCCACTATTAAACCTAATTCACTTCTAAACTTTTCTTGGATTTTTTTTCCTCGCGTTAACAATGGCTTTGTCCGCATCAGATTTTATTTGCCATTTTTTCACTTTCAGTTTATATGACAGGTGTAATCAAATATGCGAATTCTGGCGTGTAAAGTAGATATTCCAAATGAAAGGGGATCTACGTCTATATCTGTTTTGATATTTAAATTGTTTTTTAGATGTAATGATTTAAATAAAGAACATCTACCTTTAGTTATTAAAATCCAAAACATTTTATGAATATACAAGGGTTACTTACTCTTATTTACCTATCCAAGATAAAAAACATAAGAAACATAAAATTTTCAAAAAATCGCAAAAAAATGGCGCAAAAAAACACAACGTTTTTTTTTTACAGTATAAAAGTAGAGATCGTAAATTTTGTAGTGATATATAACATTTTTAGGATCGCAATGGATATCACTCTTAAAAAGCTTTTCACTTTTTTTTTGACAAAAAATTTTACAAAAAAAACTTTCTTTTTAATTTTGAACGAAATTTTTTATCATTAAAACTTAAAAAAAAATTTCTAAAAATTAACATAAGTAGCTACTAATAAACCCTTTAACAGAAAAAAATCAATACAAAATCTTTATTCGTTTAGCCACCAAAAAATATAATGCAAACCTCTCAAAATCGTTTAAAGTCATTAAAAACGTATGCGATTTAGTCAACTGATTTAAACAGTGTCCCAAAACGACAAATCTCAAGTAAAAGCCTTAGAAATTCACTATACGATGCAGAATTTTCTTGTCTGTCGAGCTGCGTACTTAAATTTTTAAATTTCTCAAAATTAATTTTTGGCCTAATGTCCGGCTAGATTGGCAAAATACCCCGCTATGCGCCGTGTTAAAACAGTCAACTTTTATTACAATAAAATGTATTTTGTCGCCACATTCTCGGCATCATTCTTGCTTCTTTTACGCTTTTGTTAGGAAAGATCATTTAGTTATAAGATTTTAGGAAAGTATCTTAAAGAAATTCTATACATTTTTTAAATTCGTTGCTTATATTATTTTCATTGCAGACACATTAAATTAAGGTAATTTGGTCCCCCCAACAAATAAATTGCATTTTTATTATAAAACGTTATGGATAATTAGCATAATATAATATGATTAATAGTTAATTTTTGTTGACTGCTATTGACAGTCCGATTATGTATTTGAGTCCAATTATATACCCTTCACCACAGGTGGAAAGGGTATATATAAGTTTGTCATTCCGTGTGTAATTTCTACAATATTCATTTCCGACCCCATAAAGTATATATATTCTGGATCCTTATATATAGAGAAGTTGATTAAGCGATGTCCGTCTGTCCGTCTGTCCGTGTTAGTGTGATAATGTCATTTGCCAAGGCACCAGAAGAGATACAAAAAATTTAAGCACACCAATCTGTCAGGCATAGTTTCGAAAATTTTGGTATTGCAATTCAGCAACATCGGATCATTCCTTTGGAGGCTACGGGCCAAAAACCACGCCCACCTATATTTTTTTACATTTTTTTTACGTTTTTTTAAATTTTTTTCGGCTTTAATGATTCTGTTTTGCCTTTTTTTGTCAAATAAATATTAGAGTGTGACAGGTAGATCGCAAGGAGTGCATACAGATCTCGGGGGATCAATAACCCCCTGCGCGGGGCGATTTTTGTTTGTTTTTAGATTGGTAAGGTTTTTCTGCTTTGATTTGTATTAGAGACCTTAATAGAAAGCAATACGCATAGAGGTAGCCAATGGACCCACCGGGTACCCACTGACAAATAGGAGCAGTTAAATGGACCCCCTATGTGTCAATATGATGATTTTTTTTTTTTGTAAGGATTTCTTTTTGCTTTAGTCTGACCATTCTAACTCAATATAGATTGGAGAAAGGTCCAAAATTTAACAAAAAAATTTCAATCAAATTTTTTAAAAAAAAAATTTAAAATTTTTTTTTCAAAAATATTTACAAAAAAATTTACAAAGCATTTTCAAAAAGATGTTTTACAGAAAAATATTAGAAAAAAAAATTTTTTAAAAAATTTTCCAAAAAATGTTCGAATAAAATTTTACAAAAAATTTAAAAAAAATATTTTTACAAAAAATTTTTACACACAATTTTCGAAAAATTAAAACAAAAATTTCAATATTTCTTTGAAAATGAAAATCATGACATAAGAATATACATATGTGTGTATGTGTGTATATAGTTAGAGTAACATATTTTTTTAAACGCGTTTGATTTTTAAAAAGATGATATCTCTGTTTTAAAACCTAGGTGCATTAAACACATAGACATCATCAGGATACCGACTACAAACTGTCAAAAATAAAACGATTATTTTGAAGTCAGCTAAGCTACATGGCTACACGGCCACCGTTGTGGCTGTCGTAAACTTAGACTAATTTCTAAAAAGTTATTTTATTTTATAAAAGCAAAATAAGTATTTCTACAACAATGTCAGAGTTTACGATGTAGCTGTCGGCTTAAATATCATTAAGTAGCTGACAACACGGCGACAATTGTAGCAAACGGAATTTGTCTTCTATTTCTTTAACTCATGAATAATGATTTTATCTCATACGACTTTATTTAATTAAAGAGTCAATAATATGGATAATGCTGTACATGTCTGTAGAAATAAAATCACCGTGCTGAAGGGTATAGAAGATTCGGCACGGCCGAATATAGCACTTTTACTTGTTTTATATTATATTATATTAAAACTTAAATTTATTTCTTGGGAACAAACTATAAATATTGCTCTAGTTGCTTAAGCCAGATTAGCAAGCAAATGTTATATTTATTAAAGAAAATCCTAAAATTCCTTCTTATAAGATATGAGAATTCTATCACTTGAATTTCAATGCGAAATTTAAAGTTTGAACAAAACACCAACAAATATACTATGTTTTAATATTTTTTCTACCCTTCTACAAGGGATTAGTTTCATGCAGTGGTAAACGTTTTTGGCATGTTTGATAATGTCTATTTAGTTCAATGTTTGAGTGACCGGCTTACGTATTATAATAATTAAAGAAACCTTCCATTCAGATAGAAAGTACTAAAGACGTAAAATGGCATAAAAATGAAAAGAATTGTTTTTTCAGCTACATAAGTTACCCGCAATATAATCTTGTTATTTGCTTAATACATACCCGGGGCTTTCTTGGACTTTATGTAACCAATAGCTTTTCTTAACACCTCGTAGGTATTAGTAGGGAACCTGTTGCTTCAATATCGGCTTCTGGTAACTCGACTATAACAGTTGAATATATCTCGACATACACTATATTATTAAGGGCTATCATAGCGATTGCCTTATTCAGTATCATTTCTAGCTCAACCAATATACGAAGTTCGCTTAAGGTGGCTTAAGTATGACAGATCTATTAATATATCTGTAAAGCCCAGTATTCCATTCAGTTTTTTAAGTGGAATGCTGTCAAATTAATTACATACAAAAATGAATGAAATAATCATGAAAAAATGTTGCAGAAGTACTACTCTGTTTTACTGTGGAAAAACAATGAAATGTTTCTGGCAACATTTTATCTAAGCTGTGCAATAAAGCAAATGGACATTATTTTTCAAACAGCTCATCACCTGGCTTCTGCTAACATTTGTAAAACAATGTTGTATACTTAAAAACAATAAAATCGTAAAATATGTTGAAATCGCCAGATAGACACCACATTTCAAATGTCAAATTATCCTTGTGAAATACTAAATGTTGCTTAACATTTCGAACAGAGTACTAGGCTTAAGCCATAATAATTGTGGAATTGCATCCAAATATTTTAAGTAGTTTTTGAGAAACACAATTCTTAGAGCTTGTGGTATCTCTATTTCAATCTTAAAGTCAGGCTTTAAATTTGGAGAACAGTACCAGTAAGAACTTCTCCTTTTCAAGATCCTTTCAGCATCTGCAAAATAAGTTCATTTGCATCTGATTATCGTCGAATTATGGTGGGAACACAACTTTTACTATAATAAGCGTTACATTTTTTATTTTAATGATTTTTAAAAAATTTATAAATTCTTTGATTCATTTTTTTAATATTTTTTCTCTGCACAAATAGTAAGTAACTTTACCAATTATAACAGCTTTTATTTTTTGGTAGTTATTGTACTTCATAGGATGAATTTACACAGCGAAGTTTTGCCGACTAAATCGTTGTCTTGGACGAAATTCGTCGTTCGTCCCAGTTATGTTCCCAGCATTAAGGTTAACGGTTTGAGTTTTTTTGAATTCTTACATAGATTCTCGCAATTTATAAGAAAGAGAGAGAGAGAGAGATAACGAAAGACAGCAGAGAGTCAGCTGTACTTTTGCTGCTATTCTTACATAGAATCTCACTTGGGTTGAAATCTAGGATGTCTCAGCAAAAGTCAATTCCATCCCAGAGATAACTTTGTTGCATCTAGACAAAAGACCGGCAAACACAAACTAACGCAAGTTTGTTCCATTTGATTTTACCTACATTTTGATCCTCATGTTGAGAGAGCAAGCAACGCATGCGCTATTTTGTGGATCTCTGAGGTAGACCTGAAATTAGTGTCATTACACTTCCATGCAATTTGTAGTTGCTATAAATATTCTTATCCAGATAAACACAATGACTAAAGTAATTTGATGTTTAGATATGAAACTTTATGAGATTATTATGTACTCGTAATAATCCACCCCTTGTTTGACAGTAATTTCAAAATATGTCAAGAAGTTACAGCTCTGATTTTGAAAATTTCAGAGCAGAATAACTTCATTTTTTCACTGGAGAAGCACCATTAAACTCAACTTATGCACTAGAGGTGTACCATTAAAATCCAGTGTTTACTGGAGGAGCACCATTAATCTCATTTTAATTTTACCTAGCTGCATTTGGGAATTCGCACTTCCTATACGAAGGTACGAAGGTTCTCGTGCAGTTTCTGGAAGAAGCAGATCGGAATGCTCATTTTCTAGACAGCTACGTTTGTCATCAGCACTCTTCGTATCTATCAAGTTTGGGTAGTGTTGGATTAATATTACCTAAAAACGGATGTTGGAAGAAAATAAATAAACAAAACGTAGCTTTAATTGCTAACCGAAGGTTAGCCGAAGCAACAACAAATAAACATTAAAGTAAAAATATTAATAACAAGAGGGAAGTGGTAGACTTCGTTCTCACCAACTGACGAATTTGATTTTTCTCGTATTCCTTTATCTGAGTTTGGTTGATTCAATAAAATGATGCTTACAACCAGCGCACTGTGGGGCAGAATCAAAATATTTTGGAAACGCCTAGGCCGATTGATTCGAAATGTGCATGTGTTGTTGATCAAGTAAAATAAAATGGCAAGAAATCTGAAATATTAAGATAAAGGAAATTCCACAATTCCCAAAATAAGGACCAAAAATCCCAAAACTGGGATTTTTACTCTTTTGCCCATAAAGTCTACATACGGACTAAGGCTCATAAAATACTTTCAGAAATAATTTGTAGTATATATAGCTTTACTACAGCAGTCTTGTTTTTTCGATCCCAGCTTTGGCATTTTAGAATATATAGGCTAAAGTCAAAGGTTCCCATCTTTGAGACCACATAGCGCCACCCCTGGTGAGTTTATACTACCTACCTTTAAAACTTAAGTTCAGATACTCCTCTGCTATGCTCATGTCAAATTTTGGATCAATCGGAAAAGCCGTTTATAAATGACTAGGCTATTTCCAAGATATTTTGCTTCTGTCCCACTGTGCAGCGTTGCCACAAAGAAAAATATTTTCCTACCAAAGTTATCCCTAAAATCGACCAAAAACTACCAAAATTGTTTTTACATAAATTAATTGTATCCTTAATTCGTTTGCATTGCTTTCAAATTATCATTTACTACTTTTCTTTTATTAATTTTAGAGTAGAGAAACTTATATATTTTTTCAATTGTTTTAATAAATTGTATAGAAATTTTTAAGCACTTTTTTGGAAAATAATAATAAAAATAATTAAAATTGACGAACAGTTGTTTATACCAAAAAAGCATAAAAACTGCAACAAACCAACCAAACTACCAAATCGTTCATAGAAAAAGAAAACTATCAATTTTGGTCTAATCGGACCATAGTGACGTCTTAACACTACCCAAAGTTGATAGATACGAAGAGTGCTGATGACGGACGTAGCTGTCTAGAAAATGTGCATTCCACTCTGCTATGGGCAAATATCGACAAAAACATTGCGTCAAATGTTTGCCTTATCTGACTTTATATATTTATTAACAAATTAACTCAAAATTTAAATATTTGTTTTTATTATCTAATTAGATTTTATGTTATCCAGTTAATACTTTTATGTTATTACTGCAGATAAGTAAACTTAAGCTTCCTTATTTTATTATTTTTGTTAAATAGACCGATAATATCGTATTAAAATTTAATTAATTGAATTATGAAACAATCATTAAAAATAATTTAAAACAATGGCACGTTTTACAGCAATATTTTATTGAAGTTTATTTATGCTGAAATCTATGTATTTTAAATAGTTTTATTGGAAAACTTTCACACATGTTATGCCTTAATGGGAATAGTTGGATAAAATTGACGACAAATACTATGAAATTAGTGCGATAAATTATTATTTAATTTTTTGCATCATTGCACACAAAATAAGTGGATGTTACATGAGCACTTTGTTGTATTTTACTTGGAAAAATTATTGAAAATCCACAAAGTTGCCATTTAAAAATTACCTGATTTTGGCGCTAACAGCCTTTTTGGTTTTGACTGACTTTTTAATTCATTCAACAATTTACTTTAGTTTTTTTCTGTTTCACTGAAACATGTATTTGCTGTTCAATAATGGATATTAAAAAGTTTACTTACAATAAGTGTCGTGGATATAATAAAGACAATAATTGTGTAAAACTGTTATTACCTGTAACTGTATAAAAATTTACAGTTTTGATTTTCCTCGAAGTTTAAAAACAACATTATGTAATTGTTTTGAAATTAATTAAAACAATTAACGGCACCATTTTTTATTGTATACAGATGTAATTGGTCCTAATGTAAATAACATTAGGGTGGCTCTAATTAAAGAAGTGTTTGTTTGAAATGTTAATAACTTAAAGCATTTAAGTACAGGCTGGTTGTTTTCCTTCTTTGTTTTTTGCTTTTTATAAAAAGACAACACTACCTGCGAAGCGTTTTTGGCGGAAATAGAACCACATTAATATTTGCACTTCATAACACTCTGGATTATCGAAGAATTAAAATTTCACTAACCAATAAAAATTTCACCAAAGTATCCCATTTTCATCAAAATTTCAACTTAAATTGAAATATCACAAAAAAACTTTTGATCCGATTAAAAAATAAAATTTGATTAGCAGAAAATTTAAATTTCACCTGAACATTTTTATTTCGATCCAAAATTCAAATTTGATTAGAAACCTAAATTAGGAAAACAAAAAATAATTTTTAAGTTCACTTAAAGATGCGAGATTCGAAAAATTTCAAATCTTCACCTAAAAATTACCAAAAAATTATTATTTCGATCTAAAATTAAATTTCATTAAAAACCACAAAATTCACGTTAAATGCAACTCCCTTTCATGGAGATTTTTCGTATTTGTATCGTTGCTGTTGAATTTGTATATGTAATCACCCTACGTGAAATTGCTGGCAATTGTTAAGTATGAGTAGGAACGTTTCACGTAACAATTTGTCACGCGACAAATCATGTATTAGTTTTCTCCCCCCTAGGGAACTATAAGTAGATCCCTTTGCATATATTGATCTTCTTAGTGATGATATTTAATGTTTTTAAGATGATATTTAACATCTATAGGATGATAATAAGATTTTAAAACAGGCACCAGACGCCAGGGCTTCTTGGAGCCC
Organism: Phasia obesa; assembly: GCA_949628195.1. Classification (NCBI taxonomy): domain Eukaryota; kingdom Metazoa; phylum Arthropoda; class Insecta; order Diptera; family Tachinidae; genus Phasia; species Phasia obesa. Next base: position 31,339,807 of record OX451218.1, on the reverse strand, counting down.
GAATCTGGAAGAACAAGTCTGTATTATTGTGTGTCCTTATCTAGTCCCGACCAGTATCCAAACGACTGGTACCAGGTAACCAGTAGCCCACAGAGAATCGCACCTCTCTGTGACTGGCTGTTGGTGAGGTCCCCTTCGGGGGTTCACGTGGTGGTTGTGGTTTGGATCGATGTATGCAGAGATGGTGCATTGTTGATAAAGAGTGCTGTTGAACTCTGAACAGAAGGAGTTGGATGGTCTCCAACACCTAAACAAGAGGTTTGAACATGGGTACAGGCTTGCCATGTTCTACAAATTGCTACTCATTGTGACTGTGCTGTACATTTCAGTGCCATATGGGTAATGGCACACACGGCACGTTATCGTATATTGTGTTGTACTACACACTGGCCGTGTTATTTTACACTTTCTTTTCCTTCTGTAGTAAGACAGCAGTCGGATAAGAGCCAACACGGCTAGGTGCAGACGTTAGTTTTGATCACATACCAAAAATGCTCTGCTGAAAGAGCCAACTAGTATAAATAAAATAGTCAAGTGCGAGTTAGACTCACACACGTAGAGTTCAGTACTATGTTCAGTATAATTTAAAAATTCCAGTTGTTTATTTCTTTATGTCTTATGGGACACCTTTAAATTTTAAAATTAAAGTAATATTCGCGAAAATTGCATCATAATTAGAACACCTTTTAAATTTTAATATGTAATTCATTTTATAGCGGCCATGGTAATACACTTTCTATTAAAATATCAGAAGCCTACCTATTGCGGTTAAAAAAATAAGGTAATATTCGTGAAAAACACGTTACTAATGGACACACTTCAATTTTAAGTATTTGTTATAGCGGCCGAAGTAACACATCTACTGTTAACATTTCAAGAGGGTATCTATTACGGTTTATAAAATCATGTCACTGTCGGAACACCCTTTAATTTTATTATTCATTATAGTGGCCATGTGCAACTTCCTTTCTATAAATATATTAAGAGTCTACTTATTGCGATTAAAAAATAAGTCACTATAAGTAAAAAACATGTCACTGTCGGAACACCCTTTAATTTTTAGTAATTGTCATATCGGCCGTGGTAACACATCTTCTGTACAAAATTTCAAGAGTCTACCTGTTACGGTTCAAGAAATAAGGCTTTATACATGCAAATCACGTCACTGGCGGAAAACCCTTTAATTTTTATTATTTGTTATAGTGGACATAGTTATACACCTCCTGTAAAAATTTCAAGATTCCACCCATTCATTCAAAACTTAGGATATATACATGCAAATCACGTCACTATTGGAACACCCTTTAATATTTAAGTTAAATTTTGTATACTTGTTTATAAAATAAGCATAGTTTTAATTGTAAGTGGTTTCCTCTTACAGCTCAAAAAAAAAAAGACATAAACGTAAATAACACGTCACTTTTGGAAAACCCTACGTTTTAGTATTTTTTTCTATTGTGGCCGCATTTATACACTTTTGGTAAAATTTTCAAGAGTCTACGAATATGTGTTTATTTCTAAATTACTAAAAATTTACAAACTGTAATAAAAACGTAGTTCGCCTTATATACAAGTCTAAAAATAAACCTAAAAATTAAAGGGTGTTCCGATAGTGTTGTTATTTTGATTTATAAGGCCTAAGTTTTGAATCATAATAGGTAGAATATTGAAATTTTTACAGAAGGTGTATAATTTTGGCCGCTATAGCAACAAATACTAAAACCTATAGGGTGTTCCGACAGAGAGGTGTTATTCACGAATATGTGCTTATTTCTTGAACTGTAGGAGGATTTCACTAAAAATATGCATGCACTAAATTAAAATTAGTTCGCTATATAAACAAGTCTGAAAAAAATAAACCTAAAAATTAAAGGGTGTTCCGATAGTGGAGTGATTTGCATGCATAAGGCCTAAGTTTTGAACCTTAATAGGTAGACTCTTGAAAATTTTACCAAAGGTGTATAACTATGGCCGCTATAGCAAACAATATTAAAACTTATAGGGTGTTCCGATAGATAGGTGTTATTTACCAATATGTGCTTATTTCTTACGAACAGTAATTAAAACTTAGTTCGCCTTATAAAAAAGTCTAAAAAAATAAACCTAAAAATTAAAGGGTGTTCTGATAGTGGTGTGCTTTGTATGTGTAAGGCCTAAGTTTTGAACCATAATTGGTAGACTCTTGAAAATTTTACCAAAAGTGTAATACTGCGGCCACAATAGCAAAAAATACTAAAACGTAGGGTGTTCCAAAAGTGACGTGTTAGTTACGTTTATGTCTTTTTTTTTGAGCTGTAAGAGGAAACCACTTACAATTTGCAGACTGTAATAAAAACTATGTTTGTTTTATAAACAATTATACAAAATTGAACTTAAATATTAAAGGGTGTTCCAATAGTGACGTGATTTGCATGTATATATCCTAAGTTTTGAATGAATAGGTGGAATCTTGAAATTTTTACAGGAGGTGTATAACTATGTCCACTATAACAAATAATAAAATTTAAAGGGTTTTCCGCCAGTTAAGTAGACTCTTAATATATTTATAGAAAGGAAGTTGCCATGGCCACTATAATGAATAATAAAATTAAAGGGTATTCCGACAGTGACAAGATTTTATAAACCGTAATAGATACCCTTTTGAAATGTTTACAGTAGATGTGTTACTTCGGCCGCTATAACAAATACTTAAAATTGAAGTGTGTCCATTAGTAACGTGTTTTTCACGAATATTACCTTATTTTTTTAACCGCAATAGGTAGGCTCCTGATATTTTAATAGAAAGTGTATTACATATTAAAATTTAAAGGGTGATCTAATTATGATGAAATTTTCGCGAATATTACTTTAATTTTAAAATTTAAGGGTGTCCCATAAGACATAAAGAAATAAACAACTGGCATTTTTAAATTATACTTAACATAGTACGGAACCCTACGTGTGTGAGTGTAACTCGCACTTGACTAATTTATTTATATAGTGAACTAAGTTTTAATAACTGTTTGTAAATTTTAAGTGTATCCCTCCTACAGTTCAAGAAATAAACACATTTTCGTAAATAACACCTCTCTATTGGAACACCCTATAAGTTTTAGTATTTGTTGCTATGGCGGCAACAACTGTACATCATCTGTTTTCAAGAGTCTACCTATTACGGTTCCAGAGATAAAAGGCGCTGACAGACGGACAGACATTGTAGCGAAAACAATAGGGTTTCGTTTTTACACTTTGTGTACGGAACCCTAAAAAATGTATACAGAATATGTGAGAAAACAGTTTGAATGATATTTTAAAAGTGTGATATATTTTTATTATAACATAGCGATTTCCCAAAAAATTTATCCCTAATTCCAGCAAAATTGATAAAGTCTTTTAATTATCCATGTTTAAATAAATCGCATGAATATTTTTATTTTTTTTTTTGGCAAAAGTAAAATCGAAATAATATTTTTCTTCATATTTTTTATATTTTCCATTGAGAAATAGTATAATATTGATCCAGCGGTAAAACATGGTTGTGGGAACGTAATAGCTTGAGAAGCTTGAAGCATCTTGAGCAAAGCATTTAGGGTGTTTGTAGATTGTATTATGTATCAATGGTCTCATAAGTACCTATTAGAATGTAATTTATAGCTATCAGTTGATTTGGTTTTTAAAAAAAAAACTTTGTTCCCAGGAATTTCTGGTTGTTCGGGATACTTACTTTTCACTTACATAATTGATATATTTTCTAATAGTATGTAGTATTCTCTGTACTATATAATAAATGTGTGTAACAGAGACTGACATAAAGTATTTATAAAATAAATGTAGTTAAGTATTTACACAAATTTTTGGGTATTAGTTATTTACTTATAACACAGAAAATACCTACAGATACTCATTTGCAATGAAATAAGTAAGGATGTACTCAATACTTATAATAAACTTTATTTATACACAACGAACTTAAAAAGGTATACGTAAGGCATGTATGAGTACAACTGGTTGTAGGTAGATAATGTGATGGGTATCTGTCATACCCATACTTATAACTACCTAATACTTACAAGTATGGAAAAGTACTTATAATACTCTAAGTATACTTATAAGTAAAACAACTACTTTTAGGAATTGTGTGTATAAAAAGGTGTATGATGTTTGGCAATATTTTGTTTATAACCGAACATTGGTTAAGTATGGAAAACCAAAATAATTTTTATATTAGGATGAAGGAATGAATGGACGTATTTTTAAATTGTGAAATAATTAATACATATAGTTACACATATTTATAAAATACTCTAAGTATACTTAGAGTATTTACATACTTGTACTTATTCCTACTCTATACTTACAAGTATGGGTATAGCCAATACTTTATCCAACTTTTACTTATACTTAGTTGTATTGCGAAAAATAATGAACAAGTATGCGAACACTTATTCTCTGCCTATACTTGTAGTTATATAAGTTGAAATTGATATGAGTATGTGTGTATGGTATATTGTTTGACCTGTAGCTATACACATTTATACATGTTTTGCCTCAAATACATAATAGGTACTAAAAATGATACTTTTGTCATTCTCTGGTGTGTAATTGCAATATTTTAATAGTATTTCGTCGTTAAACAGATTGCTTCCATATCGCTTAACTTTTTCTACCACGCCAAGTACACATTCTGAGAAAAAAATTTTCCAGAAGGAATGTATGTAGACTTATCTGTTCCACTGTGTCACAGTGGTGCAGAATCAAAATATGTTGGAAATAACTCAGCCAATTGCATATTAGAAGAGTATCTCAGCTTTAGTGGGCACCACCACTTGTCAGGGATGGCGCTATGTGGTCTCAAACTCTTTTAGAACTTGGCATTTCTTCAATTGAGTTGATTGTTTGATTTTTAAAAATTATACACGGTCTTAAAAGTCTAGCTAAGACCTATAAAATGATGGTTTAATCTGTAAATTATGTTTAAAACTATGAGAGAGGTTTAAGCATATTGATATTAAAATTTTTGATTTTTCTATACCCTGGTACAGTTATTTTCCAAAATATTTTAAACAATTTTCAGCAAATATTGTGGAAAAATTTCAAGATTTTATCTTTTCTGCGTTAAAAACTAAACTAGATTTTCAATTTAAAAATTCAAAAAATATTGAATTTTTGTGTTTTTTAGCCTAATTTTTTTTAAGGAATATAAAAAAATGTAATATCTTTGTGAAAGCTAACATTATGTACATACATACGTTTAAACCAAATTTCGTGTAAAATTTATGAACCTTGTAGAAGCTGGAGCTGTTCTAAAATCCCAAAGCTGGAATCGGAAAAAGAATACTGTTGACTTTATGGGCAAAAGACTAAAAAATTCCAAATTTGGGATTTTCGGGATTTATTTTGGGAATTGTGGGATTTGCTTTTCTTAATTTTGCAAATTTTTTACTATTTTATATTTATTTAAATTTTATTTAAATCGATTAACTTATAAAAATGTTTTGCATATTTAATATTTTGATTCTGCCCCACTGTGCACTGGTAGCATACTGTACACATGTAGGATGTGTTGTTAGTAGTATAGTGTTAGGTCAGGTATAATTGCCATTTCTTACTTTTTCTGTGAAGGGAAATTTGACACTAATAAATAATTAATTAAAGAGTTCTGCAATAGAAACGGAAAGATTTTGGCATTTCATGACAGTTGTGTCATTTTTGATGTCGACTTTTTGCACATGATATACTTTTTGCACATGATTATGGTTGTAAAGGATATGTGGTTTAAATAGTAGAAATTTGAACCTTTAACAAGGCAGATACATTTTTTTTATCGTCAATGTAGAGGTGTTAATAATCTTTTTCCACCACTTTTTTCACATTATAGTATATACTCATACACTTATGTGACATAATGATTTTATACTTAAGTTAAGCAGCTTAAAGAGTTAATATTCGGAAAGAAAAACTGACAGTCCTTATTAAAACTGTTAAAAAAGAAAACGACTGTATACAATTTGCTATCACGTGGTTAGTTTAAGTTTAACAGCTACAAATATGTGGGAAACCCTTTACACAGCTGTAATGTAATTGTGTCAGGCCCATAAATTTTTACGTTAAAAGTATTCAGTTTACACAGGAGATGAATTCGCAAGTTGTATTTGGGCATAAATACATGCATGTGTATGTGTAGGTATGTGCGCATTTGTGTTAAAGCAATATTTGATTTTATATGAAATAATTATTTACTGTGGATTTTCATGCTTTATTAGTTCAGATCAACGTGGATACAAATTACAGATTTATACAACACATCTATCAAAAACATAAAAACAAATATTACATTATAATATTGTGTCGATTTTAAATTAATTTCACCTACGATTTTTCTGGTTGGTTTATATAAGTGATGTGTGTTTGTGTGTGTGTGTGTGTGTGTGTGTGTGGATTTTTCCCCATTTAATGTATTTAATAATAAATTACCTTTTTCGCTGAAATTTATTTTTCAGTTAACGAGGAACACCAACAAAGAAAGAGTAATTAATTTTTTTAATTGAATTGGATTTATAACGTTGATTGGCCATTTTTATTTGGTTGTATTATTTTGTGGGTGTATGTGAGTGTATTTAATAAAAAAAATATTTCTGCGGTAACCTGAAAAAACAACAACATCATTATCGAGAGCAGAACCAATAACAACAATAATTGGAGTTAAAAATGCGGGTAAATATTAATTATTTTATTTCACATTTTGCTTGTCGTTATTTTGAAATATATTTTATTATTAAGTTTTTACTTACATTTTTATTTCATATGAAAAAGAAATTATTTGGCTGTAATTTTATTTATGGTTACTTATATAAAGAAATGCATATAATGCAGCTTCAGTAGAAAGTACGTTTGACCGCTTAAGCATTTAACACAGTGCAACCAATAAAGACTTTTTTGAAAAATACACAGAAAGTTTAAAAACCTAAACTTGGAACCTGTAGATTCTAAAATTCCTTTTTTCGCCCCGCCCCGCCCGCTTTTTGTGGGCGGTGATATAAAATATTATTTGCAAAAATAATGTAATTATTAAAAGGAATGGATTACATACGCCTTAATACCATACGAATAAAATTTTTAAGTTTTTATGGCCAGTGGGAGGTATCCCTCCCATCACACTCGCGAAACGTCCGTGTGAATTTTTTTTTATTTTATATTTCCAAAAATATTTATTTTTAAGCTTTGATGTCGAAGAGAAGAATATTAATAAAAGTATTTTTTATAATTTATTATTTCATAGTATTTAATTTAGCTGGGAATAATTAATTTATTCATAACTAGCTATGCCCGCCACTTCGTCAGCGTCCTTATTTTGATTTAAAAGTAATCCACTTTAAGAATCTTATTTCTGTAGTGCTTCAGGTATGGTTTATGTATGTAATTACTTTAATTAACCCATCCAGGATAATTACTCAGAATCATTGCTCTATATAAAAATCTAAAATTTTTATAAAATTCCAAAATTATTGTACAGTATTGTGAATAAGACCCTATATTACCCGCTGAAAAAATAAAAATTGCTGCCAAGTTTGCAGTACCATAGAATAAAAAAAAGAAAAATTTTATATTTTCACTACTTGTTCCCCTTCTTTCTTGGTAATGAGATATATTTACGGGGAAAAAAAATATCCTAAATTTGAGCCACGCTACTAAGGTACCTCTCCATGAAATTTTGTTATAATTTATTCAGGAGTTTTTAGGTGATGCGAACACAAACAGACAGACCGGTAGAAACTCCTAGTTTTATTATATGTAGGTATAGATAATAAATAATTTACATTAGTAACAATAAATTTTATTTAAAATAATTACAATTAATTTATTTAAAACAACTTAGAAACCAAAAACATTTTATGACCGACAAAAAGGTTTCTTACTCGTATCTACCCATGCAAGATGAGCAAAGCAGAAAAAGGTGAAATTTTGAAAAAAAAAATCGCAAAACCATCGTAAATTTTATAGTGATATAAACATTTCTAGGATCGCGATGGCCCTCACTCTTAAAAACCTTTTCACTTTTTTACAAAAAAATCCTTTTTTAAAATACGAATAAAATTCTTTATCATAAAAATAGTAAATAAATTTTTTTCCTAATATCCGGCTAGATTGGCTGTGCGTGGTGGCTGTAGCCAAGTTAGGCTAATTTCTATTTTGCAAGCGACATTGAGCAAGGAGAGCTGAGAAAGAGGCAGACAACAATATTAAATTTTGTCAAACAGAAGAGAATATAACAAATTAAAAAAAAATTATATAAAGTCATTTACACTCATGAGGTTTTGAGCAAATCAATTTATATGTTTTGATTTAATTAAAAAAAAAAATCTATCTCTTACAATTTTTTTTAGCTATATGCAGTTATCAATGTGGGAAAAAATGGCCTATATGCTCGAGGATGAAATATATTATAGTTCCAGTTCTATAACCCCTAAAGATTTGAGTGAAAGCTAATTTTAAAGGGGACTTCAAAGCTTTAATTTGTTATCAATCATTTGTTACCAAATTTTTTATTAAATTTAAAAAATTTTTTTTTTAAATTTTAATTTTTTTAAATTTTATTTTTTTAATTTACATATGTTTTTTAATGTGGTTTAGTGAGTAAAACATAAACTTTTTAGAGTGGGACCATAATGGGATCAGAAGTAGTGTTCTTCTTCATAGCAACATTTTACATATCACTGTTTTTTTTAAGTTGTTCCCCAGAAAGAATCAACTTCTCGCTTAGCAGACGATTATTATATTTTTTTTATTGTAGAGTTACCTTACGAAATTAAAACCTACTACTCCTGCTATGCTTTATGACCGTTTCTTTTAGATGTCCCTGGGTTAAAAATTCCCTTGCTGTTAGCCTTAAATCTCTTTTCGTATACTCTATCCCTCGAAGTCGTCTCTTCGCTTATTTGACGCTGGTTATTAAAACTGTCGTCTCTACACTTTATTTAACTGATATTCACCTACTTTGTCAATGAATTTACAACAGAGATTATCACATCCGACCCTTTTTAGGCCTCACTGTTCATCTCGATTAGTTGTCTTCCATCTACAAACTACCTACGCAGTAATTACGAGTTACCATTCTGTCAAGCAATCTCTGGGGCAAGGCAATCGGTCTTATATTAGGGTTTTTTTTTATTAAAGAGTTTTTTCTGTTCTAATGACTTATTTAGCCAACACAAATACTACCATAAATGCGACTGGAATCTTAGTCGCCCTTTGACTGTTGTCTACGCTACTGGAAATTTAACATCTCACATCTTATTTAAAGGAGAACATAAAAAATAAATACGAAAAACATACACATATGTATGTACAACACACATACATATATTTGACAGACATTCATATACATATATATATATATATACACATTTATAAATCAAACTATACATTTAATTTTAAAATACAACTTGAATTTATATGTGGCGCTTTCTCCAATATTTAATGACCCTAAAATATATGAATAAAAAAATACTCCTTGTACGGAAAACTATTTTTGATGGCTGAAATAGTTGTAAATCTTTGCTAAGCGACCCTATAAGCAAAATAAATACTTCTACCAAATACAATTCAAACAAAAGGATATTGACTTATGAAGCAATATTTTTGTAGAGATCAAAATGCCAAAAGAAATGAAAAAACAAACAATAAAAAATTTTTACTTATTTTGACATTCCGTTGCCAAACGGCAAAAATCCAGTCAGACAGACAGAACAAATAAGAGAAAAACGAAATCATACATGACAGAATAATAATACAAACTAAAAATAACACCGACATAGAATTCTTACTTTTAATTCCATCACAACTAAATGTTTCTTGTGTACGAAAAAGTATAAATATCCATTTGTTTGCAAGTTAAAGTATGAAAATCGAGACAATAAGAATTCAAAACAAAGTTGCCAGATGCACTTTAGTAACATGCCTATGTGCACTAAGGTTAACTTGTGCAAAATTTCGAAGCTCTGCCTATTATATTTCTCTAGGTACACGATAGTAATTTTTTACTTTGCAGTGGTTTGTTAAGGATACATATTTAAGAAAGAGTGACCCAAAAGTGTTACAGCTCTCCAGGTATACGATAATAATGTTTCACTTTGTATGGAAGGTACCACGCTCAGTGTTCTAATCCAGTATCTTTTTTGCTGGACTATGAATACTAATATAGGTCTACTTGTGTAGAATTTAAAAACTCTATCTATTGCAGTTCCTCAGACACACTACTATAGTTTTTTCTTTATATGGGTGGTACCACGCTCACTGATACAATGCAGCCAGCTTTCCGCTATACTATGCACTTAATAAGAGTGTTCAACGCACGAAAGTTTAGGATTCTACCTTTTACAGTTCACAACCAACACGATGATAAATATTAAATTTATTTGGGAAGTGACACGCCCACTTTAAATATTAAAAATATATATATAGCATATTTTACCTACCTCCAATCTGGTAACAATGGTAAAGATTCAGTACCCTGGAGTAGGCAGCTATAGCTTACCAAACATACAAACAAACAAATATATTTTATGATTGATTTGATATATATAGGGGGAGGCCTTATCTTAAGAGCCATTATAGATAGTCATTTGAAATTTACGTAGTAAATTGGTATATTAAGTCTGCTTTAACAGCTAGTATTAAGATTACTGGGTATCCCCATAAAAGACGTTATTTAGGTTTATGTTGTTTATATCACACTGTGTAATTTTTTAAGGCATGGCAAAATAACCATATACGGACACCACTACGTGATAAAAGACCAAAAAAAAGACCCCTGTCTCCCAGTTTTGCCCAAATTTTTTTTTTGCGATTTTGACCTTGAAGATGAAGTTTTTTTTGATTTTATATGTTAACAAGTTTTGTTCTTTATGACAAGAGCTACAACTTTGCCTCAGAGAGTATATCAAAATTTCAAACGGTTTGCAAAATATGACCTTGAGTAAATGATCATTTTTTTTGCAAAAATGACATCGAGGCCCCACATCTTTGAGGGCCCATAAAAAAACCTGGAGGACTTTGGGCAAAACTCAATTTTACTTAGGCTTCCCGATACCTGCACCGTGTTCCAGGCTGAAATATATGCTATATTGGTAGCGGCAAGGAAAATTGAGGAACTTGCGATGAAGGAGTCGGCTAACGATTTTTTCGTAGATAGTCCAGCCGCCATTAAGGCCCTTAATTCAAAAGTAGTGAAATCTAAATGTGTGTTAGCTTGCATACAATCTTTAGCCCTACTTGAACGACATCGTATAAGGATAGTGTGGGTTCCAGGACATGAGGGCATTCGTGGAAACGAGTTGGCCGATCAATGTGCGAGGAACGGTTCTAATCTGGATGTGACGGTTGCCCAAGGGTAAATCAATATCCCCTTGGCCGAAATGTCTAACATACTGGGAGAATGGTCGCTGAAGGAAACGGCTCACAGGTGGTCTATATTAACCACTTGCAGATTATCTAGAATTCTTTGGCCTTCAATTGATAAAAAAAGGACAAAGGCACTACTGACCCTCGGGAAAAGCTCGTTAGCACTTCTGGTTGGTGTTATAACGGGACACTGTATGATTGGACGTATGTCGGAGCGTATGGGAATCTCTCGTGGAGGGTGCTGCAGAAGCTGTATGGATGAGGAAGAGGAGGAATCAGTTCAACACCTTCTCTGCGACTGCCCGTCTCTTCAAGAGCGTAGGCTAAAATTTCTGGCTCAAAGATTCTTTCAGGACCTGGACTGTCTCAGGGATGTGACACTGAGTAGCCTAATAGGTTTTGTGAAAAGCTCCGGGTGGTTTACAAGAACCACCGGTATCGGAGTTCTTTAGGGAATGGTGGGGGTTGATGATCGTTGGGGCATCACAATGGGCCTTATTGGCCTCCAAGTGAACTCGCGTTTTTGCGGGCGGCCCGTTTAACCTCACCTAACCTAACCTTGTGCAAAACTGGGAGACAGAGGTCTTTTTTTTGGACTTTTATTACGTAGTGGTGTCCGTATATGGTTATTTTTTTCCGTGTTGCACTGTGTATTCTATTCGTTTAAAACTAACCCTTACAGATTACTACTTTTTAAATTTTTAGTTCAGACTCCTTGCTGTGCCCGCCACTTCGTCAGCGACCTTGCAATATTTTGTTCGATTTTGCTTTGAAAGCAATTAACACCAAACAACCATACGTTTTTAGTGCCGCCTTAAGCTATGCTGCATATCAGTTTATGTATTTACTGACTTTATAAAAATAAAGTAGGCTTATCCGATTAGTTCAGTTTAGTTATGGTTTATGTATTTACTTTACTACTAAAATAACTGCATACTTTCACTGCTTTTTCTCTACTTTCTCTTGGAAATGAAATATTTTTGCGGAAAAAAGTATCCTATATTGGAATCGGGATGCTAAGGTACCTCCTCACAAAATTTTGTTAAATTCCATCCAGTAGTGTTTACGTGATGCGAGCGCAGAAGAAAAGTAGAAAGACAGACGGAAATGAATTACTATTTTATTATATTTATAGATATACATATATTTGATGCTCGTCTGTACATTTTGAAGTTGGTTTATTTATTTTTTTATTTTATGTTGTTGTTGTAAAAATTTAATTTTATTAAATTACTACCTGATCCGGCAAATGTTGTTTTGCCTTCAGATTTTATTTATATTTAAATAGAGAATGTTAGTGTTATTCAACAAAGTGGACCCGGCGAACTTCGTCTCACAGGCTTTGCCCTGCGTCATTTTAAATTGCAGAAAATCCATGGTCAATTGGATAATTAGTTGATTCGTTTTTGTTTGTTACACAGTCGATGGATTTGAAGGAATGCAGTGAACTTACTGCATTCATACGTTGATTTTGAATTGTGCAGTTTAAGTGATCGACATCCTTGGTCTTTGCCGCTAAAATTGCTTTTTCCCTCAACCAAACGCAGTTTTTGTGGTTATCAATGATGTTATATTTCTGAGTGTTCGGTAGAAAATGACGTGATTCTGGTGTTTTACCACGAAGCAACGAATGCAATAGATTTGGTGGTAATCTTGCCACTGCGAAAGCAAAATCCAGGCGATTCTCCAGTGAACTTCGATGCACCGCAATTGTTGCACACAACTTCTATTCCTCCATTGGGCCAATTTGATCGGAAGGATGCGAGCTGTAGTCAAATGAGCAGTCGTAATAAAACGCTACTCGTATACGCGTTGATTTCGATTTTTACGTTGTTGAATTGTTTGATGTTCTCGACGATTGCTCATTGTTAACCGAGCTATTTCATTTGCCGCCTGTCTTTCTTCTTGCTTTTGTGATACATGAAGTCGGGCGATAATAACATGGCGCTGTTCTCGTGCCATCACAACGTAACGTAAAGATAAACGTCATCTATCATAAAGATGGAGTTGTAAAATGTGTGGGGAAATTAATTTTCTTGATAATTTTTTTTCGGGGATATTTCGAGAATTATCTTGGGTATAACTCTTGTTTGGCCGGAGACCAGTCCAAATTGTAACTTCACTCCGTTTTATATGTGTATATAGACGAAGTATATACTAGTCTAGCACTCTGGGGATTATAGTTTCGATTATTACCAAAATCGCTGGTTTTCCAATAGGCTTTCGTTATTATTCTCGATAAATTAAGTTATAATATCATTGTATTGTAATATTTAATAAATAATTGAAGAAATATTAATTTACTATGATATTAAATTTGATGGGAAAAAATTACGAAATTAGAGACGTGTATAAAATTTCGTTCTATTTTTTTTTTTTGCTGCTTTACTCAAAAACACCTCTCTTATTTGTAAAACAAAAAGTTTTTAAACCACTGTGCATTTTAGAAAACTATTTAAATTTTGTTTTCAAGTTATTTGCCATAAAATAAGATTATATTTTTTTTGTATTATTAAAAAAAACGATAAATTTGATAAGTATTTATGTTATATTGGGTTTAAATAAATTTTTTCCTATAACATATTGTATCTTCAATTATTCATATCTTAAGTCTAAAAAGTATACTAAGTAATCCTCTGCTGGTTGCTGTTGTGCATTTTAAATGACATCATGTCATTTAGTATCCTGGTTCCAGTATAGGATACTCTTTTTTCGCAAAAATATGTTATTTCCCAGAGAAAGTTGAGAAAAAGCAGTGAAAGTACGCTGATTTTTTTTTACGGATTTAAAGGTACTCCATACGTTAAGTAATGTTGCGCAACAATAATTAGTAACTCACTTCCTTTCTGTCTTTTGCAGAGCCTTACAATAATTTTGAGAATTTTATATAAATTTTAGAATTTTATATAAAGTAAATACGTAAGAGTCTTAAATTTGGTGTGGATTACTTTCAAAGCAAAATCTTTTTTTTTTGCATAGTTTATTTATTGTATTTAAAATTTTTTGAACTAACAATAATTACTCGTATCTTAAGTCCAAAATAAAAAATATACGTTTTAAGTCCAGCCAGTGCTAGACAAAAATAATGTTTGTTTCACGGTTTTTGCAATCATTTGCGGGTCATCCCTCTAATGTATGGCCAAGAAAAGCAGTATCTCTTCTTTTTAGTCGAATGTAACCAGGTTCATTCAGCATGCTACGCGCCAAAGGTTTTGCATGAGTTCAAGCCTCTTTAGATATGTGACTGCATGTTTCGCTATTTCTGCTTTAACTGATGGCATATTTAGGTCTTTGTGGATGTTCGAATTTTTTATATACCAGGGAGCAGATGTAATTATACGAAGAATTTTATTTTGGCGCCTTTGAATTTTTTCTACATTGCTAACTGAGGCAGTGCCCCATAACTGAATCCCATAACACCAAATTGGTTTGAGGATCGACTTGTACAGTAGAAGTTTACAATCTAAGCTCAGGGTGGAGTTTCTGCCAATAAGCCAATTTAATTTTACTGCTTTTAGTTTCATTTGTGTTAACATTTCCAAGTAAGGCGACGGTCAAGATGTATACCCAGGTATTTAACGTCTGAAAGCTGTGGTATCATTTGGTTATTTATGCGAATAGGATGGCATGAGTCCCTACGCAGTGTGAAAGTTATGTGAGTACATTTTTGTTCATTCTCATTCTCCATTTTCTAGCCATTTTTCCAAATTGAGTATGTGGTCTTGTAAAAGTTGTGATGCTTCTTGTGCACTGAAAAAGTTGATGTGTGGACTAGGGTGCTAATTGGCATATCTGATGTGTACAGTAAATATAAAATTCGTCCCAAAATACTACCTTGGGGAACTCCGGCTTCAATGAGCTGTGGCGAGCTTAAAAAGTCACCTTCTTTTAGTAAAAACTTTCGATTCGTTAAATAATCTTTTAAGAGCTTATACAAGTTTTCGGGCAAGTTCAGCTTTAGCTTAAATATTAGGCCTTCGTGCCAAACCTTATCGAATGCTTGAGAAATGTCGATAAAAAGCGCAGAACAGTATTTTTTTTCTTCAAAGATCGTTCAAATTACATTTACTAATCTGTGTGTTTGTTGGATCGTACTATGTTCTTTTCTGAAGCCGAATTGATGGTTCGGAATACATAATTTCGCGGTAAGAATTAAATTCAGCTTAGTTATTAATATTCTCTCAAACAACTTTGACATGTTTGATAAAAGACTTATAGGTCTTTATGATTCTACTTTTGTGTGGTCTTTTCCTGGTTTAGGAATCATAGTAATAAGAGAAACCTTCCACTCTGTGGGAAAGTACTCAAGACGTAAGATGGCATTAAAAACAAAAAGAATAATTCTGCGACCTATACGGGGCAACTCAACTAACATCTTGTTACTTGTTTTATTAACGCCAGGGGCTTTTTTGGTGTTTAAATCTACTATTGCCATTTCAATATTGCTAAATTCAAATCTTAGGGGTACTACGGCACTAGTCTAGCAAATGCAAACACGAACAAAATATTATCAGCCACAACTAGTATAATATAAAAATTTTAGTTTCTCATATGCTATTTCTTTGTTAAGTTTGTTTAAATAGAAAAATAATTACAATTGAAACTATCTTGTAGGGTGATAAAAGAATGATGAAGACAGATGTAGCGATACAGAAGATGCATTACATTCTGCTAGTGTCTAATTTTACTTTATCGCTTTACAATAAAGAATTTAAGCCTGAATAATTATTAATTAATTAATGAGCTATTTAACCAACCACACTCAGATAAGGGAATACGAGAAAAATTATCTTCAATCATCTATCGTCAGTTGGTTAGAAAGCATTCTACCACCGCACCTAAAGCTTTCCTTTTGTTTGATATTTTACTTTAACATTTACCACCTTATATTTTTGTAGTTTTAGCCAACCTTCTGTTGCAATGAGGAAAACTTTTTTTTATTTGTTGTGCCCGAACATTCTTGTTTTAGCTGATACTAATCTAGTATCAAACCAAACTTTGTTGGGTAAATATGTATGCGTGGTTCGCTGTGATTTTAAATATTGAATGCAGAATACGGATGTGGCGATCTATTAAAAAGTTTAAAAAATGATAGGTTCTAATATTTTTCCATTTTTTCTTTAAAATTAATCACCTAGTTTGTAATAAAAAATATTCTTACAACTTAGAGAGAATAAAACGAACTTAAGCCTGAATTCAAAATTACATCGGCATAAAGTGATAATCATTGTTTGCTAATACATAAAATATTAACGAAATCGTCACGTATTTAATATGAAATTAATAATAAATAAAATAATAAATAATTGTTGTGTTTTATCATCAAAAACGTTGAAACAAACGGTCCTATCCCATATGACACTATGTAAAAATCACTATATAATCTTTAAATATAATCATATTTTGTTTATATTTATCATAATATAATAAATTTTATACTTGAACAAACTTTGATTATTTTTAACAATGTCATTAATAGGATTGATATGGTTCTAACATGACAATATGGTTACTATGTTTAATAAGAATATGATTTTATTACAACCATGTAATTTATTCATAACATGTTGCTCTTACATTATTGTTACCTCAACCAGGTTCCAATAGGTTGATTTTTTTATCTCTATAGTTCAACATTTTGCTCATACACTCAATGTAAAGCACTTGTCTCTTGTCTTGTCTTGTTTCAGTTGTAAAATATTTTATATTTTTTATGGAAATCAACATAATCAAATTCTTTAGTTTAATTTAATTTTTGAAATTCGCCGTGTGCTTGCTTTTCACTACAATTCAATTCATGATTCCATGGCAATAACAAATATTAAAAAAATTACATCTGCTTTTAATTTCTCTTAAATATAAAAAAATATTATAAAGCTCTATGAATTCGGAGCAAACTAATAGATTGCTTTTTTCAATAACCTCCGCACGAATTTCGCAAAGGACGCTTACGTATAACAGGTCTTTGCCAGCTAAACTGAAAATATATTCTAAAATTCCATTTGGGGTTTTGAGTATTTTTTTAGGAATATAATTCTTTGAGGTTCTAGCAGCTAATTTAGCTTTCGTTAATCCTTCTAGTAAAGTGCGATTGAAGGAGAATTGAGTTTTGTTTCATTCAGTCAATAGGCATCCATAAAATCTATAGAACTTCCTTGTATCGAATTTACGGTTAATCCAGAGTTACATGTTTTTTGTTTAAGTATATTATCACAATCGATACATCTTTTGACGTTGTAGCAGTACATTTGCAAAACAGTTAGTGCTAAGATTTTTCTAAATTTTTTTAGTTCACTACACGGGCCATGTCCTAAGAATGTAAATACACTTTTCTCTCATAACGAGTTGGTACCGTGATAATATTGGTATACAAACGATATTTTTTTATTATATGTGACCCGACCTATAAAAATGTGGCTTATGACTCAAAAAACATTTTTCCACTTTTTTTTTGGTTTCGATAGTTTTTGAGACGCTCTTTCACGTGGTGAAAACTAGAAAGTCCTAACTTGCTTAGAAGTGTACTAAAAATATAGAGAAAGATTTGGCGATTTTTTTTTTGGGATAAAATCCCCAAAAACCTGACAACGCTGGGTCAGAAACTTTGCTTTGCATTGAAAAAAAAACATCGCGCTTTATATACACATATGAACTTATCTCATTTATGCTCTTTTGCATTTTTTGGTTGCCTATTGGGCATGACTGTTCATAATGCAAAAGAATAACTACTAAGAAATGACGAAATGCTTTGTTTATCTTTAACAGCAAATTTTTGGAAATTTTGTTTTTGAGTCATAAGCCATAGAACGGGTCACATATACTATTTTTGAAAACATTCCTCATATTTGATGATTTCAATTTAATAATAAAAATAATTCTGCAGTTAAGGCAACAATATAACTTAAATATTTCCTTGTTTATATTTGTAGTTCCTTTTAATACTATTATTTGTAAGCACTGTGCTTGCTGATGAACAAATTGCTAAAAATGCTGATAAAGACAAACCGGAACTTAAGAAATCGATTGAGGAACCCAAAAGTAAGACTGGTAAAAGGGATTCATCCGATCAGACAGGTAAAAGCATACAAAAAAACCTTTACCTAGTTTAACCTTTTAATAATTATTTTTTTCTATGATAAAGGTTCCTATGGAGTAAATCCTAATGATGAACCTTTTAAGCCAATGCTTAGTAATCCAACCCCATTCGTAGCGGCAGCTTCAGATACGCAACAGGTAAGTGATATTTTTATTAAAAATTACAATTACTCAACCGGTACTATATTTTATATCATGAATTTAAATACAATATTTGTTGACTTACTTGCGAATATCAATTGTTGTAAAAAATCAAATAAAAATGAAGTAGTGAAACCCATATACGGGGTGGGGTGTGTTCAAAAGAAAAGGTGAATTTAGAATTTTCGCGGGCTGTAAACATTCGGTTATCGAATGTATGTACACATGTGTTTGTCATATGTTGGCATTATCAGCCACTTTGGATTAGTAATTTGTTTTAGCCTTACTTTTATTAAGTCACGTGCTACAACCAGCTTTTAATCTAGACTTTAGTGATTTCAGGCTGTCTACTGGTAACTGTCGGCCTTCTTTCTCATCACGGAGCCTCTAGTGATTGCTAATATTTGTCCAAGGCTTAGTTCCTCCATGGCATCCACATTTAACAAGCTTCTGCCCGGTCTGTAAATGTCCAGTTTTGGACATTTACACACAGTGTGCGTTACCGTCTAAGAGTCTTCCAGGAATTGTCTACAAGTATCATCTTCGATTTTTATTTTAGCTAGATGATATTTTAAGTGTCCATGACCAGTCATTAACGTAGTTATCCATCTTAAGGTATCTTTATTAACTAGAATAGCCTTAAACTTATATAAAGCTGTAAGTGAAGAAAACATTCACACCCCCAATAGAGTCTATTTTCCAGCCATGGATTTAATTGGTCTGCCTAGCAGGTATTAATTCTACAATGGTCAGAATTTCCTTCACCCATTCTGCAATCTTTGGGGACAATATGCCTACCGTTTAATTTTCTTAAAAAAAAAGCAAAAGAAACCCACAGCAATCAAATCATCAATAATTTTTGCAAACAAAAAAAAACGACTTCAAAACAGATAGAACGGCACCAATTATAAACTAATAATTTAAGAAGTAATTTGTAAGAATTAGATTTAAACCAAATAATAGATGCGCCAAAATTAGTGGAAAAAAGTAAAGGCTATGTGAATGTCAAGCATCTACCTATTACTGTTCAAAATTTAAGCTATTTTCACCAGCATCCGTCTTTTATGGGGACACCATTCAAGCCTCTGTCTATAACGGTTTAAAAGATAGGGTCACATAGATCAAATAACATCACCTATTGGCACACCCTTTCATTTACAATTTTATTGTTATAGAGGACTTGGGCACAAAGATTCTTTGTAAATTTCTGTCTATAACGGTTAAAAAGTTTAACCATATATACCAAATTACATGAACTATTGGGACACCATTTACATTCTAATTCCAAATATTTATAATTGATATCATACCAGAGAAAGTAGTGGATATCCTGCCTAATTGTCAAGTGTTTGTGTTTAACGGTTCCAAAGATAGGGACATATAGATCAAATTACATAATTTATGGGGACGCCCTTTAGTTTATAAATTCAAATTGTATACTTGCTATAGTGGACTTTGCAATACAGGTTCCTTGCAAATTTCAGCTGTCTGCCTATAACAGTTCAAAAGTTTGGTCACATATATAGAATTACATTAACTATTGGGACACCCTCTTATTTCCAAATTTAAATTTTATACCTTTTGTTATAGCGGACTTAGCAAAACAGGTTCTTTATAAATTTCAGCCGTCTGTGTACAACTGTTCAAAAGTATGGCCATATAAATCAAATTAAATGAACTATTGGAGCACCCTTTAAAATTTTGAATACTTATTCATTTTATTATAACGGTCAGAGTAATCGACATTCTGTCAAAATTTCAAGGTTTTGCCTATAAGGGTTCAAAAGATAGGCGCAAATAGGTCAAATTACGTCACCTATGGGGACACCCTCTAAATTTTAAATATATTTTTTTATTAATTTCTGCTGTTGGGAGCTATAGCGACACGCAATTTGTTAAAATTTTAATTTGGTGCCCTTTACGATTCTTAATACACGTAAAAAACATGTATGTTGTATGGGGACACCCTTTAATTTTTAATATAATGAACTGATTTTAAAATGGGACCAACCTGAAAGCATAACCTTTCAAATAAAGGTTAAAAATTTTGAAATCGGTTCAGAAATGGCTGAGTTCTGCGGTTACATACATAAAAAAAGCAACATTCGGACGAATAGATAACCGCCTTCTTTTTTGAAGTCGGTTAAAAATAACCTGAAAGTGAGTGAGAAAAAATATAGGTTAGCATGGTTTTTGACTGGCGCATAAAATGATGTTTTAAGAAGCGCATGAGGCAAGTGAATATGAACAGCAAACTGGTGCTTGAAAGTGTTTTGAAATAGGTGTTTGAAAACTAGCAAAACGTATCGCAAACGTGTTATGCAAACACACAAACTTTTCAAATTATTTTAATTGTTTTGTACATGAGCAAAACAAACACAAATACTTTTTGAGCGGAAACTGAGAGTAGGCTTTTCACTCAACTGCTTTCCTTGATATACCATTACAATAGAATAAAAGAAATGAAGAAAAGTATTTTTTGAGTAGATGATTTAGTTTGTAATTGATTTTTGAATGCCGAAAATCATCAATCAATATCTTTAGTTTTTAAGTGAACAAACATTTCGTTTGAATATCAGTCTTGAATTTTGCGGTTGGTTTTTATTTTTCTTATTACTATTGTAGTCTAAATAAGCATAAATGATAACCAAAAATCTTACAAGTTGCTTTTAATTTTTACTCAAAAGTATAAGTTATGGCTCTAATAAATTATCTACTATAATTAGCAAATCATTTCGCAAGCGTTTGCGAAAAGTTTTCTCAAAACGTTTAGTTTTGTTCTCATATTTTCTTCTATAACTGAATACGTTTAAATTAGTTTACAGTTTATATCCACAAGACCTGATAATCTAAGCAAAGTAAATGTTTTTTAATTAAATTTTAGGAAAATTTGTTAAATTTAACAAATTATTATATTATCAGCATGATTTTTTTTGTACATTTTTTTATTTCTATAAAATTCATCAATAAATCATAAAAACCAGTGAAAATAAATTGTTTTTTGAAATTGATATTGTTTTATTTGTATATTTAACAACTCGTAATTTTTATCGCATTCATTGCTGTGATTTCTGTTTGTATTAAATTTTATTTTTTAATGAAAATGACTGAATTAAATAAGTTGAATTAAATTTCAGTTGGAATTCCTTTTCTTTTTTTTAATAAAATCATTAAATGAAATGATAGTATTTGCAGAAAATGATATGAAAATAGCAATAAACAGAAGCAAATTTTGTTTTAAGCTGAAAAATTTTTTACGGATTTTATAGCTCATAATATTAATAAAGTATTTTATAAATCACAACATCTTTAGCTGTGCTTAAGTAGATTGTATTTTTTTTAAATAAATTATAAACAAATAATTCAAAATGGATATCTCAGAATCAATATAAAATGTACATAAAATATGCATAAACGTATTAATTATTTTGAATTTTTTTTTATATAATTTTTTATCGTAAAGCTAGTAATTTTTAAAAACTACATCTTTGAAAAGAAAGATCTCAAGTGCACTTAAGTTCGTTTGGTTTTAAGTCTTGGCTTTAGAGTGCTGACATAATATTCATCATAAATCAATCATTAAATTATTATTTTTATTTGAATTTAGGGATGTTCATTTATATAATAGGGTTACAAAAGTTATATAATTGTAAATTGTGCAACTCGAGGGTTGCGGGATCGATTCCCGCCAAACACTCTAAGTGTTTTCTGCAGAGAGTCCAAGACGTTTGCCCTTTAACCTGGGAACGAGTTATCTCCAAAATGGAAGATGACTCGTCTCTGAAATCCGAATTCTCCATTCTTGCCAAAGCTGTGTGAGTGATGGTTTTATCTTACAGGAACTAACAATGCATGAAACTTACTTCATCAAATCTCCAAAAAAAAGTAGCACTCGCAAGATAAGTTGGTGGTTCCATCTGTCAAGCACTTTTTACACCAAAAATTCATTTTGAGGGATGGAATGGCTTTTTTTTTCATTTTCTGTTGGTTTTCTAAGTTCTTAAGTGGAAAAAAAGAGTCCTCATCCATTTTACTTTGAGTTATGAAATCAACATCTTCTTGCACCAAGATTAACAGAGCTGGCAGCAATTCGGGACCGGTGTGCACTTTGTGCGCAAACATTTTTTATTTATTTTACTTAAACGAACGTCTGTTGATGCCTAAAAGTGTATATTGCCGTATCGCCGTCAGCAGCGATGTTCCCGATCGAGCGAGCTTTACCAGGAAACCTAGTTCTAGCTGTTTCTCGTAGTTGCATGAACTTTATGTTATTCAGAAAACGTTGAAAGGATAATGCTAGTCTCTTAAAATCGAGCATCTTACAGAAAAATGTTACTGACCTGTTTGAAAGGGCTACCCATCTGCTTGGATTATTTACAAGTAAATCTTATACCAAAAACCAATCGAACAGTTATGTTCTCAGGGATCAAACGATTTTATTAACATAACCTTTCGGTTGAAAGGCTCTCTTCTGTCTCCTTCACAATTTCTAATTTTTATAAATGATCCTATTTGTCAAACTTTCAAGGTTATCTACTCTTTTTATAGCATCATTTATCGATCGTACTCATTCAGTAATAGACCAAACCTGTTGCAGATTGAAGCAAAGAGGAAAGCATGAATGATATGGCGAATCATGATGATTTTACGCACAATCTGAAAATTATTATTATCTTCATTTCTATACTGAATACCCCTATTAAATATTTGCCAATAGTTTTTAACTCAGTAGTTAATATTTTTTATTTATTTTTTTTTTATTTATAAAGGTCAATTTGCATGCAAATTAAAAGGAATTATATAAAAGCTATATGATTTTTTTCAAGTCAATACAAAAATAAAAAATATGCATTTGAATTGTAAATTTGTATTTCTCTCTAAAAACTTATTGCTTAAAAAAAAAAATCACAACAAAAAATAATATGCAATCATTTTGATTAAAATAGATTTTTAATAATTCATACAAATAAAACTTTTTGATAAATAAGTATGTGTTTGTACCCGGTGTTACGCGTCTGTTTTTTTAGATCTGCTCTGTTTCTACTGGCCATTTGAAACTACAAACTGAAATCATTAGTCAATATGTATAATAAAATCAACTTTACCACTAAAATTCAGATGCGAGCTAAAAACTAAACTTTTTATGACATTTCCAAAAAATTATATACCCGAGGTATTCAACTTTCTTCTTGCTAAGCCCCCTTTACCCTAGGGTACCGACGTAGCTCCACTCAGAAACGCCTCCTCTTGGCTTCTATGAAATTTCAATAAGATATCTTCAGTGGTGCATGAGATACCGAATTATGTCCAAAATAAATCGTTTTCAAACCACTGTTGGGCGTTTCACACTATAATACAAGTTTTAATACTTTTGAATAAACTGCTACTCTAATCTAATCGCTGTTTGAAATTTTTGAAAAAACGATAACAACCCTTCATATCAGGGTATCATTTTTCTTAAAAGTATCAATATTTTTGTTATAGTGTGAAACGGCCTTTAGCATCATTTTACTTGTTCCGTCAAAACCATATGCTTTTTAGGGCTTAAACCAGAAATGAATATATGAATGTGGAGTAGTGACAAGGTCTACCACAAATTTATCAAGCGATACAAGACCTCGGAATTCTAGTGCTTTTTTTAGTCTGTTTTTAAGTTGATGAGATTTGTGTGGTTGTCACAGTCTTCGAATTCTTCTTTTTTAGACGACAGACGTTCGACATCTACAGAATATATTTTATCGCACAAATTTTTAAGGCTATTACTGTTAAATTTCTCGAGATATATATGTTAATTTATAAAGGGTGGTTAAATTTGTTAGGGGCGATATTGATTTCGAATAAAACACAAATTATTTAGGAAATTATTGTCATTTCTTTTTATTTTGATAATATTGGTATGGTTCAATTATGTATGGAACAAAATATCGGCCAAGTGGCCTCAGCGACTTTGGCGGCACACCACCATCCGATGCTCCAAATTTTCGATGAAGCCGAATTATCTCATCATTTGGCTCTTGAATTATTGCTGGCTTATCGACGTTCACCTTTTCTTTCAAATAACCCCAAAGAAAGAAGTCCAACGGTGTCAAATCACATGATCTTGGGGGCCAATTGACATCGCCACCACGTGAGATAACACGGCCATTGAATTTGTCGCCCAAAAAGCCAATGTTTCATTAGCTGTGTGGCAAGTGGCACCGTCCTGTTAAAACCACATATCGTCCACATCCATATCTTCCAATTCGGGCCATAAAAAGTTCGTTATCATCTCACAATAGCGAACACCATTCACAGTAACTGCCTGACCGGCCTCATTTTGGAAAAAATACGGCCCGATGATGCCCCCGGCCCATAAACCGCACCAAACAGTCACTCTTTGTGGGTGCATAGATAACTGGTTGCCTCATAACTGAAGATGATTTTTTTCGAAAATTGATCAGCCAACGTTACCATTTCTTGCCACCATTCTGACCATTGTTCAAGTTTGTATCTTTCCATGGTTCAAATTGAGTTAGTCTGAAATTGAGAAACATCAAATTAAATGCAGAGAAAAACTTGACGTTTAGGTATATGTGGTTCACATTCAACATCGGCCCTTAAAATTTAACCACCCGATATATAAATTTTTATTATATGACAATTTTTATTATATGTATGAGTTGTCTGAGGGAAAAAGCCACTGTGTCCAAACCCTTCGACCTCACAGAATCAAACTTGGTGCAATAGGAAGACAATAGATCATACTAACTTACAGTCCTCATTCTCTTCCAAATTTAATTTGTGTTCCTATCCCTCATAGTTTTGGTTCTGCTTGATAAAAAAAACACTTTCACAATGTTTAATATTAATATTTCTCTTGGGCGTGGCCTTCAAGTTTGAATTTTTGTGATTAAGAAAAGAGAAGTAAAATGAAATCAGTTTGTACTCCTCTCCTTTCCAAAAAAATTAAGAATTACGCAGATAAATGCGACCTGCGGATAACGAAAATTAGCTGTTATAAATCTTAAAATATTTTATAATTTTTATATTTTTACGTCGGAGTGGCCACGTCTACTTTTATTGTTTTTTGTTTTGGTTATGAACCTCATCAAATATGATGTACTAAAGAGCTGGTTAGTTATTATGAATCTTTTTTTAAAGTTATTTAATATTTATTTTGTATGGAAATCGCCACGCCTACTATTAGGATTCGATCAATTTATAATTAGAACGTTTACACACAGCAATAAGAAAGTTTCCACTCAATTTTTAAAAGTGTCAACTTTTATGGTTACCCTATTACACAATGATGAAAATTTTCTGTATTGAAAGTACCACGCCCACTCATAATATCAAAAAAGGTTTTGTTTGGTTTGGTTAAAACAAACTTATATAAATAAAAAATATGTATGTACACATTGCAGTGATTTAATAAAAGTGCATTAACTCAAAATTCTAAAATGTTCAGTAGGGATAAACAGCTTTTAATTTTACTTTGGATGTATTCTATAAACAAATTTTACATTACCCTGACTTATATAAAAAAAACAGTCAAATCAGTGGGAGGCCTTTATAGGAAATAATAATCTTTTTTTTCGCAAAAAAGTGAATATATAAAAATTTCGAGTTAATACACTATTGTAGCACAAGTGCGTATTTATGGAAATCTACTCATATATGGATTGCTGAATGGCTGGTTGAAAAAATACAATCCTTTTTTAAATCCATTAGCTAATGATTGCATTGTGATGGAGATTTTTATAAACTGTTATGGGATTTAAGTTATTAGTGAAGAATGTCATTTAAAAGGAATTAAAAATAATTGGTCTCTTTTTTAATTAAGGCAATGATTGGAATGTAAATTGGATGGAAAAAAATTCAAAACTTTTGTTGAAAAAATTACATAAAATGTTCAATGTAAAATAAAAAAAACTTAAAGAAGGATCATAAACGAATAAAAAATTGTGCAAAACAATTTGTAGTTTCCATTTAAAATTAAGCGTGTAAAAAACATTATTTTTTGCAGTAATAAATAACGTGATAACATTAAAGGCATCTTGTTGTTGGATCCCTCTGGGGAGTATTTATTTTAATGGTTTTTCTCAAAGGTTCGATGTAGTATAATTTATACTTCGCTTTCTTTTTACCATAGCGATAGGTCAATTGTTGGGTACCACATACAATTCCAGCAGAAAGGGATCTCAATGCCGGTTTAAAGGCACAAGGGTATGGCTTGCCGTAACTGTGTGTACTACCATTAATTCAAGTAGTTAGATCTTATATCTGCATACCTGTAGATTTAATATAGACTTAATTGGGCATATGGAACGCAGGTAAGTCTATTATATAAACAAGACCTTGATAATAATACAATGGACATGGACTCTTCGAAAAGGGTGAAAGAGGCAGTCTCTGAACGAACTATGGTTTTAATTGGCCGAAAGAGATGAATACAAATAACTCTCAAAAGCTGGATGGGCTAAACTTTAAAGGAAGTTTTAAACATACGAAGTTTCTAAATATCTAATACTGGCTAGCAATTGGCTTAGGACGACGGGCATACACATGTTTTATATGAATGTTATAGTAGATCTAAGCCTTAGAGAGCCTTAGACAAAAGCTAGCAATTGCAGAAGGCTTCGTGATGAGCAAGAAGCTCAACGGTATGAAAACTACATCGAGAGTAAAGGCTTGTGTTAGCACGAGACTTAATTACACGAATGTTGAAAACAATTGTAGTGATATATATTGGACCAATTACGAACTTGGTTCTGATTTTGATATCAATTTTTTTTTTGGATAAGAACTTGGCACAATATTTTAATTTATATGGATATGCTGATTTTATTTTTTTTATCTATATGTTTTAAGTTAAAGTTTTCTGTGGAAAGAGCTTGGGCTAAATCTATGGCCTGCTGCTCTACCCTTTAGTACACGGTGCTCTTGTTTATTTTTTCGTAAATATGATGAGAACCATTTAACTAATTTTGACTTTTATAATGAGAATTATTTATATTTAGTGTCTGGATAATATTTCAGAAAATTTTATAGTGTTTCAAGCTTCAAATATACGGTTTTTATTGAATCCTAAAGTGAGTCTCATTAAAGAGAAATCTCATTAGAGAAGTCTTTACACGCAGAGAAAAAACATGGGTATGACATTCTGACAAGAACAATCATATGTTCTCTGTAACAACATAAGGTTGCGATGAACAACTTATAGTTGTTTTGATCATTACTTTGGTTACAACAAACAATTTTTTGTTATTGTTTGATATTAAATTGTTGTTACATTCAGAAAATTCAACCTGGTTTGCTTGAACTACATATATTCCAAAATAATATTGTATTTATAACCATAATGTTATTATGAGTAAATAAATTATGATTAGATGATTTTAATTATTAATGTAAGCTAATTGGACCTTGTTATTGTGAATTTGTTGACTTTTTCAGAGGGATTTCGTAATAAATTGATAATAATCACATTTATAAATAAAACAATGAAAAAGCTAGACACATAACAAACATAAACAAATTATTGCACTTCTTTGTTGGTATCACAGATTATGATTAGTTTACTCATACATTACCACAGTATGACTAAAAACAAACAAATAACGTTTGGCTTTTTAAGTTTTTTGTTAATTTTTTTTTAATTATTGAAATCTAATTTTACGGGTTTATCTTCCAAAACAAAATATTTAATTATGAATTGAGTCATTTCTAATATCGAATATTTAAAAAATAAAGAAATAAATAAATGTGTGTTTGATTATAACGTATGTTTATATAAAATAAATCAGTCAAGTGCGAGTTAGTCTCACACACGTAGGGTTCCGTACTATGTTTAGTACGCCTTTAAAAACTCAAGTTGTTAATTTTTTCATGTCTTGTAGTCCACCCTTTATTAACAAAATCAAAGTCATATTCGCGAAATTTGCATCGCTATTGGAATATCCTTTTAATTTTAGGAATTGTTATAACGGCCATGGTAATACACTTTCTATAAAAATATCAGGCCTACCCATTGCGGTTCAAAAAATAAGGTAATATACGTGAAAAACATGTCACTGACGGATCACCCTTTAGTAATTAGTAATTGTTATAGCGGCTAAAGTACAACATCTGCTGTAAACAATTCAAGAGTCTACCTAAAAATAAAGCTATTTAAGTAAAAATCATGTCTCAACAACCTGTAAAAACTTCAAGAGTCTACTTAATATCGTTCAAAACTTAGGCCATATACACGCAAAGCACGAGACTCTCGGAATACCTTTTATTTTTAAGGTTTAATTTTATGTACTTGTTTAGAAAGCGAACATAGAGTTAATTAATGTCTGCAAAGTGGTTGCCTCTTATAGCTCAAGAAATAATAAAGACATAAAGGCAAATAACACCTCACTTTCGGAACACCCGATAAGTGGCCACAGTTATACACCTTGTGTGAAAATTTAAAGAGTCTACCTATTATGGTTCAAAACTTAGGCCTTATACATGCCAATCATGCCACTCTCGGAACACCCTTTATTTTTAGGGTTCCGTACACAAAGTGTAAAAACGAAACCCTATTGTTTTCGCTACAATGTCTGTCCGTCTGTCCGTCTGTCAGCGCCTTTTATCTCTGGAACCATAATAGGTAGGCTCTTGAAATTTTCACAGATGATGTATAGTTGTTGCCGCTATAGCAACAAATACTAAAACGTATAGGGTGTTCCAATAGAGAGGTGTTATTTACGAAAATGTGTTTATTTCTTGAACTGTAGGAGGGATACACTTGAAATTTAAAAACAGTTATTAAAACTTAGTTCACTATATAAAAAAGTATAAAAAAATAAAACTAAAAATTAAAGGGTGTTCCGATAGTGGTGTGAAATGCATGTATAAGGCATAAGTTTTGAACCATAATAGGTACACTCTTGAAATTTTCACAGAAGGTGTGTAGCGATGGCCGCTATAACAAAAAAAAAAATTAAAACTTATAGGGTGTTCCGATAGAGAGGTGTTATTCACGAATATGTGTTTATTTCTTGAACTGTAGGAGGCATACACCAAAAATTTACAAACTGTAATAAAAACGTAGTTGGCCTTATATACAAGTCTAAAAAATAAACCTAAAAATTAAAGAGTGTTCCGATAGTGGTGTTATTTAAATTTATAAGGCCTAAGTTTTGAATCATAATAGGTAGAATCTTGAAATTTTCACAGAAGGTGTATAATTTTGGCCGCTATAGCAACAAATATTAAAATTTATAGGGTGTTCCGATAGAGAGGTGTTATTCAAAAATATGTGTTTATTTCTTGATCTGTAGGAGTCATACACTAAAAATATGTAAGCAGTTATTAAAACTTAGTTCGCTATATAAACAAGTATAAAAAAATAAACCTAAAAATTAAAGGGTGTTCCGATAGTAGTGTGATTTGCATGTATAAGGCCTAAGTTTTGAACCGTAATAGGAAGGCGCTTGAAATTTTCACAGAAAGTATATAACTGTGACCACTATACTAGAACTAAAGATACTAAAACTTATAGGGTGTTCCGATAGCGAGGTGTTATTCACGAATATGTGCTTATTTCTTGAACTGTAACTGTGCTTATTTCTTGAACACTAAAAATATGCAAGCACTAAATTAAAATTAGTTCGCTATATAAACAAGTCTGAAAAAAATAAACCTAAAAATTAAAGGGTGTTCCGATAGTGGAGTGATTTGCATGTATAAGGCCTAAGTTTTGAACCATAATAGGCAGACTCTTGAAAATTTTACCAAAGGTGTATAACTATGGCCGCTATAGCAAAAAATATTAAAACTTATAGGGTGTTCCGATAGAGAGGTGTTATTTACGAATATGTGTTTATTTCTTACAAACAGTAATTAAAACTTAGTTTGCTTTTTAAACAAGTCTAAAAAAATAAACCTAAAAATTAAAGGGTGTTCCGATAGTGGTGAGCTTTTTATGTATAAGGCCTAAGTTTTGAACCATAATAGGTAGACTCTTGAAAATTTTACCAAAAGTGTATAACTGCCGCCACAATAGCAAAAAATACTAAAACGTAGGGTGTTCCAAAAGTGACGTGTTATTTACGTTTATATCTTTTTTTTGAGCTGTAAGAGGAAACCACTTAAATTTGCAGACTGTAATTAAAACTATGTTTGTTTTATAAACAAGTATACAAAATTGAACTTAAATATTAAAGGGTGTTCCAATAGTGAAGTGATTTGTATGTATATTCCTAAGTTTTGAATGAATAGGTGGAATCTTGAAATTTTTACAGGAGGTGTATAACTATGTCCACTATAACAAATAATAAAAATTAAAGGGTTTTCCGCCAGTGACGTGATTTGCATGTATAAAGCCTTATTTCTTGAACCGTAACAGGTAGTCTCTTGAAATTTTGTACAGAAGATGTGTTGCCACGGCCGATATGACAATTACTAAAAATTAAAGGGTGTTCCGACAGTGACATGATTTTCACTTATAGTGACTTATTTTTTAATCGCAATAATTAGACTCTTAATATATTTATAGTAAGGAAGTTGCCATGGCCACCATATTGAATAATAAAATTAAAGGGTGCTCCGACAGTGACAAGATTTTATAAACCGTAATAGATACCCTCTTGAAATGTTTACAGTAGATGTGTTACTTCGGCCGCTATAACAAATACTTAAAATTGAAGTGTGTCCATTAGTAACGTGTTTTTCACGAATATTACCTTATTTTTTTAACCGTAATAGGTAGGCTCCTGATATTTTAATAGAAAGTGTATTACCATGGCTGCTATAAAATCAATTACATAGGTATTAAAATTTAAAGGGTGTTCTAATTATGATGCAATTTTCGTGAATATTACTTTAATTTTAAAATTTAAGGGTGTCCCATAAGGCATAAAGAAATAAACAACTGGAATTTTTAAATTACACTGAACATAGTACGGAACCCTACGTGTGTGAGTGTAACTCGCACTTGACTAATTTATTAAGGTTTATTTTTTTAGACTTGTTTATATAGCGAACTAAGTTTTAACTACTGCTTACATATTTTTAGTGTATTCCTCCTACACTAAGCACATATTCGTGAATAACACCTCTCTACCGGAACACCCTATTAGTTTTGGAAAATGCTACTATAGTGGCCACAGTTATACACCTTCTGTAAAAATTTCAAGCGTCTACCTATTATGGTTAAAAACTTAGGCCCCATACATGCAAATCACACCACTATCGGAACACCCTTTAATTTTTAGGTTTATTTTTATACTTGTTTATATTGCGAACTAAGTTTAAATTACTGTTTTTTAAATCTTGAGTCTATGCCTCCTACAGTTTAGGAAATAAACACATTTTCGTGAATAACACCTCTCTATCGGAACACCCTATAAGTTTTAGTATTTGTTGCTATAGCGGCAACAGCTATACATCGTCTGTGAAAATTTCAAGAGTCTACCTATTACGGTTCCGGAGATAAAAGGCGCTGACAGACGGACAGACGGACAGACATTGTAGCGAAAAACATAGGGTTACGTTTTTACACTTTTTGTACGGAACCCTAAAAATAAGGTATTTTTTAATAAATACATATGTATATCTCACTATATTTATTGATTTATTACATAAAGAAATTTTCTATCTTCTACAATGTTATTTTTAAGTTGTTCGATAATATGGTTCTAACCCAGCAATATTGTTATGTTAACAATAATATGGTTTGACTACAACCATATAACTCAAAACTGATATTTTGTTTTAGATTATGGTTACCTCAACCTTGTTTTTTCTTTGCGTGTAATAGCCAGATGTAATTCATTATCATCAAGTTGTCTTTCCCTTCATAAACCTTCGGAAAAAAAAACCACAAAACATTTTTTTTTTCAGACCAGCACTCAGGGACGACCCATACTTATGTGATGCAATCAAAACTTGGTTATGGGGAGGACATTCGATTTGAATTTCCTCACACTGAGAGTGACAGGGAAGACCTCTGCAGATGATGATACTATAAATGAACTGTTCGGTTAAAAAAAAAAAATTTTATCTGTAATGCATAGTGCGATTCACTGGCCAATCGACCACAAACGTGTGGATATCGGGAACGAGTTCCCTTTAAACACAGCGATACACTTCCCACATTGCATTGATGTTCAAAACCAATTGTACTGTAGCCTATGAGTAAGAGAATCAGATGAAGTGAAGTATCTCTAACACCGTTCGTAAATACCGAGGCACTTGAAAGCTTGTTTGAATTTTTATCACGGAAGATCAAAAGCTTCCGATCTCTTAATACAACGCATAACTACAGAAGAGGCGCCATATTCAGGCGAACGGCTGTGCGAAAGCATACAATATTAAGTGTTGCGAACAACCAAATAGACGCCATTCGCTTGGCCCTAATCAGATATTATTACGAGATCGTGATTGGCCATATTATTCATATTTTGCCTCTAGTTCACAATCTTTAATAGGCTAGTCCTTTTGCTTAAGGAGTACGAATAGCAGATGCTTGTGACATCTGCAAAAGGATAAATAGGGTTGAAAGTAATATAAAGAAGGTCATTTAGAAAAATAAGAAATAGGGTACCTCTTTGTGGTACTCCTGAATTAATCTTGAACTCATTTGATAAAACCCCATCTATAAGAACTCGTATAGTCCGATCTCTATGGAATCGCGATATAAATCGAGTTAAGTTATTACCGACATCAAAAGCAATAAGTTTTGACAAAAGCGCACTGTGCCACAATCTATCAAACGCCACTTGATTTCGAGGAAATGGTGTATGGAATCCCACTATTTTTTCGAAAGAAAAGCTAGCAGGCCTACTAACAGACATCAAACATCTCGGTTTTTTTACAACCTTTCATTCTTTTTTGGTTGTGTATACATTGATTTTGTGTAGATGTATTTACTCAAGCAGAAGTAAGTGTGGATGTGTACTCGTGAGTGTTTTTTTTTTTTGCAAAAAAAACCGACTTCAAAACAGATAGAAGGGCACCAATTCTTAACTAAAAATGTAAGAAGTAATCTGTAAGAATTAGATTTAAGCCAAATAAAAGATGCGCCAAAATTAGAGGGAAAAAAGTAGACTATGTGAATGTCAAGCCTCTGTTCAAAAGTTAAGTTATTTTCACCAGCATCCGTCTTTTATGGGGACACCATTCAAGCCTCTGTCTATAACGGTTTCAAAGATAGGGTCACATGGATCTAATAACATCACCTATTGGGACACCCTTTAATTTACAATTTTATATTAAAGACCTGTTGTTATAGAGGACTTGGCCACAAAGATTCTTTGTAAATTTCAACTATCTGTCTATAACGGTTCAAATTATATGAACTATTGGGTCACCCGTTATATTATACTTCCAAATATTTATACTTGTTATTATACCAGAGAAAGTAGTGGACATTCTGCCTAATTTTCAAGTGTTTGTGTTTAACGGTTCAAAAAATAGGGCCATATAGGTCAAATTACATCACCTATGGGGACACCCTTTAAATTTATTTTTTTTTATTAATTTCTGCTGTTGGGAGCTATAGAAACAAGCAATTTTTCAAAATTTTAATTTGGTGCCCTTTACGGTGCTTAATACACGTAAAAAACGTATATATGTTGTATGGGGACACCCTTTAATTTTTAATATAATTAACTATTGTTAAAAGGGGACCAAACTGAAAGCATAACCATTCAATTAAAGAAAAATAAAAAAATTTAAAATCGGTTCAGAAATGGCTGAGTTCTGTGGTTACATACATAAAAAAAGCAACATTCAGACGAATTGATAACCTCCATCTTCTTTGAAGTCGGTTAAAAAGACGAATGATCGCTGAATAAAGGGCAGTTGGCCGGCAGTTCGTGCTACCGTAAGAATCATATGAGTCGTTGGACACATCAGCTAATATTCTTAGCGTAGCGAGATCAACCACTGGCGTTGGACACATCACCAGTAGAAGAGTTTAGAGAAATTCGTTGTTGGATTGGCCCATGTCGCTGTTGGTGTAGCCCTTGTCGTTGGGCTCTTGCTCTCTAAAAATACACTTCAAGCAACTGACCACAAAATAGTCGTCCTACCCCAGCAACCAGCTAAGCCTACCCCAGCAACCAACGAGTACGTGTCGCCACAATTACCAACTTGCTTTTTTTGTGAATTTATTATGAGACTGTTGTTAAAAGATGTAGATGTTTTCAGTTAATTTTAACAGATCGCAGAAATAGTTTTTTCATATTATTTATTGTATTTCAAAATATATGAACTAACAATAAGTGTTCAAATTTAAGGGCTAAAAATTAAACTAAAAAATTAAAAATTTATATACTAAACACCATCCAGTGCTACACAAAAAATGTACGATGGTTAGCAAAAATGTTGAACACCAAAAACAGGTGTAAAAATAATAAAAAAATTGACAAGTAATATTTTTAAAACCGTTGAAAATAAAAGGAGCTACTAAAGGCTATTTTCTACTAGAGGGAATGGCTTCTTTGTATCTAATTTTTATTGGAAAGCCTTAATGATAAAAAGGAAACTAAACAAACATGTATTTTCTGTATTCTTCTGTGGCCAATTTTTTACTTTGCAACAATTTTTTTTGTTCATTTTAGTTACTGCGTTGGAAAAACTTTTCATGAAATTTTTTTTTTATATTTTTATTCTTTTAATAAAAATTTATTTATTAAAAGAGCAAACTTTGGTTAAAGGCATGCGTCCTCCTCAGCACCCTGATAACATTTTGTTCGTAAATCACACCAGATCTTAAGACTCTTACTTTTACAAAATGATTTATTTACTTTATTTAGTATCCAACACTATGAGGTTTTATATAAAATAATATTATTGTAGACAGTGTCTAAAATTTTCCGTTTACAAAAATAAAATGTGATGTAAATTTTTCAATATTATTAAACCGGTAACATTGTTTACATTTACTTCTTTATCTCCAAAATACCTCCCCATAATATTAAAAAAAAATTTTTTGTATTTCATATCGATTAATGTCTTCTCCATAGGAAGTTGTCTGTAAGCTGACAGTTCACACCTCCCTTGTATTGTTATATCGGTTGTGGTATTGTGTTGCAACCCAATATTGTAAGCATTTTGTTGATTATTTATATTAAAGACTGTAATAAAATTTTATACGTTTCCACTTGCACGTTTTCTGGAAACCATGTTGTTTTGAGCAAATCATGCTGTTATATCCCATATAATTTTCATATGGTGGAAATCATTTAAGGCCATTGGTTTAGTTTAAAACATGACGAAAATAAAATTTTTAAGCAATTCTGTGTTTCAGAAATACAATTTTGTTCTAGGTATGATTTTATCCAAAAAATTACATTCCTTTTCTGCACATATACAGCGAAAGGGGCCTAAGGGTAAAACAGTAAATTATACAGGAGAGCCATTTTAAGCTTAGCCTTTTTCAACTTGTTTTTCAAGTGTAAAAAATGTTAATATATCTGTTACTACTACGAAATTACCGATTATGACAATTTTTTTCATTTTCCCGGTACTCAAACTACACACTGAAAAACTAATTTTTCGACTTTTCTAAGTTCTATTTTTCTCTAAGTTTTACCCCAATTAAAAAAAATTGTTTAACTCTTTATAAAAGTTAACTGAAAGGCTTCAAAGTTACCCTAAAAGTTATTTAGTTGTTCTTTCTTCTGTGTTTTCTGTAAAGAAAAACAATTTACTGATACTTATTCTGCTTTGGCGGGGCCTGGGGACACTTCCATTCAATTATCCAGTAAAGTTTAACCCAATTAAAAAAAAATTAGGTCAACCTACCCAGTGCGTGGTCATATACATATGTATGTTACCAATGCAATAGGGAAATTTACAACTAAACGAAAACAGAAATAATAAAATAAATATTATAATACCAAATACCCAAAAGAAAGCAACAAGCGAATTCATTCATTAATTTCCTAAAATAACCCATTTGAAAAAAACACAATATTTCCCTCTTGACAATATGCAAAGGCATATGTAATAAATAATAAACCCTGAAATAAACTGGAAAATGGCCACAGGAGGGAAAAAACTTTCTTATGCTTCCTTATTTGCCTCCATGTACACCGTAAGACGTTTCAATATATTTTTTATAAATAACCTCAGCTGTTTAAAGCATTAACTTTGAATAATAAATAACTCAGAAATCCTTAATTTCTTAATGCTGTCTGCTGGGATTTTGCGCATTTATAAACTATTTTGATTTTTATTTAACGCAATTCATTCAGTGTAACTTTAGAAAGGGAGTCTCAAAATTTATATAAAACTTTAATTTACTGGCAATCATGGAGAAAAGTGTTGTTAACGAAAAAAGATAAAACTGGAGTGGCCTATACTCAACTTTACCATACCCAATGGAAACAGATATTTTTATAGAAATATTACATAAAGAATATAAGTTCAAAGTATCTTCTAATCGAAAAATTAATTATTTTCGGTTTGGGGTGTTAAGTAAACTACCCCTTGCCCCTTCCCGATTATGACCAAATTTTAAACAGCTCTTCATCTATTTAATTTAATTTTTATTTGTCATATGGCCTGTAGAGCGTTCACAGAATTTGGGGGTAAAGAAACTACCACTTGCCCCTCCCGATTATGCCCACAAACTATACAGCTCTTCATCTCCATAAACCAAAGGCACATACTAAATTTCATTTTGATAAGTAAAACCGTATGATCTGGACAAACTCCACAAAAATAGTGGCATACAGACACACCCACCCACACATCTAGAGACATTATCAAGAAAATAGCCAAAATGGATTCAGGGGACCTCAAAACGTATATATCCATCAAAATCCCGACCTCGATTTCATCACGATTACTAATTTTACCTTATATTACGTATGGTACAGTAAAAATATGTAAGCAGCACTGCAAGAAAGAAATGCGCGTAACCGTAAAGCTGCTCTAGGTTTACAAATCTACATCTGCGTCTACATCATTATTTATTTAGGGCACTTCAGTTTCTTTTGCTTCAAAAATGTTGACGATGAATTTGTGGTTATCTGCGAATAATTGTGCAACCTTAGGTTTTCTGTGGATTGTTTTACTAACCTCATATTTTCTTTTTGGTATTAAAAATACTTGTATTTTTATGAAAGCAGCCTTAGTGGAGTACCATATGGAACTCAGTTAAATATTTTACGTTTTTAGCTAGATTTTGCCTAATGCTAGATCCAACTAGATATTTACAAACAATGCGTGTTAGCATCTCAGCTTCTTTGAAGCAGAGGCTAAAGTAGTTAATGATCTGTCACTATAACAGGTATCCAGTTAAAGGTGCCTTAATTTAATTTAGCAAATTTCTGAAATTCTTGTGGGGGTGTTATTGCCTCAGAAGAGCCCTTAGGTATTATCCCCTCTACTTCTTGTGAGGGGTTAAGATATCCTTCTTTTCTGGATTTCTCCTTTGAAGCTTTTTCAGAGGGTTCCCTCTACACCTCCCGCGAAACTTTCTTGTCCATCCCAGTCGGATTCTCAAGATTGTGTTTGATTTAATTAAAAAAGCAAATTAAAAGAGGTTTTAATAAAATTCCTAATTATAGAGAAAATATTTACGTACACCAACACTGATTTCACAAGGTATTCCGAGTTCTCATTCTAACAATCTAGGTTTATCATTGCCACGAATCCTTGCATATGCTATACTACAGCTCGACTTAATGTGGTCAACCACCTAGCAGTGGCAAGACAGTACAGAGGAGGACAATGCATTCTGCTTACAGCGAGCTATACCCATGTGCCTGTCAGCCGACAGACCATTAAACTGTAGATGAT
The DNA here is from genome assembly GCA_949628195.1 of Phasia obesa. Lineage (NCBI taxonomy): Eukaryota > Metazoa > Arthropoda > Insecta > Diptera > Tachinidae > Phasia > Phasia obesa. The sequence goes on along the minus strand of OX451218.1, from coordinate 31,301,425 downwards.
AATACAAAAAAATCTCTCAAAATTTGATTAGAGATCAGAATTGGACCAGCAGAGGAAATACTATGCTCGATGTGCTATAGCAAACAAAAAGCTATTTTTCATATATAATTTAAAATTCACAAAATATTTTTGAAAAAAATTTTTGGGGCACCCTTTAAATAAAAAATTATTGTATTTTCTAATGTGCTAACATTCATCATGGGAATTTACTGCTGTGCCATAACACAAGAACGATTGCTATATCCCTAGTGAAGATTAATCTAGTGAAGTACAAGTTGAAGAAAAAATGTGGTCAGAAACTGACAGCTTAACCTTAAGGCAATAAGGACAAAGAATTATTTTATTAATTCACCCTACACTTCAAACTTTCAGCAGTACAAACTTAATAGTGTGAACGTTTATTTTAAATTGGAAGAATTTTTTCTTCATGGATGCAATAGATTTAAGTTTTTATTTTTTTTAAGTTTTAATAGTTCCTCGTTTAAATAAACCAACGCACGTAGTAGGATTGAATGAAAATGAGGAATAATTAAAAAATTTAAATTAGAATATTCAAACCAATTTTTACACCGGGTAATACAAAACAAAATTCTCCATTACTATCTGTTAAATTATTTTCTTTATGTTGTTTACTTTTTTTCTACACTCGGTCAAAGTAAGACCAGACCACATGGATAAAGAGTGTGAAATGCAACATTTAATACGTATTTTTTCTAGATTTTCTAAAACTTACTAAGTGCCGAATTACATCATGCAACCTTTGTCGCTACAATCTTTCTCGTTTTTTCTTCAATATTGCATTTGTGTTTATGTCGTGCAATTTGTATTGCAGAAATTTGTATGGATGTAAACATTTGTTTACATTTTGAACTTCAAAATTAAAACTACGAATGAGAAGATAAAACGAATTTCAAGAGTACATGCATCATTTCCCCTCTTTCCCCTCTCGCTAACTAACGAAGAATTGCAGCGACAAAAGTTGCATAATGTAACTCAGCACTTATTTTTCTAACTGTATTTAGCAACTTCTCTTATTTGTCTAAATTTTAAGTAACAAAATTTAAATTAAAATTACTATTTTTGAAAAATAGTTGATTTTTTAAAAAGTTATCGGTTGCGATCGGGAAAAAATATTATATAGCGATAATGAACAACATCTGAGCTTTTGTCTTGAAAATATTGTTGTGTCTCGCGATTTGGAAGAATTTGACAATTTTATTGCTTTACAATATAGCACATTGTTAAAAAAATTTTCTACAAAAAAATTCACATGAAATAATGGCTGCCCATTTGCTTTATTTCACAGATTTGATAAAATGTTGGCAGAAACATTTTAAGGTTTTTCCACAGCAAAGTACTTCTTCTGCAACATTTTTCCATGACTTTTTCATAAAAATTTTTTATGTATGTATGTATGTATGTATGTATGTATGTATGTATGTATGTATGTATGTTGTTATTGGCAGCATTCCGCATTGGCAGCTGACTACAGTACCAGGCTTTACAAGGAAATACCAATAATGGTGAAAAATGAGCATTAAGTACTATAAAAAAAATTCTTAAATATTTTCATTCAAAAAAAAAAAACAAAATTATAAGAAAATTTTGTTTTAAAGTACACTTCAAGTAGACTTTATTTCTTTTATATAAAGGCATAAAGCTGCTATGAATCAATCCCTGTTTTAATTATCGTTCACTTTAAGATGCAAAGTACATATCGCTTGTTTGCACATTGAAAGACAATAGTTCCTTTAGGTCATATTCTACCAGTATTTTTGTTTTTTTTTTGGCAATATTCCTTTGTTTAGATCTATCATAATTTCGATTAACATATTTTTCAAATAGACCCAAAACTTATCATTTGAAGTAAAATCAAGCCTTTTGTCAAGTCACTCATTGATGAGCCTATGCATCTTGAGCATACGCACGTCATAATGTTTATAAATAATCCTTCCTTTATATTTCATGCAGAAATGGGTGATGCCTTAAAAACCTATATTTTATTACGGCTATCCAAGCTTCTGTGTAAGAGTTGTTGTTGAAGTCTGGAGGTTTTTATGTATTTCCGTACATATTTTTAGCTTTTAGTTTTATTATGAAAAAAAAAATAATTTAAAAAACAAAAAAAAAAAAAAAAACATACGCAGGGTTCCGTACCGACGTACAGAGAGGTATTTAGTCAATCTAACCGGACATTAGGCCAAGAAATAAATTTAAGAAATGTAAAAATTTAAGAACGCAGCTCAGAAAAATTTTAGAAAAATTTTATTTAAAGTTTTTATGATAAAAATTACCTTCCATATGAAAAAAGGACCGTTTCGCCAGAAGGCGGTCAAAAATCCATAACTTTTAATTGGTTTCGAATATCGATACGGCTTTTTCTTTTGTTTTGTAGGTGGTCTTTAATTTTTACTTAAAACAAGTAAAACCGACCGATAAAAAAGCCCTAAAATTACTACTCTTTTTCAACAATATCACGGCGAACAGGGTCATCCAAAATGGACTTTCTCGGTATTTTTTTAAATTCAAAAATGTTTGTCTGGAGACAAAAACCTTTTTATCAAATCGTCTTCTTGAGTGTTGACAGACCCTGACAACGAAAACAACATGTGACTCAATGTCAGAGTAATAAATATAAAAATTATATCAAAAAATAACTGTATCCTAAATAAAAATACTTTTAAATATAACACGTTTTTACCCGATATGCCCACAGATACCATCTGGTATCTATGTCCAGATAGTATCTATGGATATAGAGTAAACACTTTAAAAGTATTTTTATTTAGAACACAATAATTTGTTATTTCATTTTTATACTTATTACTCTAATATGGATTCAAATGTTGTTGTTATTCTCAGGGTCCGTCAAAAGTAATAGGATTCAACACTCAAGAAGACGATTTGATGTTAATTTTTCGTCCTTAATATGTATTAAGAAGATCAGAATACTTCAAAAAGGAAATACGCAAAAAAAAAATTGGTTTTGTAAAATTTTTGTATTCATAAATTGTGCACAAAATATTTGACCTTGGGTCGGAAAAATTGTTCTGCTACCCACAGTTGCAACCCGGCGCATATATAATGCGTTAAAGGAATGTTGGGGCGGGATTTTTCACTATAAACTAGTGAAAGATATTTATTGCCTGGGTTTGACGGCAAGGAGTAAAGATCTATTAAAGAGGTTAAAAATTTCTGAATGACTCATACTATATTTTTTTGACCTAATGGCTTTTAAGTTACATAATTATAGAAAATATTTTAAAACAGAAAAGTTATAATCATTTAAAAATTAAAATTCTTGAAGATTTTTTAATTTTAGCAAAATACAGATAAATTACATTTTGGATCACCCTTTTTCGCTGTGATATGGTTGAAATAGAGTAGTAAATTTTTAGCTCCCAAGATAATCTGCTGTTTATTTTTAAATGAGTAATATAGCTTTGCCGTTAGTAACCATAAAAAAGATATTTTTGGCCGCCATCTCAAAATATGTGCCACGACGAATTCAAATAAATATTTAAAGTACCATGCTACTTAGTACCGGAAAATTTAAAAACACTTATTTTGGTATACACAAAAATATAAAAAGCAAAAAAATACAAAATAACAATACGCTCTTCGCACACACACTCCACTATTTTATTCTCTTCTTAATATTTCGTCCTAATTGTATGCAACAATTGTCTGCAATAAGAACTCACAATATGTTTATTAAAGTGCGCGTTCTAGCTCTTTAATATATAACTTTAACATAAGTTTAGTTGCTACTGGCCATTATTCTGTAAAAATTTCGAGTATCTAGTTCATATGGCTAAAGAGAATGAGGCTTGTAATAGAAGGGCATATATCGGGTTACGTTTTTACTCGGCTTATGTTTTTATCTACTGCAAAGTTATACTGAAAGTACTTTATATAAATTAGCTTAAACATTTTTTTCCTAAAGATGTAGAACTTCAACACTGGCCTATTTTTTACTTTTATAAAGTATCTTAAAGTCGAATTTGAAGTAGCATTAAGTAAAAATAACATCATGTACTTCATAAGATTTATGTTAAAGCAAAATTAAAATTGCCCTTGTTGTTTTAGTATTTTAAGCCATCAACATCATCATACTTTTTAAATGTTGTTCCTATTTAGAGTCATTTAATCATGGTATGATGCCACAAGTAAATCTACTGCAACCGCTTGCAAAAGAAAATTTTAAATTGCCTTTTGCTGCATAACATTCATTGCATTATTGCGAAATGCATTAACGCACAGTGAGGTGAAACATGTTAAAGTATTAACCATTTTTAAATAATCGTTCTAAGTAGATTTATTCTGAGAGAGATTAGTTAAATGTACATTGGATTGTTCAAGACAATATCAGGGGCCTGTCTTTACAAGCTGCCAATATGTTTCACGCAAAGATCGATGGTCATGTATCCCCTTGCCACATGGCATACGAACCGTACCAATGATACATTTTTGCCCGCCGGATCTTACAGTTTCTGCAGGAAGAGATATATGTCATTAGCTATGGGCTATGATGCTAACAAAATTGTTGGAATATATAGCAATATACGATTTGCTGGTACTAAATAGTAACCGCAGTGCTTAATCTATATATTAGACAGTTTAAGGACTGGAAGGCAGCGGATAGTCAACCCACGGCTAATCACCTGGCACAGACGAATTAGAATATCGAAGAATATAAATCGTACCACATATGAGAAGTACTAATCGGTACATAGGGGTTAGAATATTAAACAAACAGCTTTAAAATACGAGACTACACGGATAATATGTCTTTCAATCATGTTTGTTTCTAGTCCGTATTGGATGCGAAAGATACGAATTCAGGTAGTTTCAGTTCGAATAACGGCAGCGTAGTTAGGAGGAACAGGGTGAAGATTTGTCACCTCTTTAGCAGGACATCACGGCATATGCCGACGATCTGACACTTATGGAAAGTCGGGTTCAAGAAAGAAAGGTTCTCATTGCATTCGACAACCAGTCGGCTGAAGGAAGTGAACGTGTACTCCAATCTAAAGCATAAATGCGTTGTAAAGCTAAACAGATGTTCATCGGTAAATGAGGCAACCTTGATTTGGGACAACGGATATATAGGCACAGTTGAAAATGAAGCAGTATACGAACTAGTAAAGTGAGGAACTACTGTGAATTTTTGTGGAGAAAAACCATGAGCTGCAGTGGCTTCCTATTTTTGGAATTACTTAGTACCAATGAAGGTCCTACAATGGGTGGCCAGAAATGTACTAGGACCTAATCGGGGTGGTCAACTAAGGTGGATAACTGCAACAGAATTAGGACTACGGGTCAACATATGTTAAATGTGAATGCCATAGCGGAAATTATGAAAGGCTTTGTGATAAGGTCAAAGATCGATAGTGACCAGTCGCTAGTCTGAAATATCTATAGTCGAATATAAACTCTAGTGTCCGCAAGAGACTCAACGAAAGTAAGGTCTTATCGACCCTATCAATTCTAGACCAAAGAGGGACGATAAGGCAGGTTATAAAAGAGAACATGGGTTTTCGATCATTCATTATCAGCAGGAAAAATTCAGATTTAAAGTTCTTTTGGTTATAGCCGCCGAATATTCGAATATTTTAAGTGCTCGATAGTTTCTGGCTTATCTGCATAGACCTGGGAGAAAATAATGGCGTCAAATCACATGAACGAGAGAGTGCCCAGTTAAGACGTTCATTTCTAGAAATTATTCGTTCACTAAATGTTTCACTCAATAAATTTCCTGGCAGTTACGCATCTGCTAAAACCAGATGTCTGCAATAATAATGCCTTCCGAATGAGGCATGAAAAAGTTACTAAATTTTGTACATTTTACGCCACTGTGCATTTCAAGTATGTGTGGACGTACCGTAGACTTAAAACAATAAGACCATAAATGAAAGTTATTGCAAAGAATAAAGAGCTAAAAGTGTTTTTTTGCCTTAAGAAAATGTCTGCAAAGTGGCATAATTCACAAAGTAGTTTATTAAAGAATCAACTAAAGATAAATCGAAATAGGCAAAAAATAAATAAAAAAGTGGAAGTGTTTAACAATGCGGAAATAGTTGGAAAATTTATAATTTAAATACCTCAACTTAAGCATAAAATCATGTGAAACAAAAAATAAAACACGAAACCAGAATGAACGAATTAGTCCATTAAACTTTTTGCATCATTAAAAAAATGCATTCCGTTTTACTGAGTAAGATTTTTTACAACAGCTAACTGCTGTTGTTGCATTTATTGCATTGACTGAACATTTTTTTTATTCCTTCTTGCTTATCCGCTCTATAAGAGAAAAAAAAGTATAATTGCTTCAAACTGATGGTGTTTAATTACTTTAAAATCACGTTAAAAGTAATTAAAAATTAATTTCGAATACTTGGCACAGTGTGCATCATTACATCCACTTAAAAAACTTAAGCAAAGGTGAAACAGTAAGATGTTTGTGCAAAGAATCAAATAAAGTAATTAGGAGCAATTGAGATGAAAATAATAGCATAGAGTATAAATGACAAGCAAGAAATCGCGAAAGTTATGATAAAGGGGACTACGTTTTTAACGGCGTCAATTGATACGTATAACAAATAGATCAAGTTATACAGATGTGATTTAGATTAACATCAGTGCCTAGTTTATCGCCTTAATCCAAATGTTGTCTTCTCATTAAATTATCAAATAGCAAATCTTGAACATGGTTTGCATTTCATCATGAATAGACTTACTAACGAGCAACGCTTGCAAATCATTGAATTTTATTACCAAAATCAGTGTTCGGTTCGAAATGTGTTTTATCGACAAATTTTGTTCAGCGATGAGGCTCATTTCTGGTTGAATGGCTACGTAAATAAGCAAAATTGCCGCATTTGGAGTGAAGAGCAACCAGAAGCCGTTCAAGAACTGCCCATGCATCCCGAAAAATGCACTGTTTGGTGTGGTTTGTACGCTGGTGGAATCATTGGACCGTATTTTTTCAAAGATGCTGTTGGACGCAACGTTACGGTGAATGGCGATCGCTATCGTTCGATGCTAACAAACTTTTTGTTGCCAAAAATGGAACAACTGAACTTGGTTGACATGTGGTTTCAACAAGATGGCGCTACATGCCACACAGCTCGCGATTCTATGGCCATTTTGAGGGAAAACTTCGGAGAACAATTCATCTCAAGAAATGGACCGGTAAGTTGGCCACCAAGATCATGCGATTTGACGCCTTTGGACTATTTTTTGTGGGGCTACGTCAAGTCTAAAGTCTACAGAAATAAGCCAGCAACTATTCCAGCTTTGGAAGACAACATTTCCGAAGAAATTCGGGCTATTCCGGCCGAAATGCTCGAAAAAGTTGCCCAAAATTGGACTTTCCGAATGGACCACCTAAGACGCAGCCGCGGTCAACATTTAAATGAAATTATCTTCAAAAAGTAAATGTCATGGACCAATCTAACGTTTCAAATAAAGAACCGATGAGATTTTGCAAATTTTATGCGTTTTTTTAAAAAAAAAAGTTCTCAAGCTCTTAAAAAATCACTCTTTACTTGTTACTATTGCGAAAAAATCACATCTTTTATGTGTACATTCCTTAAATTTAAATTAAAACTTTTACACGTCTTGGGATAAAAGACAAAGTATTACCCACTCTGTGCACATAATATATAAACATATAGCAAAAGTAGTTACATTTTTACTCCTTGCGCACGGAACCTTTAAAAGTGGCAACCATTTTAAACGTTACATGTCTTAAATCATATTTCTGCAAAATCCACTGGGCTCCTAAGTGTTCTGTTAAGTTGCGCATTCACTATGACCTTGAGTATTTTGACCGGAAAACATAGATTTTTCAAAGGGCTTTTAGTTTTGGATACAGGAAGAAGTTGCGCCCCAAAACTGCAATTGAAATACACTATTAGTACGTGATCGAACTAATAGTGTAGACATGGTTGATTTATTTTCCACATTTACAGATTCTGCCCTCCAATGGTCAACAAAACAAGTGTAAACTAAGGTAATATAGTATTGTAATTTGCATTACTGTTTGTTTTACAAATCCTAGTTTGTTTTTAGTATTGCTTAATGCAAAAGGCTAATGAATTGAACAAAATCTTAAAATTTAAAAGCATATACTACGGTTGTACAAAAACTTCGATGTATCAAACTTTCGAGATTTTATCAAAGTCTTTTAAACACCTTTATTAATACATTCGCATTCAATTCTAAAGCAACCTTAACTATCCAGCTCCATCTGTATAGAATAAGTATTAACATTTTATAAATAAATTTGGTCTGGGTATGAACATTTTTTAACCCTGCCTTAACAATTTCATGCATATGCCCTTGGGTAATTTCATTGGCATTGGCATTTTCATTACCATTGTTAAATGGTAATGCTTTTTTCATTAGTAATTATTCGAAAAATCATTACGATTAATCAATGGTTAAATTATAAAAAAGCATTATCAATTGGCCACATTTGCATACAACCTTTTTCGCAGTGCAAAAAGCGGGAATTCTCTGCTGTCCTGTTATGTGCATTTTAACATATAAAAAGAAACAAAAATCAAAAAAAAAATATAAAAAAGTTCTGAAAATTAAATTTGTGTGACAAATTTTTAACCCATAACAGAATGCCTTTTTAACCGACTTCAAAAAAGAAGGATGTTGCTTTTTTTATATGTAACCGCAGAACTCAGCCATTTCTGAACCGATTTCAAATTCTTTATTAGGTTATGCTTTCAGGTTGGTTCCGTTTTAAAAACAGTTCATTATATTAAAAATTAAAGGGTGTCGAATTAAAACATACATGCTTTTTACGTGTATTAAGAACCGCAAAGGGCATCAAATTAAAATTTTTAAAAATTGCGTGTCGCTATAACTCCCAACAGCAGAAATTAATAAAAAAAAAAAAATTAAAATTTAAGGGTATCCCCATAGGTAACGTAATTTCACCTATTTGGGCCTACCTCTTGAACCCTTATAGACAAAGCCTTGAAAATTTGACAGAATGTCGACTACTATGACCGTTATAATAAAATGTATAAATATACAAAATTTTGAATTAAAGGGTGCTCCAATAGTTCATTTAATTTGATGTATATGGCCATACTTTTGAACAGTTGTACACAGACCACTGAAATTTACAAAGAACATGTATTGCTAAGTCAGCTATAACAAAAAAGTATACAATTTGAATTTGGAAATAAAAGGGTGTCCCAATAGTTAATGTAATTCTATGTATGTGGCCAAACTTTTGAACTGTTATAGGCAGACAGGTGAAATTTACAAGGAACCTGTATTGCAAAGTCCACTATAGCATTTATACAATTTGAATTTATAAATTAAAGGGTGTCCCCATAAATAATGTAATTTGATCTATGTATATGGCCCTATCTTTTGAACCGTTAAACACAAACACTTGAAAATTAGGCAGAAGGTTCGCTACTTTTTGTGGTATAATAACAAGTATAAATATTTGGAATTATACTGTAAAGGGTGTCGCAATAGTTATGTAATTTGATATATATGGCCAAACTTTTGAACTGTTATAGACAGATAGTTAAAATTTACAAATAACCTTTGTGGCCAAGTGCTCTATAATAACAGGTCTTTAATTTAAAATTGTAAATTGAAGGGTGTCCCAATAGGAAATGTTATTTTAGCTATGTGACCCTGTCTTTAAAACCGCTATAGGCAGAGGCTTGAATGGTGTCCCCATAAAAGATGTTGGTGAAAATAGCTTAACTTTTGAACAGTAATAGGCAGAGGCTTGACATTCACATAGTCTTTACTTTTTTCCCTCTAATTTTGGCGCATCTTTTATTTGGTTTAAATCTAATTTTTACAAATTACTTCTTACATTTTTAGTTTAGAATTGGTGCCCTTCTATCTTTTTTGAAATCGGGTTTCTTTTCCAAGAATTATCGTTTTAATTTATTTTTTACCCTCATAATACCATATTTTAAGCGTAGTACAGATTTTCAAAACTAGCGTGAATGCAATAGCAGTGCCTCATTAGATCGAATAAAAAGTTACAGTTAAGAAAAAGCATAACCTGGCATAAAATTGATACGATATACGTAAAATAGTGTTTATTCAAAGAATTTACATTTATCAGGGTTCATTCAGTAAAGGTACAGCTGATGGACTTAGTTGTGTGTTTAATAAAAATTACCATATAAAAGTAATAAAATCACTATCTGTGAAGTAAAACATAGCCCTCGATTATTTTTTGGCATCGTAGAGATTTTCATCCCACAATCGACTAAATGTATATTTGACTACACTGGTGCAGTGGCAGTTCCCACTTGTTATACAAAGGTCTATTTAGACTAGAATTATTAAAATAGGATGCAATGTATAGCTTCTTATTCTGCAAATAACTACTGGACTAATTACAATAAATTTATAAGAAAAATAATTATACAATTTAATTACATTTTCATTATCATTGTTAATAATAATTGTAATTAAAAATAAATCAGTAGCCTTAAAAGTTAGTTAAAATTTGTTTTATTGTAACTATTTCAAATAATGTCAATGAAAAAATCCCAAGTATGATCAGTATATATTGGTGCGCCCAGAGTAGCGAGTAGTCATTGCTTTAAAACTAAAGTTTCAATAAATAAATTGGCCCATAATCATAGTCATCAATAAAGTACACTTTAAGAAATAAAAAGTTTACTTTTGTTAAAACTAACAATTTTATTAACTATAGACAAGTAAAAGTATACTTTTATCTCAAAAACATGTTTTAAAATTAAAACAAGCTGAAGTTCTTTTTAACCAATTTAGCATCACTCTAAATCACACAGCTGATTGCCGCATAAAAAAAAAACTAAAAAAAAAACAAAAAAAGTAATATTTAGAAAAATTGTAATGTAATTAATTTTAACATAAGATATCAAATAATTGACTTACCTTTTCCTGTATTTCTATTTCCTTAATTTTAGTTATTGTTTTATTTAATTTTACAATATTTGTAAATAATAAAAAACAAAAAGTAAACAAATTTTTGCGGCCTTTTTTCTGTTTTTCTTTTTTGTTTAGAGATGCCATCTGCTTGTATTTTATTGGAGATTGTATGAAAAGATTTTTTGCTTTTGATGTGGCACCCACTTAAAGTTGGTTTAAGTTAAAATATGCTTTAATTTTGACTATAGTTGCCAACTCATTTAAAGCAGTTCTTTAGTTTAAAGTTGTTTTTAAAAAGAACTGACTTTAGTGTTTGACTATGATTATGGGCCATTATTTTTAAGTATAATAGTGGATTATTTTTATTAGCGGTTTTTTAAATTTTTGGGTTTGTGTATAAATAATTTTGCTTTAAAAATATATCACTATTTTTTAGCCGATATATGGCGATACTGTAAAAAATCGACACAATATGAAAAGATACATTTACTTTATTTGTTCATCCACTTATAATCATTTTTAACCAATTTTTTAAAGTGTATTCGTTAAATGCCTTATTAAAGAGTTGTTTTTGTATTGCAGATGAACAATTCGGCTAAAATTTTTTTGAGGAAAAGCACTCAGCTCTTTGAGATATAACTATACCAGACCAGTATTTTTCAATTACACATTACATGTATTTTGTAATTGAAAATTCCAGTTACAAATACTTGTACTTTTTCATTAAAAAATCCAATTACATGTAATTGAATATATTCAATTACAATTAAATGTAATGATCAACTTTAAGCATTCATTAAGTAATTGAACAAAATTGTCAATTATTACTTTTTAGGCTGATGTCAGAGTGCGCGGTAAAAGCGAAGCTAGAAGTTGCAATGCTACAGCATGTTAGAGTAAATGCTATATTTAGAAAAGCTATTTTTTTGTTTATAATAATTTTCAGTGTTTTGCGATAGATTCAGATGTAGAATTTTACATGTCATTGAATATTTGAAATTTTATTACTCGAATTATTTATTTTACATACAGATGAAACTTGGATAAAGGAATACGAGAAAACTGTATTCAATCATCAATCGTCAGTTGGTGAGATCGAAGTCTACCACTACATTAATCTTCCCTCTTGTTTTTTAATATTTTTACTTTAATATTTACCACCTTACATTTGTTTCAGCGCGTTGTAGCACGTTATAGCTTCTTCTCTTGTTTTTTTTTTTGTTATTATTATGTTTTAAAAACATTTTTGTGTCTATCTAAACATTTAAATATGGCTTTTGACATTTTTAAACTTTATTTTGTTAAAAAAAATGTTACCTTCTTCTTTACTAAAAATGCATTAAATTTATTAATTAACATGAAAAACTCTTCATCTGAATCCATTTCAAAACATTGTAAATTATTATAAACAAACAAAAATCGCTCTGCTCAATATAGCATTCACTCTGATATCTTGTAGTATTTGTATAGCACGAACTATTATCGCTTCTGACATCAGCCTTAAAGTTTTTATTGACAAAAAAATATTTAATTACAAAAGTTATTAATAAAAAATATTAAAATAAATAAATTAGGTGTTATGTGTAAAGACAAAACCACAGTGAAATAAATTATATAAAAAGCAAGGAAAAACATTTAACTTTTAATAATTAATTCTAAAAAATATTACGTTACTTTAACTTTAATTGTCTTAAATGTTTTAGAAGTTCACTTTCAGGGTTTTCCAGACTTATTTGTTTTAATATTTAATTGAAGTTTGCTTTATTGCATGTAACGATTACTCCCTAATTACAATTACTGATAACTTGTAATTGAACATTTCCAATTATAATTACATGTAATGTGTAATTGAAAGTTTACAATTACATCTATTTGTAGTCACTGATTTTAGTTACAATTATTTATAATTTATAATTAGGAATATTCAATTACACATTACGTTTAATTTTAATTGTAATTAAAATGTGATTGAAACTCCCCATGTCTGTTGGATAAAAATTGAAATGAGTAAAGGATAGGACGTTCCGTAATGTTTAATTTTAAAAATTGGGAACAACAACACCTGACTAAAAAACTTAATTTATCTAAAAATTTTATTTGTATAATTAAAGCAAGTGATTCTATATAATTTTGAAAATGTTTTAAATTTGTTTTTGCCAATTAATTAATGTGCAAAAACCACAGCATTCAATTTGGATAAAGCATTTCATATGAAGAGAGTGAGTATAAACAGTATTTACATTGTTTGTTAATGACACACGCTAGATAGTGTGACACTAAAAATAATTATACTCCCTCATTAATAACATTTGAAACCAAGATTAAGTTGACTTCATTCTCAAGTTTATGCGTTCGTAGTATAAAATATTTTATCACACTTTTAACGGACACGAATAAAATTAATAAAATTTGTAGGTAAGGGAGAAACATACGGGTATACCTATACATTTTTCATACACTGTCCTGTCATACATATTTTTTAAGTAATCAATCATTATACAATAACATATTCAGGTAATTAATCTTGATAAGTATTTAATCAGAAGAAGGTGGCGATTAATTTTAAATAACGCTGAAAATGAGAAAAAGTAAAAGAAACAGAATCAAAAAAGAAAAAAGAAAATCATTTTGGCATTTTTGGCATGTTTGGACAATACATTAATTGGAAAACAATTTTTTTTTTTCATTTTACTCAAATTAAGAATGATGGACACAACGTCCGCCTTGAAACTCTTGCACAGATTACGTACCTTAATTTCTACAAACTACATACAGTCAACTCCATAAGATTTCAATACATCAGCTTGTCAATGATTTCAATGTTGCTGTGTTGCCACAACAAAAACTGAAAAGAACTAAATTTTATACTGCTTTTTTATAATCTATACATATAATAAAACAGTAACTTATTTCCTGTTTGGCTGTGTTCGTATCACGTAAAAAGTACCGGATGGATTTTAACAAAATTTTGTGAGGAGGTACCTAAGTAACCTGATTCCAATAAATTATAATTTTTTTTTGCAAAAATATCTTCCAAGAGAAAGTGGAGAAAAATCAGTGAAATTACGGCGATATTTTTATCGATTAAAAGGCACTGCATACTTTAAGGCATCCTTTAATTTTTAAAAGCGGGATATTTTAACAAGGATGCGCAACAGATGGCGCTGTTTTAAAATGATGACAAAATGTTAATTAATTACTGCAAAATAGCCAATTAGATTTGTTTGTGATTTGTATTTTTACTTTGTGGAATTAAATTCTTATTAAATATTTTAAACGCCTTTTATAGAGCTTTACAATCATTTTCAGAACTTTTGATAAATTTTAGAATTATATCAAGGGATGGGTACCTTTATACAAAGTGAATACGTAAGAGTCTTAAAATTCGGTGTTAATTACTTTCAAAATCGAACAAAATATTGTCAGCTAGTAAATAAATAAAGTAACAATATACACTGTCAAATAACTATAGAACTTTTGTTAGTGTAATGTATACCTCTTAGGTCGATCAGCTATCAGCTTTTTGGCATTGGTATTTTAAGTTTCTGAGGTGAGTATTTTTTTATATTTTACAATTTTATAAGTATTTGTGTCTTTTTTTCCATTATTTTTCTCGAATATTTGCTAAAAAGTAATCGGTGTTTGCTGTGGTGTTACCATAATTTAAATTTTATAAAATTTTTATCACAGGATGATTGTGAAATCGAAAAAGTTAAAGTTAACTTTAGTTAAAGTAACGTAATTTGTCATATGTTGTTTATCTTTTTTTGATTGATTACTGTTTACATTTTTAGTTTAGATTTAATGCCCGTCTGTCTGTTATAAATTGGTTTTTATTTTTTTAAAAATTATAATATTATTCTAGTGCGATAATAAATTAATTGTAATACATGGCCATGACAAAAATGTGTTACAAAAATTATATACATATGTACTTTAGGGATAGAACTTTTCTACAATTTTTTAAATATGTAATGTATATTTATTTTTTCGCTAAGGTCAAAAAAGTTCACACACCAAACGTGGTGAATTTTTTAAAATTTTTAATATATTTTTTTGGTTAAGAAAAATTAATAATATGTTTATTTAAAACAAAAAATAGCTCAAGTATGAAATTTCATTTATATTTAGAGATGGAAAGAGATTTTTCCGTAACGAAAAAAAAAAAAATTAATAAATGAATTAAAAACACCGTATAACATTATGAATATTCAATATTGCATTAAGAAGGCAATTTATCCTGTTTATAAACCTCCTCGAACTTTAAATCTTTTTTTTTTATTTCGTAATTTATTTATTGTATCTTCAAGGTACTTGAACTAACAATAAGTACTCATATCTTAAACAGTTTTATGAGCTCTATGAGCAGCATGATGAGAATTGGTTCGCATGCAATCTATGATGTTGCAGGCGGTACTTAACAAACCATGAACTGTTTAAAAATATGTTTCTGGAACGCAAACGGCTTACGCCAACACAAAAATGAACTCGAGTACTTCTTGACGAACCAACAAGTTGATGTCATGATGGTTTCAGAGACTCATTTAACAACAAATAGCTTTTTTAAAATCAATGTTTATATATTATATGACACTAAAGACCCCCGTGGCATAGCATGTGGTGGTTCAGCAATACTAATAAGGGCTCGAATTAAACATCATTTACTGTGTGATTTTTGTGAGGACTACCTTCAAGCAACAAACATCTGTATTGAAGAATATCATCAAAACTTTGTTATTTCTTCGATTTATTCACCTCCTAGATTTCAAATATCAGAGACTCAATATATCGACTTTTACAAATCACTAGGTCCCTGTTTCATAGCATTAGGCGACTACAACGCTAAACATACGTTTTGGGGATCACGCCTAATAACTCCAAAAGGTCGTGTTTTGTTTGATACAATTTCCAAAATGCGTCTGAATGTGATATCAAGTGGACAACCCACCTATTGGCCTACTGATCGACAAAAAATACCTGATGTTATTGATTTTGGCGTGACTAAAGGTATTTCGAGAGAAGTGATTAAGATTGAAGCGTCACTCGAATTATCCTCAGATCATTCACGCACTATTGTCTATATATGGAATCAGCAAAATATCGTGTCGCCAATAGCTTGCACAAGCATTAATTGGTTGAAATAAAGAAAGTATCTCAGTACTCATTGTTCAGAAAACATACCGCTAAGAACAACAGAAGATGTGGACCAGAGTCTAATTTATTTTGATCAAAATCTTAAATCAGCTGCCCAACATGCGACAGAAACCAGACAACCAGCTAGATACAATCAAATTTATTTTGTAGATGTCGAGCGGGTCTTGGCTGAAAAAAGAAAAATTAGAAGAGAGTGGCAAGCACACAGATCTCCTCAACTCAAATCTAGACTTAAAGATTGCACGAAACGGCTAAGACAGCTGCTAGAATCTCGAAGAGTAGCATCTCTGAAAAATTACTTGGAAGACCTCGACGCAACTGCACAATCAGATTATTCATTATGGCGTGCATGTAAGAACCTTAAAAGACCGGTCGTACGTAAGCCTCCCTTGTTGGACATTTGAAGAAGGTTTTCACCCCAAATGTATGTACTGATATAGCTAAGTTGTCATTAGTAGAGACTAGTGCCGTAGTACCCCTAAGATTAGAATTTAGTGATATTGAAAGGGCAATAGCAGATTTAAACACCAAAAAAGCCCCTGGCATTGATAAAACAAGTAACAAGATGTTAGTTGAGTTGCCCCGTATAGGTCGCCTTTTATCTAACGTGTCAAAGTTGTTTGAGAAAATATTAATAACTAAGCTGAATCCAATTCTTAGCGCGAAAGGATGCATTCCGAACCATCAAGTCGGCTTCAGAAAACAACATAGTACGATCCAACAAACAACAGATTAGTAAATGTAATTAAAACGACCTTTGAAGAAAAAATATACTGTTCTGCGCTCTTTATCGACGTTTCTCAAGCATTTGATAAGGTTTGGCACGAAGGCCTAATATTTAAGCTAAAGCTGAACTTGCCCGAAAACTTGTATAAGCTTTTAAAAGATTATTTAACGAATTGCAAGTTTTTACTAAAAGAAGGTGACTTTTTAAGCTCGCCACAGCTCATTGAAGCCGGAGTTCCCCAAGGTAGTATTTTGGGACCAATTTTATATACTGTACACATCAGATATGCCAATTAGCACCTTAGTCCACACATCAACTTTTGCAGATGACACAGCTTTTTTAAGTATTCATAAAAGTGCCCAAGAAGCATCACAACTTTTACAAGACCACATACTCAATTTGGAAAAATGGCTAGTAAAATGGAGAATAAAAGTGAATGAACAAAAATGTACTCACATAACTTTCACACTGCGTAGGGACTCATGCCATCCTATTCGCATAAATAACCAAGTAATACCACAGCTTTCAGACGTTAAATACCTGGGTATACATCTTGACCGTCGCCCTACTTGGAAAAGCCACATTGATTTCAAGTTCACACAAATTGAACTAAAAGCAGTACAACTAAATTGGCTTATTGGCAGAAACTCCACCCTGAGCTTAGATTGTAAACTTCTACTGTACAAGTCGATCCTCAAACCAATTTGGTGTTATGGGATTCAGCTATGGGGCACTGCCTCAGCTAGCAATGTAGAAAAAATTCAAAGGCGCCAAAATAAGATTTTACGTATTATAACATCTGCTCCCTGGTATATAAAAAATTCGAACATCCACAAAGAACTAAACATGCCATCAGTTAAAGCAGAAATAGCGAAACATGCAGTCACATATCTAAAGAGGCTTGAATCTCATCCAAACCCTTTGGCGCGTAACATGCTGAATGAACCTGGTTATATTCGACTAAAAAGAAGAGATACTGCTTTTCTTGGCCGTACATTAGGGGGATGACCCGCAAATGATTGCAAAATCCGCGAAACAAACATTATTTTTGTCTAGCACTGGCTGGACTTAAAAAGAATATTTTATTTTAGACCTAAGATACGAGTAATTATTGTTAGTTCAAAAATATTGAAGATACAATAAATAAATTATGAAAAAAAAAATTTCTTAAATCTAAGGTAATATAAACTTGTAAAGTCCAGCCAGTGCCCCAGAGAAAATTGTATGTTATACGTTTGCTTTTGTTTAATTTGAGCTATTCTTCTGATGTTCGGCCAAGAGAAGCAAGATTTTTCCTTCTTAACTTTAAATCTTAAATATTTATCTTTCAATAACTAACTCATAAATTTTCATGTCTTTGTTATACATATAACTTTGAGAAATTTAAAAAATAATAATAATTTTTTTATACGTCTTTTTAGAGAAAGCAAGTGGTGCGTGAACTTTTTGATAAAAATTACAAAAGATTATGATTTTCGTGGTTACTAGGACATGGTTGACCTCATGGTACTATGCCACAAAAATGGTTGTACCCTAATGTACATATATTTACGTTTTTTACTTTACGTTGGGTTTTTTTATTTGCAAAATCAAAACACGCCGATCTTAAAATTAAGCAAAACGCTGTACTTATTCAGCGTTGTAAAAGACGACGTATAAGGTATGAGGGATTATATGTGCCCCGGCTTTAAGTGATGTTCTTAGCTGTTTCTTTAATTAATTATTGTAAAAAAATAGGCCACTAAAGTTGCTGTTGTTACACACAAGATTATTGCGTATTTCTTCTCAGTGATTACAAAGAATTAATTCTTCTTTTGAAACAATATGCTCATATAACAACACCCACATCAAAGACACTCACACTTTTTTAATTATCTGAACAACTGTCTTGAATATTTTCAAGACAGTAAATAAGACAATGATATGAAGTGTGCCGACAATAATTCAAATTTTAGTGTACAGACAAAATTAAAAAGGAAAAATCAAAAACTTAAACAGTGATTTGACGTATACCGACAATAACTAAAATTTTTGTGTACAGAAAAAAAAATTCAAAATGTAAAGAATCAAAAACTTAAATAATTTGTCATAATTATTGTCTGAACGCCTATACTACGAAGACAATTGTCAGCATTTTTGACAATACGTATTCTTTTATTGTCATGACAGCAGTGTCAAATGTTACCGCTACGTTAATGCAGCCTATTGTAGAAGGGCAGTAAGAAAAATAAAAACATTGTTTCTATTAACATATTTCTAATTATGTTTTTACAATTTGATTACTTATAGGTCCATTATTATAACTTGCCTTTAGCTAAAGTTAGGGTTTTGTGATTAGTAGTTTTTCGTTATAATAATGAGGATAATGCTCATTACTATAACTTGTCCTTGGAGTACGTGATAGTTAAAAGTGGTTTTTAGCTTACTTTTAATAACGAAAAACTATTTATCGTTCCAACAAAATCCTAACTTTAGCTAAAGGCAAGTTATAATAATGGGCCATAGAGTATTTTTGGCTTTTCTAAAATTAGGAAAAAGGCTTCCTGAAGATCTGGCCTAAGAAGAAACCAGTAAAGTACATATAGGAATTAGCTTTTCCCCCAACAAATAAATTGCATTTTAGTTGTAAAATCTTACGTGTAATTAGCATAATATTAAATAATTAATATTAATATTTAAAGTCACAAAATTTTATAAATAAGAATATTTTTTGCATTAATCATTATTCTCTAATCTTTTAATCACTTATCCAAATGAAAAAAAAAAAAAAAACGGAAAAGCTGTATCGGAATAGATTTCTAGTTGGAATATCCAAACAAGTATAAGGTATGAGGTGAGCTTTAAAAATTTCCCTTTTCCAGTATAAACTTTTTTCCAGTTAAAAACTTTCCAACAGCAAGTTTTACTTTAAAATTTAAATTGATACCTCATGCCGCCTTATCTTGTCAAATCCCTCAGAAAAGTCGATGAATAGCATAGTTGCTTTCCTCCCCTGAGGTTCGATAAAATATTTTAAACTTTACTAAATTTTAAGTGAAAATGTGCGAGTACTTACTTGCAAGTACATATCCTTTTCTAATTTACATAGCTTAAATCAATGTTCAATGTTTGCCCTTCCAAAACTTATGGCATTCTAATTTCAAAAAATCTTTAAATTTTTACTCATCTTATCATTAACCGATTTATACTCAAAAACAGAAATAAATGTAAATGGATACAATAAGTATGTTTTAATTTCCGTATTGGCTCTAAAACAGAAACATAAACTAGATGTTATTGCCAACTATTTCCCTTTGGACATCTGCAAGATGAATGGAACAGAAAAAACATGCAATTTTAATCATGTATCTGAACCCAACAAACACAAAAATTATGAAAATATGCTTGACATCTTATGCTTTATCCTTTCTAATGCCAAACCTTATGTGCCCTACAGAAGAGTCAAACTTTTGTAAAAAGTAGAAAATTAAATTTCAAAACTATTTTGGTCAATATGAGTTGTTCTCATTGCTACCCGAAGGTTGGCTGAATCAACAACGAATATAAGGCGATAAAGTCAAAACCGAATGTACTTTATTTTGAAATTGGGAAACATAGAGTAAGGTAATATTTAACTTTATTATGGTGAATAAGATTCGGCTTTCCCAAATATAGCACTCTTATGTGCTATTTTTGTTTGTTTGTTTATTGGCAAGTTATAGCTGCCTACTCCAGTAGGCAGATCTTCCTGAAATATTTATAGTTTGTTGCCATCTATGCGGTGGGTTCTATGTATAATTTTTGCAAATTTCAAGTGGGTATAGTATAGCGAGAAAACTAGTTGAATGGGGATAGTGGAGGTGGTACCTCCCATGTTATTATCGTATTCCTGGAGAAATATAATAGGTAGAATATGCTGGATTGTTACAATGAGCGTTTTACCTCACATACAAATTAAAAAATTAAGACGGTGCGCCTAGAAAAACATTTTTATCGTGTATCTAGAGAAGTACAACAGATGGAGAATTGAATTTTGAACACAGACTGGACTGTCATGAATTCAGAAAACTATAGCTTGAAATTGTATAACCTAAAAGAAACGTTCTTTTTCGGGTTAAAGCTTGGTTATACATTTTCTTACAGTTATTTATTTTATTAATGATGGGGATAGCGAAGCGCATCGGGTATCCCTAGTACTGTATACTATATTAGTCTTGGAAAGCTAGTATTAGTCCGAAAAGAATTTTTGGTTATGTATCGAATTTTGCATATTATTGCTTAACTTCTGATTTTTTGGTGAACTGCCGAAAATTGTTATTATTGTTGTTATAATTGTCAGTAATTACTCAATCTAATTAATAAGTCCCACGTATGATCCGTACAATAGAAGTTGTATCAACATTAGTCCTGAATATGAATCCTTTATGGAAACGCAAATGGATATTGTACAAAATTCACTTTTAAACTGAGGAGTAGGTGTACCATTTGACAAACATCGGTTTGGTCCATTTATTTAAATTAATACAGCTCTTTACCTCCAT
Organism: Phasia obesa; assembly: GCA_949628195.1. Lineage (NCBI taxonomy): Eukaryota > Metazoa > Arthropoda > Insecta > Diptera > Tachinidae > Phasia > Phasia obesa. The sequence goes on along the minus strand of OX451218.1, from coordinate 31,280,104 downwards.
ATACCAAAGGCACAAACTGAATTTCATTTTAATATATCATACAGTATGACCTGTATAGCGTTCACAAAATTTGGGAGTAACTAAACGACCCCTGTTCCCTCCCGATTATGGCCAAAATTTACACAACTCTGCATTTCCATATAGTAAAAGCACATACTAAATTTCGTTTTAATATGTCATACGGTATGATCGTTAGAGCGTACACAAAAGTTGGGGGCAAGGAAACTACCCCTTGCCCCTCCCGATTATGCCCAACATTTATACAGCTCTTCATCTCCATATACCAAAGGCATATACTATATTTTGATATGTGAAACGGTATGACCTGTACAAAGTCCACAAAAATAGTGCTAACCACTTGGCTGTAGCTTAAGTGGTTAGCACGTTGACTACTAAGCAATGGTCACGAGTTCAAATCTCAGCCGTGGCAACATAAATTTTTCTGATATGTATTAATTTTTCTTCATAATAATGCATATCACAGCGCCCTCCTTCGCCGGTATTACCACATAGCACTAAATCGCCGCGAAGTAAAATAATAATAAATTGGCTATGATAGCTTTAAACTAATTCGCCTAAATAAATCCAGAGGCGCTGCAATACTGTTCTAAAAATAATCATAACGTGCAATTGCAGTGTTGCCAGAATCGAAGCTTTACTATCACTAACCATCTGTCTTATCTACTACTATCCCTTTCCAAAGGAAGTACCACAGTGTATGTAGGCATTAACTGCCTGAGTGGTACTTCTCTTTAAAAAAAAAAAAAAAAAAACCGACAGACATCATCGCGAAAATAGCCAAAATCGAATCCATCGAAATCCCGACCTCGATTTTTTTCATGATTACTATACTTTACTACGTATTGTAAAGTAAAAATTCTGTAAGTTTAACTGTTCGGTTTTTTTAAATTTTATCAAAAATATTTCCTTTTACTTCATGCTTTTCTTTGACATCAATCGAAAGTGTTTGTTGGGTATTGATGCCTTTATGCATGCATGCATTTTTAACACTCCAATATAACTACCAGTTGTGAGAGTGCCTGTATTTGATTTTACAATGGACATTTAATACGCTCTGTAGTGAAAAGATAGAAGTAATCTAACGAATGATATGGAGAGCTTCTTAAATTAAATTTAAATTATGGTCAAATCGTAGACTGAATTTCAAGTGTTGGTTGTTACTAAAAGGCATGAATTTATACTGTTTTCTTTAAACAAATCATTCTCTATGCATTTGTGTGTACTGAAGCACGATTATGGGTATTGTTGGATGTGTGTTAGTAAATTTAAATGATTTACAACATGATGTTAATGAATTCTTCTTTTTGTAAATCGAGAAATACATATGTGCCATGTATAACCGAATGTCATTTCAAAGCTGTTATTGACAATGCTTATATTCTCATATAAATTAAATATTATGTGATTTTATATTGAGTAATTTATAAGCTTTTATTAATATCAACCTAGAATTATTATTTTTTATTTATAAAAATTCTTTTAATCAGATAATTGTGTTTTTCTTAGTTATTCACTTAACTCATGATGCTCTGCATACAGTGGGTTATAATACAACGTAAATCCTAAATATTACATTTTTCATTTTAGTCCGAAAATCTAAAAATATTCTTAAGCCATTAGGCAAAGGTTTTAAATTCTTATTTAAAGGTACTTTTATTAAATACATTAAAGAAAATCTACTAAAATCAAAACTGAAATTATGGAATAGAATTTTTAATAAATTTTTCATAGATTTGTCACCCACTGTATGTATAAATAGGTATTTTATCAATTGATTTTATTAAAAGGCATTTCCATATAATAATTATGCCCTACACAATCTAATATATACAAAATATAATTTAGTTATGCTTATAAATTTCGCTAGGAAGTGCTTCTAAGGGTATCGACAGATATGTCAAATATTAAACAAAAATAAATAATAAATTTGACATTTTACCTTTTATGTTAGTAGGATCTTATATTGTTTAAATATTGGAATGGTTATGTCGCCAGTTTTTTCAAAATAAAGCACCATCACCTAATCTAGTAATCGAAATGGTATACAAAACAGCAGTTTTCGCTTTTTTTGTATGTCTATCTGTCTGTCTGTCTCTCCGTCCGTCTGTATTCGCATCACGTAAAAACTTCTGTGATCTCGGTTCATATATAGGATACCCAGTGGAAAAATAGGCATTTATTACATACATAATTAATTGTGTAATATATTATTTTAGAAATATATTACCATTTGAATCAAGAAGATAATTTTAACCGACTCAAAAAGTACATATAAAGGGTGGTTAAATTTTAAGGGGCCGATTTTGATTTTGAATAAAATACAAATTATTTGGGAAATTATTGTCATTTCTTTTTATTTTGATAATATTGGTATGGTTCAATTATATATGAAGCAAAATATCTTCCAAATCGGGGCGCGAGCTCGGCGGCACACCTCCATCCGATGCTCCAAATTTTTGATGACGCTGAAGCATAATTGAGCTTCTATGCCGATAATGTGCCGAATTATCTCATTCTTTAGCTCTTGAATTGTTGCTAGCTTATCGACATAGACCTTTTCTTTCAAATAACCCTAAAGAAAGGAGTCCAACGGCGTCAAATCACATGATCTTGGCAGCTAATTGACATCTCGACCAAGTGAGCTAACACGGCCATTGAATTTGTCGCGCAAAAGAGCCATTGTGTCGTTAGCTGTGTGGCAAGTGGCACCGTCCTGTTGAAACCACATATCGTCCACATCCATATCTTCCATTTCGGGCCATTAAAAGTTCGTTATCATCTGACGATAGCGAACACCATTCACAGTAACTGCTTGACCGGCCTCATTTTGGAAAAAAATACGGCCCAATGATGCCGCCAGCCCATAAACAGTACCAAACAGACACTCTTTGTGGGTACATTGGTTTTTCGACAATTACTCTTGGATTATCATTCGCCCAAATGCGGCAATTCTGCTTATCGACGAGTACACTGAGGTAAAATGTGCCTCATAACTGAAGATGACTTTCTTCGAAAATTGATCACGAAAATTGAGTTAGTCTGAAACTGAGATCTGTTAAATTAAATGCAGAAAAAAACTTGACGTTTAGGTGTGGTTCCCTTTCAACATCGGCCTTTAAAATTTAATTCACGATAGATTACCACGTATATTCCCAAATTTATGGAAAAATAAATATACAGTTTCTTCGTATTTTTGCCATAGATTTTGTTAAAAAAAAATTCTTGTTTCACATCGTCTTCATGTGGTCTCTTTATTTGCACTTTTTATTATTTAAGACGTAGTTTATGTTTGAACGCGTACTAATAATGATAAAAAATGCAGTAATAAAATTATATAAATATAAATTGATTATATTAGATGGTTTAGGTTTTTAATAGTTTAAAAGGTTTTTTCTGTTGGTTTTAATATTAAGTAAAATAAAGAAAAAGTTCTATAAAAATAATATAAATGTATTCATTATGTTATGATTCAAAAATAATGAATTCTAAAATTCGTTCGCAGGATACATTGAAATAATGCATTACTTTCCTAGAATATGCTCTGTGTTAAAAGTACAGTCTTTGTATTACCTACTCTTCTCTTATCGATTGCCTTTGCCATCTGGGCACTTTTTTCCCGTAAAAATTTCTATCTCATTTTCAAGAGAAAAACTAATAAAAGTACGCAGTTTCGGGAATATATATGTTCTAAAATCCCAAAGCTGGGTTCGGAAAAAGAACACTGAAAAAATTTTTGAAAATTGCTGAAAAATTATAAAAAAAACTGCACCAGGGTATCGAAAAGCAAAAAATCTAAAACATAATTTATAGATTAAACCATCATTTATTGATATCAAGTAGACCTTTAATACCATGTATAATTTTTAAAAATCAAACAACAATTAATAAAATGCCAAGCTCTAAAGAGTTTTGCAGGGCCGAGGTAACCAACTTTGAGACTTTGGATCAATCGGCCAATCCTTTTACAAGTGGCTGAGTTATTTCCAAAATATGTTGATTCTGTCCCACTGTGCAATGTTTTGTGCAACTCTGTTTATTTTGGATACAGCAGTACAGCTCGAAAGTACCTAAGACAAAACATTTCGATCGTTTAATTTACAAGCATATAAACTTGTGATATAAATAAGCTTTGTGAAACGTAGCGACTCAGCTTCATACCCACAAATACTGTAGGGGATCATGTGGTAAAGTTTGCCCAAATGCACTTTTGTCTTTATAAAACATAAAAATATATTTCTTGGAAAAGTTTGAGATTACAATTTGGGTTTGAAATCGACCACATCTATTTTATATTAAATGTAGCTAAAGTGATACAAAAAGTAAACATTGCAATTTTAAATGAAGTCATGTTAATTGATTTTATTACCAACAATTTCTGATTGGAATTTTTAATTTTCATTTTAAATATTTAAGACATTTGTCTTTCTTTATTAAGTGTTTGTTAATAAAGAGAAATGTAAATAAATTTTCATTATTTTACATTATGTATAAATTACATTTAGATAATCTCTCAAGGTATGAATAGTTTAAGTGTGCGAGGAAAAAATCTTAGATTTAAATAGATTTTTTTTTTGATACCACTATTGCATTTAAAATATTCGTGGTATGGCTTAATTTTGTTAAAAAATATTGTGCTTATATCAGAGTTTGTTATTAGCTAATTGATGCGTAGACCAAGAATTACAAAAGAACACGTATTGAATGAAAATGACTTAAGCGACTTCACATTGAAAACAATTATAAGGATGGAGGCCAACTGTATTTTATTATTATTTTTGTGTATAAACTACACTCAATGCTAATTGCAAATGTGCACTATTATGTTGTGCCCTATAAGAATGAAGAGTGAATCAGTGATTAAGCAGATCATTGAGTTTACACTACAATATGAAATTTTTACACCTTCATATCTTATGGCGTTTTCTTTGCTTACAAAAATTTTGCATATATTTTGAACTTATTAAATTTTCGTGTTCTTTTCTACAAACAATTTTAGAGTGTGAAAAAACATTGTGTTCTTTTCTAAATATGTCGCAACAAAACCAGGTAAATTGCTACATTTTTTACACTCAACTTTTGTTCAGGGTGAGATATTGCCCTTTTTATATTTTTTTTTTCAATGAAAGCTAGAATTTTTTTTTTTTTTGAATTTAAATTTTTATGTGAATAATTATATTATTTTATATGTCACATAGACATAAATGTTAAATGTAAAATCAATTTGTTTTTGTGTTTTTTTGAAATCAAAAAAAAAGGTCACACTTTGCAAGGGCTGGGTGATCCATAGAGAGTACGACCTATTAATAAGGCATAATTTTTTTTTTCAGAAAAGAAAACGCCATTAGAAAGCCTTCTCTGTAGAACATTCAAACTTTACCTAAAGGTTAGTATCTGTGCGTTTTTAATTAAATTTTTTTATAAAGGGAAAGAAAGTTATGAGGAGCATAAAGGGCCAACTATAATATGCATAAGCTAGCTTAAGCCAACTTAAGCAACTGTGCAATTACATATAAATCATATGTGGCAAACTATAATATACTTAACAACATTTTTCGCTAAGTTTCGTCAAATGTCATTTGCTTAAGCATAGTCCAAAACCGATCGCACATTCCGTACGGAAACAGCTGTTTGTGCTCTGTGTTTTACATATGAATGTACATTCATAAAAAATTGTAATCGAGAACGAAAGTGAACAAATTATATCTAAGTTTAATATAAAATGTTTAAAAAAACAAATTTCTATAAGAAAAAAGGGAGGCGTTCTATAATAATCGTAATTAAAGAGAAAGAGCATTTTATTGTTTGCGAGTTGAGTGATGCACACCGCTGTATTTTTTAGTACTTTTGGCCAAAATTACACAAACAGCAAAAAATGTTAAATTTTTCTTTCGAAATTTTCTTAAAACTATTAAAAATAATTATTAATTTGTATATGAATGGTATTAGGTATATAAAATATGTTTATTTAACAACTTTTTGTGAACAAACTTCATTTATTCAGAAAAAAAATTATTATTTTGCAAAAGTACGAAAAAACAAATATCCACCTGTGTCATAATAGTTTTTAGATTCATGTAAGTACATTGTAGCCACCTAAAAGTCTTCAATAAGTTGCTTCAGCTTTTGACAGACTTTTCGTTCATTTTTTGACATTAGCTTAAGCCACCTATGTAGTTGGCCCTTAAGTTTTGTTACGTTACAAGTTTGTATTTTCCTTTGTTGGAAACGTTTGCTATATCACTGTAACGATTTGATCACTGTTTCATAGAACCCAAGTGTACGAAATAGAGTTATCGTTACAGAACCATTTCTGTACATGAATTTTTTTTTAAAAAAAATTTGTTTCTGTCGAAAACATCGAAACGGAATACAAAACAGAAATTTTTAGAATTTTTGTCAGTCTGTCTGTATTCGTATTACGTAGAAACTACTGAATGAATTTTAAAAGGATACCTTTTTTCCGCAAAGCTTTATCATTTCTATTTAAAGGTACGGCAAACTTAACAGCACCTCTATTTTTGAAAGTTGGAAATTTTGGACACTATTTAAAGAACTGTACAATAATTTTAGAATAATGTATAAATTTTAGAATTTTATCCAGGGATGGGTACCTCTATATAAAATATAATACAAAAACTTAAGCACTATAAATATGAGTCTTAAAATTTGGCGTGGATTACTTTCAAAGCAAAATCCAAAAAATATTGTCAGGACGCCTACGATGTGGCGGGCAAAGCTAGTATTAAATAATTAAATGAAAAACTAAAATACTTGAAAATAAAATAAGTAAAATTTTATTATTGTAAGAAAACATAATAATGAGGAATAAAATAAACTTAAGTCCAAATAATAATTATTTGAGGTACCAGTCATCACACTACTTTCTTGCAATAAGAGCGAAATAGCTATCTGGATAGGCTTTCCCCATAGTAATCAATTTCGATTATTATATTTTTTGGAAATAAATATTTTATACTCATAAAATATTTATTTAATAAATTTGTCCCCGTGGAAGAGCATGTGGAGGCTCGGCAATACTTATTAAGGCCCGAATCAAACATTATTTAATGCGTGATTTTTGTGAGAATTACTTTCAAGCAACAAATATCTGTCTTGAAGAATTTCATCAAAGCTTAGTTATTTCTTCGATTTATTCACCTCCTAGATTTCAAATTTCGGAAAGTCAGTATAGCGACTTCTACAAATCAAGAGGTCCCTGTTTCATAGCGTCAGGCGACTACAACGCTAAACATACGTTTTGGGGATCACGCCTAATAACTCCAAAAGGTCGTATTTTGTTTTACACAATTTCAAAAATGCGTCTGAATGTTATATCGAGTGGACAACCCACCTATTGGCCTACTGATCGACAAAAAATACCTGATGTTATTGATTTTGGCGTGTTTAAGGTTATTCCGAGAGAAATAATTAAAGCTGAAGCGTCGCTTGAAATATCCTCAGATCATTCTCCCACTATCGTCTATATATGGGACAAACAAAACATCATATCACCAACGACTAGCACAAGCATTAATTGGTCGAAATATAGAAAGTATCTCAGTACTCATTGTTCGGAAAACATCCCGCTAAGAACACCTAAAGACGTAGAGCGGAGTCTTATTGATTTTGACCAAAACCTCAAATCAGCTGCCCAACATTCAACAATAACCCGACAATTAGCTAGATACAATCTAATTTATTCTGCAGATATCGAACGACTCTTGGCTGAAAAAAGAAAAATTCGTAGAGAATGGCAATTTCAGAGATCTCCTCAACTCAAAAGCAGACTTAAGGCATGCACGAACCGGCTAAGAGACATGCTGGAATCTAGAAGATTAGCATCCCTGAAAAACTATTTGGGAGACCTAGACGCAACTCCTCAATCAGATTATTCATTATGGCGTGCTTGTAGAATTCTTAAAAGGCCAGTCTTACGTAAGCCTTCCCTGCGATCTACATCTGGAGGCTGGGCAAGGAGTGATTCCGAAAAGGGCAATTTATTTGTTGGACATTTGAAAAGGGTTTTTACCCCGAATATATCGACTGATATAGTTGAGTTCCCAATTGTCGAGGCTAGTGCTGCAATACCGATAAGATTTGAATTTGGTGATATTGAAAAGGCAATAATGGATTTAAACACCAAAAAAGCCCCTGGCGTTGATAAAACCAGTAACAAGATGTTATTTGAATTGCCCCGTATAGCTCGCAGAATCGTTCTTTTTATTTTTAATGCCATTTTACGTCTTAAGTACTTCCCCACAGAGTGGAAGGTATCCTTGGTTACCATGATTCCTAAACCAGGAAAAGACCACACAAAAATTGAATCATACAGACCTATAAGCCTTTTGTCAAATATGTCAAAGCTGTTTGAGAGGATGTTAATAACTAAGCTTAACCCCATTCTAAGCGACAAAGGATGTATTCCAAACCATCAATTCGGCTTCAGGAAAAAAAAAATAGTACGATCGAACAAACTCACAGGTTAGTCAATGTTGTTAAAAAGACATTTCAAGAGAGAAAATACTGCTCTGCGCTTTTTATCGACGTTTCTCAAGCATTCGATAAGGTATGGCATGAAGGCCTAATATATAAGCTAAAACTGAATTTGCCCGTAAACCTCTATAAGCTGCTAGATAGTGATTTAACCGAACGAAAATTTATTGTGAAAGAAGGAGATTTTTTGAGCTCACCCCAGCCAATAGAAGCCGGAGTTCCCCAAGGTAGTATATTGGGTCCCTTTTTATACTTATTGTATACTTCAGACATGCCAACTAGTAACCGAGTTCACACATCTACATTTGCTGACGACACAGCTTTTTTGAGCATTCACGAAAGACCCGAAGTAGCATCACGATTTTTACAAGACCACATATCCAATTTAGAAAAATGGTTGAAGAAATGGAGAATAAAAGTGAATGAACAAAAATGTACTCACATAACTTTCACACTGCGTAGAGAATCTTGCCCCCCTATTCGGATAAATAACCAAACGATACCCCAGCTTTCAGACGTCAAATATCTCGGCATACATCTTGACCGGCGCCTTACATGGAAACGGCACATAGAAACAAAGTTAACACAAATGAAGTTAAAAGCAGTCCAACTAAACTGGCTTATTGGCAGAAATTCTACTTTTGCTTTAGATTGCAAACTTTTATTATACAAGTCAATTCTAAAGCCAATATGGTGTTATGGCATTCAATTATGGGGCACTGCCTCAGCTACCAACGTAGAAAAACTTCAAAGGCGCCAAAACAAGATTCTTCGTATAATTACATCTGCTCCTTGGTATATAAAAAATTCGAACATCCATAAAGATCTAAACGTGCCAACAGTTAAAGCGGAAATAGCGAAACTTGCCATAAGTTATTTAAAGAAGCTTGAAACTCATTCTAATCCACTGGCCCGTAACATACTAAATGAACCTGGTTACATTCGACTAAGAAGGAGGGACACTGCTTCTCTCATCCGTACATCAGAGGGATAACCCGCAAATTACAGTAACCGTGAAACGTACATTTTTTTTTGTCCAGCACTGGTTGGACTTAACATGTATATTTTTATTTTTAGACTTAAGATATGAGTAATTATTGATAGTTCAATTATATTGAAGATACAATAAATAAAAAATTGCTATAAAAAAAAATAAGTTTGCAAAGGAATCATGCGTGATTAAAAATAAATAATGTATAATACACGATTATAAATATAATTTTTTGGATATGTGATATCCTTCAAAATTATATCATCTACAGTTCACTGCTAAGTACTTCAGATGTACTTCTCAATAAATAACTTGTGCATCAAATACGACCATTTCCAAAGTAAATCAGGTTACGCGACGATGTATTTAATTTAATAATCAGTTAGGAAATCTTCAATTTTTTTAAATTGTTCATTAAACATTGAAATGGCCATGCACTTGTTCAATTTCCATCCAAATTTGCTCTCTATTTTGACTATTGCGTTTTCCTCGTTTACATAAGGTTTTTGACATGTAGAAAAATGGAAAACAATTAAATTTTGTTGCTGAGTTTGTGACAGTGAACAATTTTTTTCACACACATTTATTTCTTTTATGGTCTCCCCCCCCCCCCCAATGTACCATTAAGTCGAATGCAACAAAATAAACATCTTTTATTTTTTGCTCATAAAACTCATATTTGTGACAAATAACAGGTGGTAAACATCTCGTCATATCGATCTAAAGCTTTATGAGACAAAAATATTATGCATGTAAATTTATTTTATTGTTTCAAAAACCTGTCATTTTTTTGCATCCTTTTTATTTGCTTTGTGTGATAGAATGAAGTTTTGTAGACATTGGATGCTTTCGATAATGTTGGTGAATTTTTCTAAATATAAGCTGGTTTGCAGTATTGCAAATGTAAACGTCTGTTAATTGAAATAAATTAGTCAAGTGCTAGACAGACTCACACACCTTATGGGGCACCCTTTAATTTTTAATTATTTTTTATACTAGAGCATCTATCTATATAATTAATAGGCAAACACGTTTTTTGTAATCCCTTTTACGTACGTAACACTGCACCGATTTTGTAAAAATTTCCAGAATCTACCTATTATGGTTCAAAATATAAGGCCATATACGTCCAAGTCATGTCACTGTCGCAACACTCTTTAATTTTATTATTTGTTATAGCGGTCTTGGCAATTCCCTTTAAATATATATATTAAGAGTCTATGAATATATTAAGAGTCTATATAATACGAATTAAAAAAATAAGGCAATATGCGTGAAAAATATGTCAGTGTCGGAATACCCTTTTATTTGTAGTAATTATTATAGCGGCCGTGGTAACATATTCAAGAGTCTACAAAAAAAAAGGCTATATAAGTGCAAATAACTACACTGTCGGAATACCCTTTAATTTTTACTATTTGCTATAAAGGCCAAATTTATACACCTTCTCTGAAAATTTCAAGAGTCTACCTATTATAGTTAAAAAATTAGGCCATATAAATGCAAATCACGTCACTGTCGGAAAACCCTTTAATTTTCTCTATTTGTTATAGAGGCCGTAGTAATATACCATCTGTGAAAATTTCAAGAGTCTATCAAATATTGTTTAAAAAATTAGATCACATTCATGCAAATCACGTCACTATCGGAACACCCTTTAGTTTTTAGGTTTAATTTTGTATACTTGTTTATAAGGCGAGCATATTTTTAATTACTGTCTGCAATTTTTAAGTATATGCCTCCTACAGTTCAAGAAATAAGCACATATGTATACGTGAATAACACGACTCTATTCGAACACCCTATAGTTTTAGTATTTGTTGCTATTTGTAGCGGCAACAGTTATACATCTTCTGTGGATATTTTAAGAGTCTACCTATTACGGTTCCAAAGACAAAAAGCAGTGACGGACGGACAGAAATTGTAACGAAAACAATAGGGTTACGTTTTTACCCTTTGGGTACGGCACTCTAATAAAAATATAAATAATTTGTTACAAATAAGTGCTGTTATATTATTTTACAGTGAAAGGTGAACATAACCAAAAAATTATGGAATAAAGATCCGTGCCTCTTTTAATAAGCCATGATATTTTTCAAAACGTTTTTTATTCTTTTTGATAAAGATCTGACTGTATCACACACATGTTCTAATATCCATAAGCCTCTTAGTTTTTGAGAATTGTATTAAATTAATGAAAATTAACTAAGCAAAATCTTCGTAACCCCCACATCTACATTACACATTAAATGACAAACATTAACACTATCAGCATGTTAGTTTTAAGTGTAGACTGGCCATGTTAATGTTTCTTTCACGTCGTAACATGCTTGTTAAAACATTTGTTAGAAAAGCTCTTTTATAACATGACATTTAAGTTGTTATTTTATTTTAGTTTGAGAGTTTTATTTTCTTTTATTATCTGTTGGTCAACCGTACTATTTGCATCTCCTTTACTATAAGCATTCACACAACATTAATGGAAATTAGAAAATTATGTTTAATCACATCCTAACATAAACACGTATTCGCCACCAGTGTTATGTTTATGTCTTGGTTAAATCGATGGCTTGCGGAGACAAGGTGTAGTTTGCGAGCTGTCTCCGTGTAATACTCCCTATTTTTACTATGGATTTTCACGTTCTTCTGTTGAGTACTTAGCGGTCTATTCGAAATTATCACTTGAAACAATCATAGGAGACATAGACACATAAAAATGCCACCAAAATTAAAAATTTAAAAAGTGTATTAACTCGAAATTTTAATATTTACACTTTGAGCAAAAAATTGTCCATTTAAATTTATAACTATTAAATTTAAATGGTCGCCTTAAATGGACTCCCTAAATATCTCTTATTGTTTTAAATACTTTTTTGCAATATAATCTTTTTTTCAAACTCACCTGAATATTTGATTATTTTGAGGTAGTACACTTTAGTTTTTGGTCAAAATCCACAGAGAACAATTTCGGAATAAATTCTTTAAAAAAAGCCGACTTCAAAACAGATAGATGTGCATCAAATCTAAACAAATTTAAAAGCGATTAATCTTAATTAATTAATTAATTTTGAAGTTTCTATCTGAGTATGCAAATCGTTACCTTAATATAGAAAGGCCCTAATTCGTTGCTTTGTCAATCGAGTTTTTTTTGCATATTTGGATAGATAATCTTCTAATAAAAAAATATAAATAAAAAAAATTGTTACAGTATTAAATCGTTAGAAGAGTTTAATAAGAAATTGCGTTAAAAAATAAATCGCGACTACAAAACTATAATTTGCATTTAGCTTTTTTTTCCTTCTTATGTAAAGTACGAAAAACGTTAGTTAGGGCCTTTCTATATTAAGGTATCGATATGCATATCAAAAGATAGGGCATTATAGTTCGAATTAATTCTCTAATGTCTCAATTAATATCACCTATGTGAATACCCTTTAATTTATAATTTAAAATTTTGTACTTATTATAGCAGCAGTACTAAAATGTGTAAATTGCGGGTGCGTATACATATATAATGTCATACATATATATTAAGTCATACATATATATTAAGTTACCCAAAGGTAACTTAAATTGATGTATATGACCCTTATTTTTGATAATCCTCGTTATTGAGGACTATATCAATAAACACTTTATCTAAACGGTTTAAAAAATATCATATATGTACATACATCAAATTACATCACCTAGAATTTTAAGTGTCTACCTATAACGGTTGAAATGATGAAATGCCATATGCAGCAAATATGAGAAACTACAGGGACACCCTTTAAATTTTTACCTGTTTTTATTAGTGGAATGATTCAAATTTCTGCGAAAATTATATCGCAAAAAATCTGCACCATTAAGGTAAAGGAAGTCCTACAATTTTCAAAGCAAAGATCAAAAATCACAAAATTGGAATTTTTAGTTTTTTGTCCATAAAATACAGAAAAAAATGGTTGATGGACCTTTTTAGGCTACAATACACAAAAGTGCTATAATTTTGGAATTTTTAAATTGAGAATCGGCTAGTTTTAAACTCAGAAAAAATATAACCTTGAAATTTTGACATAATATTTGATATTCTAACAAAGAGAAAAAAAAATAAAATAAGAGAAAAAAAATTTGTTGAAAATTGTACTTGATATTTAAAAAAAAAAACTGGACCAGGGTATCGAAAAATTAAAAATTTTAAATTGCTTATAACTCGCTCATTTTAAAATATAATTTATAGATTAAAGCTGGATTCACCTATTTTGTCTGAAAAATATTTTTGTTCGGACAACATTTTTTTATACTTAGTTTAACATTTCTCGCAGACAACTCTGAGCTTGATTTGGTTTAATTTTAATTTTTATTCCGGACAAAATTGGAATGAGTTGCTACACAATTTTTTTTTTTTTTTGATAAATCTGAATTGAGTTTCCATTATATGTATAGTGTTTGCGTATTATGAAATTTGGGCATTTGTTTTGTTTGTGTTGATTATCAACAAAGAAATATTTTTTAATAAAAAATTGTCTTATGAAAATGGAGTTGAATAAAGCAGTTGCCCTCAAGCTTAGAATGGAAATGAATAAGCCCAGAAAAGAATACATGTAGGACAGGAGCAATAGCTCATATACAAATAATCATGCAAAGCAAAGCATTTGGACGACAATAGCTAACGCCATTAGAATTGAAAATTAACAACGGATTTTACATCATTTAAGCGCATCTCAAGAAACAATGCGTAATAGTAGCCCATTGCTGTTCTTTACTTTAATATTTCTTTAACTGCCATTCTTTTTTTAATTTGTTTATTTTAACCGCCATTAATTGAAGCAACTTTCTTTAATAATACATGTTTTAATAAGCAATAATAAAAAATATGCAATTTCACACAAGATTTTATTTTTAATCGCTCGCTGCTTGGTTGCCACGTTGTTAATATGACTAGTTTATTAATGTATAGTACTCATTTGTTTGTCCGTAAAATTTTTCGAAATGGGTGAATCGTGCTCTAGAAAACTCCCAGAAAAAAATATTTGTTCTCACTAACATTTTGTCCGGACAAAATGGGTGAATCTAGCTTAAGATATCACTTTATAGGTATTAACTGGACCTTTAAGATCATGTACATACATATTTGAAAATCAAACATAAATTGAAGAAATAACAAGATCCAAAAAATGTTACGGTGCGAGGTTCCCAACTTAGAGGCCACATAGGGCCACTCCTGATAAATAAATGATACCAAACTTAAGCTCAGATACTACTCTGGTATGCTAATGTCAATTGTAATTGTAGATCAATTGGCCAAGCCCTTTACAAATGGCTGAATTATTTCCAAAATATTTTGATTCTACCCACTGTGTGACATGGAGTAGTGTTTGCTTAATGCAAGGCTGGATTATATAATCCTGCCCTAGGATATCGCAAAAGTAAATGGACCACATTTACATCATACATTTCACTTAGGTTTAGAGATTAGCTGGTTCCTTATGATACATTTTTATTACGCGTGCAAGTTTAGCAGATCTTTATCTCTGTTAAGCGTCATTTAAAAAAATAAAGAAGTTCTTTATCCAATAGATATAGAAAGATGGCGGAAATTATTTATTAATTTTGGCAAAATATGAATTTTATTTAATTACAACTTTTAAATTTTAATTGCAAAATGCTTTCGAACAAAGCTATTGTCTATTTCATCTTTGTGAAGGTTGTTAACAATAAAATTCACTGGGTTAATAATTTTTCTTACAAAAATGTTTAGAAAAAATTGCTTGAAATGGGAAACGAAAATAACAATAACTGAAAGGAATTGATAGATTTTTTTTAAGAAACATGCAATAATGACAATATCAACAACACTAACAGCAACATCAAAGTTATGAACAATGTCATAATACAAATGACAACAATGAAATATGTATGTTTTCTCGTTTCTTTTGCACTTTTGATATTTTTCAATTGTTTGTGTAAATTCAAAGGATAAAAATTGATTGGCAACATACATATACATACATAAGCAGGTATGTATTTACAAAGGTATGTATATGAATTGAAAAACAGAAAGCGATACTTTTGAGTGCAACGCTTGCTACGTAGATATTCTTGATAATAAAATTGTTTGTTTGTTTTGTGTTGGAAAATTTAAATGACTAGCATCAGTTTTATATTTATGTTTTAAATTGCTAAAGTGCGTGCATATTGAATATTAAGCAGATTTCTGTCATTGAATTGAAATCACGGTAAAAAAAGATATTTCAAATAAATTGCAAATTATTCAATCTTTTTAATGGCTAAAGGATAGAAGATGAGTTACAGTATAAACAAAATTGGCAAGAGAAAAACAAACTTATTTATTCTTGAAACTATAAATTAAAGCATATTGATTGATAAAGAACTTACGCAGAAATAGATTCAAATCATTAGCAAAACAATAATACCTACATACAGTGGCACAGAAAAGAAATATAAGCCAGATACAAAAATTTCTTTTAAACCAAATAAACTGGCAATAGGAACAAGTAATAATAGTGGATAAAAAATCAAGGTTCAATTTATTTATTAACAAAATCATTTTTAAGGCACAGAAAAGTATACATACTATATATACAAAAATGATTTAATGTCTATATTCCGAAGTTCCAATTAATATGCGTTAAACCACCTATAGCCTATTTTTCATAAAAATGAACAAAACTTCTCCTAAAATGTGATTGCATTATTCAGTTAGTGAATTCTTTATATCATGTTTATTTTTTATATTTTTTAATCCTGCGATCTAGATCGTCCCATAAGTGCTCAATGGGATTGAAATCGGGTGAATGACGTTAATAATGCAGTTGGTGAGGTACATTATATACAAGCTATTCTTTTGCTATGCTCACATTGTGCTTGGTATCGCCGTCTTGATGAAAATACCAGCTAGTATTTAGTCTCAATTTGTTTATCAGTTTCTTTAAGAAGATTTAATTTAGCAAATAGGCCCATAGTGTTCCCAATAAATACAAAATTGCCCACACCAGTACCTAATATGCGACCCCAAATCGTGATATTACCACCACTAAGTATCACAACTGGAAGTATATATTATAATAACTGGAAGTTTGTTATATAGGCAATAGTTCATCAGATTTTAGGGTTCCGTACACAAAGTGTAAAAACGTAACCCTATTGTTTTCGCTACAATCTCTGTCCGTCTATCCGTCTGTCAGCGCCTTTTATCTCTGGAACCGTAATGGACTCTTGAAATTTTCACAGATGATGTATAGGTGTTGTCGCTATAGCATCAAATACTAAAACTTATAGGGTGTTCCGATAGAAAGGTGTTATTCACGAATATGTGCCTATTTCGTGAACTGTAGGAGGCATAGACTCAAGATTTAAAAACAGTAATTAAAACTTAGTTCGCTATATAAATAAGTATAAAAAAATAAACTTAAAAATTAAAGGGTGTTCCGATAGTGGTGTGATTTGCATGTATAAGGCCTAAGTTTTGAACCATAACAGGTAGACGCTTGAAATTTTCACAGAAGATGTATAACTATGGTCGCTATAGTAACAAATACTAAAACTTAAGGGTGTTCCGATAGTGAGGTGTTATTCACGAATATGTGTTTATTTCTTGAACTGTAGGAGGCATGGACTCAAGATTTAAAAACAGTAATTAAAAGTTAGTTCGCTATATAAACAAGTATAAAAAATAAACCTAAAACTTAAAGGGTGTTCCGATAGTGGCGTGGTATGTATGTATAAGGCCTAACATTTGAACCATAACAGGTAGACTTCTGAAATTTTCACAGAATGTGTATAACTGTGGCCACTATAGCAATAAATACTAAAACTTATCGGGTGTTCCGAAAGTGAGGTGTT
Source organism: Phasia obesa (assembly GCA_949628195.1). Taxonomy (NCBI): domain Eukaryota; kingdom Metazoa; phylum Arthropoda; class Insecta; order Diptera; family Tachinidae; genus Phasia; species Phasia obesa. The sequence goes on along the minus strand of OX451218.1, from coordinate 31,262,754 downwards.
ATTTGCCGTTATGTCTTTATTTCTTGAGCTATAGGAGGCAACCACTTAAAATTTGCAGACAGTAGTTAACTCTATGTTCGCTTTCTATTAAATTAAACCTTAAAATTAAAGGGTGTTCCGAGAGTGACGTGCTTTGCGTGTATATGGCCTAAGTTTTGGACAATAATAAGTAGACTCTTGAAGTTTTTACAAGAGGTTTATTACTATGGAAACTATAAAAAATAATAAAAATTAAAGGGTGATCCATCAGTGACATGTTTTTTACGTATATTACCTTATTTTTGAACCGCAATATGTAGGCCTGATATTTTTATAGAAAGTGTATTACCATGGCCGTTATAACAACATTTCCTAAAATTTAAAGGGTGTTCCGATGCAATTTTCGCGAATATGACTTTGAATTTAAAAAAGAAAAGGGTGCCCCACAAGACAAAAAAAAATTAACAACTTGAGTTTTTAAAGGCGTACTAGATATAGTACGGAACTCTACGTGTGTGAGACTAACTCGCACTTGACTGATTTATTTAAGTCAAACTCTCTGTCTCCCATTAGAACCGAAGAGGTCAAATTTGCTGAAGTCGCTTAACATAACATTAGCCCAGAAAGGGTTTTATTTGTTAACATGGGCTAATGCAAAATTAGAATCAAATAATAACTATTAATTTCATAAAAGCTGACAGAAGTCTGTAGCACTATTTATTTTGTATAATTGATAATATGTGTTAGCATATCTAAGCTAGCAGTATGAAGACTTTTCTGAGCCCTGTGGTTTTTGTCAAATATACTATCTTATTTAGAATTATTATTACGTTTTTAGTTTTATTATAATGTTATTGTTTAATATAAATTGCTTTTATACATCTTCCTCGGGCTTACCAGTATTGAAATATATTCAGGGGTATGTAGAGTTTTCTGCGCCACTGTATATTAAAAAAGGATAGAAAGAGTTTAAAAATCTGCTCTAGAGATAAATTTACACAAAAAAAAAAAAAAAAACAAGTAAAAGTGCTATATTCGGCCGTGCCGAATCTTCTATACCCTTCACCACGGTGATTTTATTTATACAGACATGTACAGCATTATCCATATTGTTGACTCTTTATTTAAATAAAGTCGTATAAGAAAAAATCATTATTCATGAGTTAAAGAAATAGAAGACAAATGAAAACAAATTCCGTTTGCTACAATTGTCGCCGTGTTGTCAGCTACTTAATGATATTGAAGCCGACGCTACATCGTAAACTCTGACATTGTTGTAGAAATACTTATTTTGCTTTTATAAAATTAAATAACTTTTTCAAAAACTTTTAAATATCTCCTCCAAAACTTTTTGTTTGTATATGAATTTGTAATTTACAATAATAATGTAATTTGTGACATTTTCTTTTGTTGAATAAAATAGAAATTAGCCTAAGTTGACGACATCCACAACGGTGGTCGTGTAGCCATGTAGCTATACTGGCTTCAAAAAAAAAAAAACGTTTACCTATAAACGTGTGTATTTTATTTTTGGCAGTTTTTACCCGGTATCCTGATGATGTCTATGTGTTTAATGCACCTAGTTTTTAAACAAAGATCTCATCTATTTTAAATCAATCGCATTTAAAAAAAAAAAATCAAACGCATTTAAAAAAATATGTTACTCTATATACACACATACATACATATGTATATTCTTAATATTAAATATATGTTATGTTACAGTCATGATTTTCACTTTCAAAGAAATATTGAAATTTTTGTTTTAATTTTTCGAAAATTGTGTGTAAAAATTTTTTGTAAAAATATTTTTTTAAAAATTTTTTGTAAAATTTTATTCGAAAATTTTTTGGAAAATTTTTTAAAAAAATTTTTTTTCTAATATTTTTCTGTAAAATATCTTTTTGAAAATGCTTTGTAAATTTTTTTGTAAATATTTTTTTAAAATTTTTTTAAAAAATTTTTTTTTAAAATTTTTTTTTTTTTAAATTTTTTTTTAAAAATTTTTTTTCAAAATTTTATTGAAATTTTTTTGTTAAATTTTGGACCTTTCTCCAATATATTGAGTTAGAATGGTCAGACTAAAGCAAAAAGAAATCCTTACAAAAAAAAAAAAATTTCATCATATTGACACATGGGGGCCCTTTTAACTGCTCCTATTTGTCAGTAGGTACCCTGTGGGTCCATTGGCTACCTCTATGCGTATTGCTTTCTATTAAGGTCTCTAATACAAATCAAAGCAGAAAAACCCTTCCAATCTAAAAACAAACAAAAATCGCCCGTCGCAGGGGGTTATTGATCCCCCGAGATCTGTATGAACTCCTTGCGATCTACCTGTCACACTCTAATATTTATTTGACAAAAAAAGACAAAACAGAATCATTAAAGCCGAAAAAAATTAAAAAAAAACGTAAAAAAATACAGGTGGGCGTGGTTTTTGGCCCGTAGCCTCCAAAGGAATGATCCGATGTTGCTGAATTGCAATACCAAAATTTTCGAAACTATGCCTGACAGATTGGTGTGCTTAAATTTTTTGTATCTCTTCTGATGCCTTGGCAAATGACATTACCACTCTAACACGGACAGACGGACAGACGGACATCGCTTAATCAACTTCTCTATGTATAAGGATCCAGAATATATATACTTTATGGGGTCGGAAATGAATATTGTAGAAATTACACACGGAATGACAAACTTATATATACCCTTTCCACCTGTGGTGAAGGGTATAAAAATTAAGCAACTGGAAATGTTAAACAGAAAATTTAAGTCGAAAAAATAAAAGAAAGATGATAATACAAGACAGAAATATAGTTGGAATGAAATGTTTTCTTGTAGATAACCTAATGGCATTAGTTTTATAAGTACGGTCCATTCGATCAGTGCAATTTTTTACAACTTTTTTAAATAAATCTGGAGTTGCTGGTTATTCGTCATAAACCAATGACTTAACATAGCCCATAGAAATTAATCCAGAAGCGCTAAATTGCACTAACGAGCGGACCAGTGAACAAAACTACTTCTCCAAATAAATTTGTTTCCAAATTAATTTTGCAATAAATTGTTTGTTAAACGCGCTGTATGACGATTTCGCTGTCTTATTGGAAATCAATGTCGTTGGTGTTAAACTGATTAATTTTTGAAAACAAAAATTCAATTAGCATGGCTCGATAGCGTTTGCCACTCACCTTAACGGCAGCTTCTTGCTTATTTCGAAAGAAATAAGGACCGATGATGCCGCCAGCTTGTAAACCGCACGAAACAGTAAATTTTAATGAATGTAATGGTGATTCGTTAACGGAAGCAATGAGCTTCATTACTACACAAAGAGAAAAATACGTTCACGGGCTTCTAAGGTCATTCAAATTTAAATGTAAATAAAAGACATTTTTATTTCGTATTTTTATCCGGAGTTTCGTTGGAATTTTCCAACATCTTTAGGAATAATTTTTTTATTGAAATCTGGTAACATTGAATAGGAGAAAAGCTTGAATATAATAACAAAATTGAAGTAAAACATCAAAATCACGGACGACATAAAATATATAACTTTATATTTTACATCTGTTTATAGGTTTTAGCTTGATAATTTAAAATTTTGTATATGAGTGTGTTCGTGTACTTAAATTGGTAGGGTAATTCCATGTCCATGAATCCAAATATAATTAATTAAGATTATCTCTTACAGTTTTGTACCAATAACCTTATAAAAATAGAAAAATATCGCTTTTTGTCATATGCGCTCCAGGATTAAATATATTCTACTTCCAGTTCTATAAGCCCTAGTAAGTTACTAGCTCCTTTTAAAGTGGATTTCATACGCTATAGTTTGATATCAATCATGATGTATAAAAAAAATTATTTAAATTTTTGAAATAGGATTTTGTAATTTTTTTAATTTTCATATGTATGTTTTTTTTTAATTTGGCTTAGTGAGTTCATGTGCAAATGTAAATATATTTGCATTAATCTTAATATATATTTGTTATTAATAATCAAAAAATATTGTTTTAATATAACCTGTAAATTTATATAGATCGCTTCAAGTAGAAAGGTCCTAAATTTTTTTGAAATTGCGTTTTTCAGAGATTCCAATACACTGCTGCTTTTGCGCCTTAAACTCTTTTTAAAGCACAAAAGCAGCATAATATTTCTTTCCATACTTATCAAAATGTGTTAATTTATATGTAAATACATACATATACTCGTACTCGTATACCCCAACTTTTTGCCAAGAAACAGCACAAAACAAAGGTTGTTTTGCTTTTTGTGTTAAATAAAATGAAGAAAAATAATTCTTAATCTAAGTACAAAACACTTACACATTGGTTTTTATAAAACCAAAGCATGCTTAATATTGTTCTAAACTTATTAATAAAATATATTTATATTTACATACCCTACAAATTTATGTTAAAGAATTGATTATAAACATATATACATATGTATATACGAGGTATGATCAAAAAATAACCGTTATTTTCGTTAGGTAGGTATGTTCGATTTTCATATTTTTTTTAATGTTGGTACACATGTCTGTTATTTATGTTGACAATATCAGCCATTTTGGATTGTCAGTTTGTTTTTGACAGATAAAAAGGTTAGTCGTGTTTTGGTGTGCTCTTCAATTTTTTACTATTTCCAAAAATCTTGTATTAATTTCACACCGTTGCTGCAAACTACCCTCAAAAAAGCAAGTGTTGTTTTATAATTTACGGGAGGTAAAATTGTCGCTTTCCGAAAGTGAGAATCTAGTTATTAGAGAGTGTGTAATTTTTGGGAGAAGGCAAGAATTCCTACAAGATCACTCCAACATTATCAGGAACAACTTACAAAATTACATTCCATTTGACGTAATTTATAGAAAAGTTCACATCGCACAGCGCATTTTCAGGTTGAGCGTGAGAATAAATTTACAATAAGAGTTAAATAATTTATTTGATTTAACGCCAGCAAATGCTGAGAAATTAATAACCATAGAAGAGGATAAAACATTTTTGCGCCTTCAAAGAGAACTGAAAAAAACTAGAAATCGACACTAACTTTTTGCATCATAGCCCAGACTTGTGGTACGCAGACAATGGCTATATAGAGAGTCAAAAAATAATTAAAAATTTAAGAGTAGTAAATGACACGGCAGAGAGGGGTGTGAAATTATTACAAGATTTTAACGGTGTGTTAACATCTAACGAAGAACAACGAGAATTCCTTCTTCACTGTGTTGAAGACCACAGGAAGCAATTTCCGGATGCACAAAAATATCTTTAAAGCGAAAATTTGTTAAAGTTGTAATTACTATTTTATTTAACATATATACATATGTAAAGGAAAAAAAAATTTTAATAAAAAATGAATATCTGTTAGCACATTTACTTAATTTTGTTACCCTTTTTTTGTTACCCCCCACCATTCAAGGCCGACTTTGTATGGGTTATATTCAAATTTGAGGGTGGGGGAGGGGGGTCATCGTCCTGTGGTGCACCCTGAAGATTTTGGGGTTTTGTCGCTGAAAGTGGCGGAGAGCTGTGGATTAAAACGAAATACGTTCAAAAGAGGTATGCAAACCCGCACAGCACTTCCGCACAGAGTTTTAACAAAAACCAGGGACCAGGACCAGTGAAAGTCTTCTTACAAATTTGGCAAAATTCATGGAGGTTCCTAGGGGTCTCAACTTCAGGCCGGATGCGGCACGGGTTCAACAACTCCGATCCTAATAAGTGAGGGCTTATTTTCATCTTTTAACAAAAGGAAAAAAAGGGGGGGGGGGTGGGTGTGTTGAAATTAAGACTTTGAAAATTAACGGACACCCTATCATACATATGTATATACGTAAGTATATATACGATATTTTCTTATTGGATATATTTTTTAAATTCGTTATGTTTTAATACATATGAATAGTTTGGTGTTTATGACACAATTTCAGTCCAGCCAAAAGTTGAGAACTTGTTAATAAAAAAAAGCCAACATTCAAGAAAAACAAGTTTTGAACAATTTTATTTTAAGATTTAAAAACTCGTAAGATTCTTAATGTACTATTGGTACAAATAATAAAATATATACACATGTATGTATGTATGTATGTATGTATGTATGTATGTATGTATGTATGTATGTATGTATGTATGTATGTATGTATGTATGTATGTATGTATGTATGTATGTATGCATGTTTGTATGTATGAATTAAAAATTTTAAATGTTATGATTTTTTAATTTTATATTAAAAGTTATAAAAATTATATAAAATTTTAAATGATTTTACTACTATTATATTTTTTTCTGAATGAATTGATTTTTAAAAATTGTAAAAAAAAATATTTTTTATAAATAAAATAAAATTATAACATTTTTTATATATCACCTTTAGAATTAAATAATTTCCGCTAAAAATCCAAATTCATATCAAGCACTGTTATGAGCTCTACTTAGGATAAGAATTCTTGGAAAAGGCGCATTTTTGGATTGATTTAATCCAGTTCATGCCTGGATTAAACTTTTTATAGGCTCAAACCAAGCTCAGATTCATACTTGATTTAAGCTGATAATTCTTAAAACGAGACTTTATCGGATTGAAATGAAGCCCGTAAAGTCTTAACAAGATCTAAAATTATTTCGTTCTTGAGTCAAACGTTTTGTAATTGATTTTCGAAAATCTGTACTTACCGTACTTTTGACACCGCTACTGATTGATTTGAGTACGGATTACTCAATTTTTTCGGTGCAAGAAAAATTGAGCCAATCAGCAAAACTGCGAAGCATACGATGGTCGTTTAGCTTTAATTCTTGAACGTACAATTTTTCACGTAGTCGAAGGACAAGATGCAGATTAGATTAGGAAACAGCGCATTAAATATACATATGTGACCGAGCACAGAGAAATAGACCTAAGGGTAGGTTTCATGTTTTTTTTGTAAACTGGGGTAATATTTATTTGAGAATCGTATAGGAATGATGCCTGAATTTTCTGCATTAATCTAAAACAGAAAAAATTCATAAAATTTTTTGAAAAGTTAGGTCGAAAAACTAGTTTTTCAGTGTGTACCGGAAAAAAAATTAAAAATCGGCAATAATCGGTAATTTTAGATATATTAGCAGCATGTGTACTCGTAAAAAAGTCATAGAAACGGGTAAGCTCTAAACGGCTTTCCCTTATTTCCCTTCAATTTGCTTTTCTGAATGCGACAAACATAAAGCTACTTTGAAATCCACACGTAGAATATCTATTCTAAAATGTAATGTTGAACTGCAATTGTCTGAAAATGTCGAACCCTTTCTCATGTAAAACTTTAAGAACGCTTGCATCTGGATTTATATAAAAAAAACAAGTAAAAGTGCTAAATTCGGCCAAACCGAATATTATATACCCTTCACCATAGTAGTTAAATATTTCCTTACTCTGTTTTTCCCAATTTCTAGAAAATATACATTCGATTTTTACTTTTATGATTTTCAACTTCATTAATACAAATATAATATTAAGATATAAAATTTAATCGAAAATTTTTTGTATAACTTTTATCTAAAATTTTTTTTAATTATTTATAGAAAATTTTTTTGTATGATTGTATCGATATTTTTTTTAAATTTTATCGTAAAAATTTTATTGATTTATATTCTGTAAAAATGTTTTTGTAAATTTCAGTGAAAATTTTATCGCAAAATTATTTTTGTCGAAAATTTTTTGCTCAAATTTTATCGGATATTTTTTGCTCAAATTTTATTGAAAAACTTTAGAAAACGTTTATTTGTTTTTTATTTTATGGAATTTTTTGTAAAATTTTATTGAATTTTTTTTTTGTAATATTTTATTGCAAATTTTTTGTAAAATTTTATTGAAATTTTTTTGTAAAAATTTTATCGAAAATTTTTTGCTAAAAATTTATCGAAATTTTTTTGCTCAAATTTTATAGAAAACCTTTATTTATTTTATCAAACTTTTTTTTGTAAAATTTTATTGAAATTTGTTTGTAAAAATCTATCGAAATTATTTTGTAAAAATTTTATCGAAAATTTTTTGTAAAATTTTAATGAGAATTTTTTGTAGAAAAAAGTTAGGAGCTTCCTGCAATCTTTATTGCACTAGAATGGTCAGACTAAAGTCATATTGATCATATGCTTATTGACTGCTCCTGCTCCTGCTATGGGTCTATCTCTCTATGTGCGTTGCTTTCTATGAAGACTTTTAATACAAATAAAAGCAGAAAAACCCTACCAAGATAAAAACAAAAATTGCCCTTCACAGTGGGTTATTGATCACCCGAGATCTGTAAGCACTCCATCCGATCTGCTGGTTGCGGTCTAATATTTATTTAACAAAAAAACAAAAGAGAATCGTTACAACGGAAAAAATAAAAAACAATAAATATAGGTAGGAGTGTTTTTTTTTGCCCATATCCTCGAATGGAATGGTTTAATGTTGCTAAATTCCATTAATGAAATTGTTAAAATTATGCCTGGCAGATTGGTGGGTTTAAATTTTCTGTACCTCATCTTCTGCCTTAGAAAAAAACAGATGGACATCGCTTAATCAACTTGTCTATGTATAAGGATTAAGAATAAATATACTTGATAGGGTCGGAAATGAATATGTAGAAATTACACGGAATGACAAACTTATATACCCTTTTCCACCTGTGGTGTAGGGTATAAAAAAGCATAAATTATACACGTATTGATGCTTACTTGTCGCAATAATTCCTTTATGGTACTGGGATAATTTTTTATTCTAAATAAATTTTGAACTTGTTATTTATTGTAAATAAACAAATTAAAGAAAAAGCTCGACAGACAACGTAAAATATTAAAATTTTTTATTAAAAACTACAGTATCATTTTTTGGCATATCTCCTCTCCTCTTCTGTTGATAATTTTAACTAACCTGTAACAAGTAACATTTAGTTTAAAAAAGCAAAATTCCATTGGCAATAAATACGTTTGTCATAATAAATCTATTTTTCACAAGTTTATTGAAATATTTTAAAGACACTTTCGTTCATTAAAGTGTTGTCAGATTCAATTTCTTTAAGTAGCATTGATATATTGATTGTATATAAATTGAAAATCTTGTGTGTGCAAAGACTGTTAAGAAGGATACTCAAATTTACACTTTACTATAATGATGTTTCATTCATGCATCCGTAAATACATACAATTTTCAAATGTACAAACAAGATGCAAGTGCGTTTGGATATAAACAGAGCCACCACTAAGCAGATGGATGGTTCAATGGCATTATGCATGCAGTGCACGAATAACATTATTATCGTGTTGTCGTCATTATTAGTTTTCATAACATACGAGTACATGCTCGAATACTGGCAAAGTTGGCAATTTAATTTTAACTGTAGTATAAGCAAGTAATTCTTAAGCATACGTACTCGTACATATGTGACCGCGCGAATAAAAAGGGACTTAAGGGAAAAAAGTAAATTTTACAAGAGAGCGTCTAAAGTTTACCATTTTTCAACGTTCTTTACGAGTGTATCAAATTACACACTGAAACACTATTTTTCGACCACAAAAACACTCCGGGGGTCTGGGAACACTTGCATTCGATTCTTCAGTAAATTTGGCCTCAGATTAGGTCCCTTTCTCTGTGCGCGATCATATACAGTTTGTCAAATAAATGTTTTCATTAATAGAAAAAATTAAAAATCTTGAAATAAAAAAACACCTATGTCTTAGGGAATTTCATAACTTTTATGAAAGGTTTTGTGCATTTACGTTTTCACATGCATTTAAGTATAACTATATTAAAGTTAAAAAATTGATTTAACTTTAATAGACAACTTCACCCCCGGGGGCAATAAAAGTCATTGCGGTTCATTCTCAAAGCTTTGACGCAGTGCTTTCGGGGAAAATGCGGGCACCAGACGCCAGGGTTCCTTAAACCTTAATCTCGAAGAACCCTATCCTAATCCACGGTGGAACAGCATACGCCAAAGATGCATGGTCAGGAGGGTGCTTGGCCGTTAGTATGCGAACTCTGGATACCAGTCGACCTCCAGTTTCAATGTAGACTTACCCATGCATAAGGAGCTGGTATGGTTGGACAACGTTTTCTCCAATAATGGCCTAGGGAAGAATTCAGAAGGGATGGACAGGAACGCCTCGCAAGGGGTTCTCCTATGGCGTTGAACTGGGATATTTCGATAGGGATGGACAAGGATACCTCGTTAGAGGTGGAGAGGTAAATCCCTTTAGGAACTTCGGTTGCCACTGGCCAGGGGAGGATATCGAAAAAGAATGACAAAGAACCCTCGCAAGGGGTGGTCTGGTCAGTCTATGAAGATACTCCTGCTGCTATGGAGGTAAATGTGGATGAATTGGGCGCACCTGGCCCAGTGGGCTTAGGCAAATTTCGGAAGCAGACACCTCAAAACGTTCCTTCAACGTCGAGTCGGAGTCTCTACAGCTCATGCCTAAAAGTAAGAGGCAGAGGCAAGAGGAGACGGGGAAAAGAAAAAGGCTGAGACGGCAGCGCACGTTGTGTGTGAATGTCTAGGACTGGCCAGCATAAGACTTAGGACCACTGATGGATGTCATGGGGGACCTGAGCCTTGCACAAGTGCTAGCAATTACTAGAGTCTGCGTGATGAGAAAGAAGGCAGACAGTTACCAGTCGACAGTCTGAAATCACCAAAGTTAAGATTAAGGGCTGGTTGTAGCCCATTACTCAATGTAATTTGGTTGCCGTAAATTACATTTCGGATGCCTGTAATCAAAGAGGAGGGAATAGTGTCGAAAAGGTACCAATTATGTAAGTGGTCTGCTTCGATATTCCCCCTACATAACATACATAATAGACAACTTTTCATATATATTTTTACACTGACTATAAAAAAATTGTTCAGATCTTGCACTGCCAAATAAATGTGTTCAAAATGGCATGGTTGCCAAATATTTGCCTACTGAATTACCTAAAATATATTGTTTTGCTGCTCATATTTGCTGTGTCCTATTTAGGCATTATACTTGTGAACATTAAGAAATAACTCTTTAGCTGGGATAAATCATTTTCCTGAGTATTTTGTCCCACTAATTCTTTATAAATTAATTTTTGTACAGCAAATTTTTGAAATCCTTTTGAATATGGTTCAACTCTCTACTTTGTGCTCAATTATCCATAACTTTTCTGCGCTTTTATAACAATCCTGGCCTACAATTTGTGATTTGGCAGATTATAATGATAAAGATTGTATTCAAACTTTTCCGATTTTTCTCGTCAATGGAATAGAATTTTTGAGCACTGAAATTTGTTACATTTAACACTAGCTGCTTTGGTTATTATGTCATCTGAAATGCTAATCTTTGTAACACTTTTGTATGGTATACTATTCGATACCATAGCAAACGTCGCTATGAATACTGTATTATTATCTTCTAGTGCTGTCAGAAGCTTGTGCAAATATTTGTTGGGCCCATTGCCCTTTAAACTTAATAAACTTCTCATTTGGTTTTTTAAATTTTGGGAATAAGAATCTAGGTTTTTTATTCAGGAAGTTTGAAAAATCCACTGACGACCTGGTTAAGCATCAGCGAAATAGCTATATAGCTGTATGGATATGCTTTCCCCATAGTAATCTGTTTAGATTACTATATTTTTTGAAAATAAATATTTTATTTGATTCGTTCATAAAATATTTATTTAATAATTTTTAAAACGGAATTATGCGTTTTTTAGATATAAATAATGTTATATTTTAAGAGAGTGACAATCACACAGATCTCCTCAACTCAAATCTAGACTTAAAGATTGCACGAAACGGCTAAGACAGCTACTAGAATCTCGAAGAGTAGCATCTCTGAAAAACTACTAGGAAGACCTCAACTCAACTGCACAATCAGACCGGTCGTACGTAAGCCTCCCTTGCGAACTTCTTGTGGAGACTGGGCAAGAATTGATACCGAAAAAGTCAATTTATATGTTGGACATTTGAAGAAGGTTTTCACCCTAAATGTATGTACTGATATAGCTGAGTTGCCACCAGTAGAGACTAGTTGCCTAGTACCTCTAAAATTTGATTTGAGCGATATTGAAAGGGAAATAACAGATTTAAACACCAAAAAAGCCCCCGCCGTTGATAAAACAAGTAACAAGATGTTAGTTGAGATGCCCCGTATAGGTCGCAGAATTATTCTTTTTGTTTTTAATGCCATCTTATGTCTTGAGCACTTTCCCACTGAATGGAAGGTCTCTTTGATTACTATGATACCTAAACCAGGAAAAGACCACACAAAAGTAGAATTATACAGACCTATAAGCCTTTTATCAAACATGTCATAGTTGTTTGAGAAAATATTAATAATTAAGCTGAATCCAATTCTTAGAGTGGAAGGATGTATTCCGAACCATCAATTCGGCTTCAGAAAACAACATAGTACGATCCAACAAACACACAGATTAGTAAATGTAATTAAAACGACCTTTGAAGAAAAAAAAAAAAAAAATACTCTTCTGCGCTTTTTATCGACGTTTCTCAAGCATTAGGTAAGGGTTGGCACGAAGGCCTAATATTTAAGTTAAAGCTGAACTTGCCAGAAAACTTTTATTTGCTCTTAAAAGATTGTTTAACGAATCGCAAGTTTTTATTAAAAGAAGGTGACTTTTTAAGCTCGCCACAGCTCATTGAAGCGGGAGTTCCCCAAGGTAGTATTTTGCGACCAAATTTATATTTACTGTACACATCAGATATGCCAATTAGCACCCTAGTCCACACATCAACATTTGCAGATGACACAGCTTTTTCAAGTATTCATGAAAGCGACCAAGTAGCATCACAACTTTTACAAGACCACATACTCAATTTGGAAAAATGGCTAGAAAAATGGAGAATAAAAGTGAATGAACAAAAATGTACTCACATAACTTTCACACTGCGTAGGGACTCATGCCCTCCTATTCGCATAAATAACCAAATGATACCACAGCTTTCAGATATCAAATACCTGGGTATAAATCTTGACCGTCGCATTACTTGGAAAAGCCATATTGATTTCAAGTTAACACAAAGGAAACTAAAAGCAGTACAACTAAATTGGCTTATTGGCAGAAACCCCACCCTGAGCTTAGATTGTAAACTTCTACTGTACAAGTCGATCCTCAAACCAATGTGTGTGATTACATCTGCTCCCTGGTATATAAAAAATTTTAACATCCACAAAGACCATCATGTCATGCCATCAGTCAAAGCGGAAATAGCGAAACATGCAGTCACATATCTAAAGAAGCTTGAACATGTTGAATGAACCTGGTTACATTCGACTAAAAAGAAGAGATACTGCTTTTCTTGGTCGTACCTTAGAGGGATGACCCGCAAATGATTGCAAAATCCGTGAAACAAACATTATTTTTGTCTAGCACTGGCTGGACTTAAAAAGTATATTTGTATTTTAGACTTAAGATACGAATAATTATTGTTAGTTCAAAAATATTGAAGATACAATAAATAAATTATGAAAAAATATATTAAAATTCCAAATATAATTTTTAAAGTAATTTTATGAATAAATTTTATATGAAATTGTATTAAAAAAGCATGATGTGTACCAGAGTACCACTGATGTCACGATTGTACAAAATTTGGTACAATTGTACTACAAATCCCAACACTGGTCCATTAAGGTAGTAAAGCATCAGGTTCGCCTAGGTACGAATGAAATCAAAAGTGTTCATACTGGGCTTTTTGACATTAGAGTTAATTTCGCAAACAGCTGATCACGTTTAGTTACATTTATATAATTTAACTATTTTGCAAAAAGCTTTCGCACAACACTTTCGTACTGATTTAAAATATACATGAATATTAAAAACAACACTACAACAAAATTAATGTACAATTATGTATATATTTCCATTATTTCATTTGGCTTTTAAATTTTTTTCAAACAAAACGGACTTTCAGGGTTGTAAATCTGGTAATGGTTGCAAAAAAAGTAGCTTTTTCTACAAAACCAGCGTTGTCTGTCGTAATTTCAAATTAATTTCGACGAAATTAAGTAGAATGAGTTAATTTGGGCAATGGTAAAATGTATGCGAAATTACGTAATTTCAAATTGATTTCGGCCGAAATCACGAAATGACTTAATTTCGTGGCAGCCTGAACGAGCTATTAGCAAATTGATATTGCTTCTCAATGTTTTGCACTGACTTTTCTGACAATTTTCAAGGAATTATTATGTTTTTTCAGCATTTTTCGAACAGTTCCATGTGATAAATTTTCTCTACAGTCATAACTAATTGAAAGTATTTCTTTTCCAGTGCTGGAATGTGGTTTATAATGAATATTTTTCAGTTTTTATTATTAATGCACCGTAAAACCTATTTTGATTCGTCTTTCTTCAATTTCGAAGACGTAACAATTTTCGCAACTGTCTTGAGACAAATTTTATTTTAAAATAATTCCTTTATAATAATTCAAATAAAGCAATTAAATAATATTACGGCTAAGCCTTCTGCCTGACATTTTTGAAGTTTTTCATATAAATCAAGCATTTTATTAATAAACTCTAAAAAAACATGCAAAACCATCCATAAAAACCATTGCAAAATTTAAAAAAATATTTTTTTTCGTTCCACCCTAATGGCCACCCAGAAAACATTAAATCAAACGTTTGAAATAATACAATTTTTTCATTTGATATTTCGAGTGATTGCGAAATATTTTAAAAGGTAAATGAGGTTTAAATGTAATATTTGAACTAAATTGATGCTTATTTGCATTGGCAGAGGAGGACATATACTAGGGGGCAAAACGATTTTTAGTAGAAAATAATATTATAAACATAAGTATATAGTACATTTTTTAAGAAGGGGGCATTGCATCCCCCAGAATGGCCTTTCTAGGACAATGGTTTTTTGAGAATGGCTGTTATATGTGTGAATAAATGGATAATAATTATATTTCTTAATTTAAGAAAAATTTCATCTTTTAAAAAGGAATGTGATTACAGCTTATTTTCAAAATAAAATTATATTTGCATGTCTGCTAGGTGTACATTTGTTTAAATATACAAGAAGTTTTTAATGTTTGAACATAAAAGTAACAACTTTGTCCGGTATGATGAAGGAAATGGCAGAGCATATTACCAAGTGCTAAAAATGAAGTAGCCTTTACAGCCAATATCGAGAAACGTAAAATTATTAGGCGAAGATCCAGAAGATTCGAGAGGCAAACATAGAAAATGAGTGAAATTTCGAGAGACATTTGGAGGCCACCTTGATTGCCTATACACTGAACAAAAAATTTACATAAATGCTATAAATACAGCTAACAAAACTAATCGTCGGGATTAATGACTTCGTATTAGCAGCATTATGACATCAATGTCATCAAAAATGTCACTAATTAGATGAAAATTGGCATCAAGGTAATGACAGAAGTATTCATATAATTTTGTCGTATTTTTTATTTTTCTTATGACTGCAATCTTATCAACTCGATGTCATATTTTGTTTATTTTAAACAGGGTGAATTATGTATGTATGTATTGTTTTATTTATAATTTTTTTTTTAAAAAGCATTTTTATAAAATTTAAGAAATTATTTGGATTATTGTAAATTAAGCATCACGAGCCTTAAGGGTGTGAATCGCATCCCTCGTAACCCTAAAAATGCTACTCTCTGTGGATGCATTAGCTTCTCGATATAATAGTGTGTATTCATTCATCGATCCCCAGATGCCACACTTTTATTTGTTGGCATAGCCACCGATCCACGAAAAACATGTTTTGTTTTGACACATTAGATGTCCATTTTTTCATGTTGTTTAAACTTAAAGCTACTCATTTTTGTCCTCTGATATGACTGATAGTCAACATTTTCAACAGACAAAATTGATCAATGTCAAAATAGCATATGCTTTGAGAGGGAATAAAAAAAACCTGTTCGCGAAGTTCAAAGAGCACTGCGTATATTTTACAGTCAACATAATCGGCCTATGGAGCAAGCAATTCGAGCAGTTGTTGATCATGTTCGCTATAATTTTACTTTTATCGATTTAAAACATGACAAGAAAAAAAGACGTCGAAATGTCGATTCATCGTCGTTCTCAACTTTTTCGCCTTTTCTATTTGACTGCGTGAAACATTTTACAAGGATCTTGGCTTACGAGACTTTATAACTATACAGCTCGTGCAAGTATTGAAGTCACACGACCATCGCCTGGGTCTCGTTTTTATCCATTGGCCTAATTTAAAACTGGCCCAAGGTAAGCATTTTTATGTGTAGTGATGAAGCTCATTTCTGGTGAAATGGTCAATTGCCGTATTTGGAGCGAGGACAAACATCAAGCCATTAACGAATCACCAATACATCCCTTAGCGGCCCCGCAGACTGCAGGCTTTTTTATCGGCTGATAGTTTAGTCGGGTTGGCCGAGAGATTAGTTTGCATGGAATCAGGAAGCCCATCAAACTTTTTTATCGGACGATACTGAATCGCTGTAGTGTGAGTATATACATTCCACTCCATACTGATCAAGTCTGCAGTCTGCGGGGGCCATAAAATTGACTGTTCGCAGCGGTTTGCCGCGACTTACACGCCGTCGGCATCATCAGTCCTTATTTCTTTCGAAATGAGTAAGGAGCTGCCGTTAGCGCTATAGAGCCATGCTAACTATATTTTTAATTTCAAATTATTTATACTTTGGGTATTAAAATTTCCATTATTTTAATTTTTAATTCGTGGGTATTACTATTTATGGGGCTATGTTAAGTCATTGGTTTATGCCAACAAACCAGCAACTCTTGAGGCATAAGAAGCCAATATTACTGCAGATTTATTGGAAAATGTTTTCATAAATAGAACTGATCGAATGGACCATACAACTCATAGCCGTGGCTGATATATATGTATATATTTAAAAAATATTAACTAGATTATAATAAAAATTCCAATCCAATAATATTTTTATCTTGAATTTTAATTTAAAGTACTCATGCAGCTTAAAAATCCATACCTTTTATTTTAACTAGAGATACTTTTCAAGTAGAGATACTTTTTTCAATAGCCTTTTTTTGACAGATTATGTGTGGATCGTGTCATGCTGTCATGTTATTTTTGTTTAGTATTGTTTGTATTATTCATAATGGAATTATTTACGCCTGAACAATGTTTACAAATCGTTCATGTTTATTACGAAAATACACGTTCTGTGAGTAATGTGTTTTGAGGCAAATTTTGTTTAGTGATGAGGTCCATTTCTGGCTCAACGGGTATGTAAACAAAGAAAAACAACAGTTTGGTGTGGTTTGTGGGCCGGTGGAATCATCGGTCCATATTTCTTCAAAAATGATGTCGGTGTGAACGTAACCGTCAATGGCGACAATTGATTTCAGCCAGACGGTGCCACTTCGCACACATCGCATCAACCAATGGACTTGTTGAGAGAACATTTCAGTGAGCACATAATTTCACGTTTTGGGCCGGTCGATTGGCCACCAAGATCGTGATATCACACCGTTAGACTTTTTCCTGTGGGGATATGTAAAGTCTAAAGTTTTTGCGGACAAACCCGCTTCGATTCTGGCCTTGGAGGAAAACATCACTCGTGTCATTCGCCAGTTTCCAGTCGAAATGCTTGAACGAGTTATCGAAAATTGGACTCAACGGATGGACCATCTGCGACGTAGCAACGGCCTACATTTGATAGACATAATCCTCAAAAATAAATGCTAAAGAATGTTCTTTCAAATGATAATAAACATTCTCCATTAAATTTGAATTTTCTATGTTTTTTTTCTTTTAAAAAAGTAGGAAACCTCGAAATGGATCACGCGTTACATGCAAAGATGGAAATAAGAATAAAATGAACAAATAAAATAAGTTTTTCCTTCTTAATGTTTACGGTGTTGCCAAGCCAAATTTTTTTGCAAATTAAGAGAGAAAGAGTTTACGATTGGCTAATATTCTTAACTGTTTTTGACTATCTTAGACACAAAAATGTAGAAGAACAAATACACAAATGCACTGCTCCTATTGACAATCTATCAAACAAACAGAAATCAAGCGAATACGTTGAGTTTAAGTCAGTTAAAAATGGTTCTTAACTTTCCTATTTATATATAGATTTTATGTTTATTTTAATTTAAAAATCAACCTTTTTATTGTATTTATATTTTTCTGTTAATGTCAATCATGGTAACAGAAATAGTCCTTAAACTAAAAATTGTTTTTCATTAAAAGGCCAAAAGCAGCTTATTTGAATTTGAATTTTCTTTTTATTCGTTTTTTTTAAGAAAAACATTTTTTTCTTTAAAGTTCTTAAATAGAAAACTTTCTTCGTAGTTCTTATAGCATGGCAAACAAAATTTACATGTATGCAAATATATTTTCTCTGTCATAATCTTTAGGACAGATCAGCTTGGAAAGTTAAAAAATATTTTTATTTTTTTAGAAATTTCGAATATTTCTTAAAAAATGCCACATAGAAATTTAATTTAAACTTAAATGTGACTTTTTCTAACAAACCCATACATGAACCCAAAAGTCTTGAAACTGATGTTTAAAATTAAATTAAACTTTAAGTTGAAATTATATGTGGAAAACCAAAGTAATATTAAAGTCAAATGGTGACATGGTTGTTTGATAAAAAAAAATGAGAAAACACATTTTCGCCTGTTATTTATTATAGTAGTTTTCAGTTGTCTCTTTTTTATTTTGAACTTGTATGACATTTAATTTAATCTCTTTTTTTATTTTATGGAGTCAGAAATAAAATAATTTTATGTAATTGTGCTGGAACAGAATCAACAGATTTTATGTAAATTTAACATTTGGGAACCATTTTCCGGCTGTCTTGTCATATTTACAAACACATTTAACTAAAGCCCAAACACACACACACGCATATACTTACACACATACATACATTAACTATGATGCAACATCATAAAAAGGCATAAATGGATGTATAAAACGATAAAATGCAGAAGTAAAAGAAGCAAAAGTATAAAATAAAATAAAATAAAATTAAGATAAAGAAGGGAATATTGTTGTCTACGCTTTGCACAGCATACAGCGACTTGTGCGAAGCACTTCTGCTGATTTTGTAATTGGATGTTTAATTTTGCGAGGCATTGGAGTACAATGAGCTTAAAAGTGTCATTTTGAATTCACTTAAATTCAAACAGGAAATAATTTCTATCATCAACAATACATTTTTTTTAAATAATTATTGTTTTTTTCTTTTAAAATTACTTTCAAGCATCAACAAATAATGTTGCACTTACTTGTTGTACGGTTATGTTTGAGAAATCTCTGAAACTTGTTATGTTCTTTGTTTAAATAACTACTTCCATTTATTTGCAGGTTTACTACGATAAAAACCCACTGGTGGCCAATGAAGGTGCGGGAAATGCAAAGGGTGCAACAAATCCTTCAACACCGAATGCTTATCGGGCACAATACAGTCAAGTGGTACATCCGCAACAACAGCAGCAACCAAATAAGAATCATATAAGAATAGCTGCAAAAAATGAGGGTTTACAACAGCAACAACAACAACAGAATCAACCAAATATTCTTTATGGTGTACCACAAATTCCTGCATATCATTATGAACGAGTTCCTCAACAGCAACTACAAGTTCCAGCACCACCTTCACCATCACAGAAGCCAACACAATACGTTATTGCTATACCACTTTCACATTTGCGTCATTTGCAGCAACAAATTATACACCATCAGCAGCAGCAGCAACAACAACAGGAACAGCCATCACATTTACAAGTTTATAAGGGACAACAACAACCACAATATCAGCAGCAGCAACAACTACAACAAGTGCCAGTGTATACGATGGCAGGACCTTTAGCTAGAGACCATCATGGTTCTTATCGTCCGTTTCATCGTTTTGCTCCAACAGCTGTCCATGATGGTCAACACCAAACTGGCTCTTCATCAGCAATACCACAATCTATAGTGTCTGCCTCTCCTGCGCTACCCGGCTATGTTACACAGTACGTACAAATACCAGCAAGTGCTTTATTAGCTGCCATGCAAACAGCTCAAACTCAACAACAACTACAACAACGTCCTGTTGGCTTAACACATCATCTATATCAACAACAGCCACAGCCGCAGCTACAGTATCAGCCAACAATACAACAACAACATCAACAACAACAACAACAACATGTTCAAACATCAACTCCTCAATTATATTACTATCAACCACAACAACAACAAGTACAATTGAAACAATCTCAACCGTCACATGCTTCGACATCACCACCTGTTTATGGTAATTAGTTTTATCGAACTCACCACATAATCCTTTGCATTCCACTTTGATTGATTTACTTTATACCACCAGCCATTGGCTCGATGAAGCAGAGATTTAAAGCAATTCCAAGAATTTCACTTTGTTCATTAGCAATTATGAATGTGATAGTTGGCAGATGGGTTTTCTGGCTAGTTATCGTATATTTGTACTCACATATAACACAAAAATGCATCTTTGGTCTTAAAATAAGTTGCACAGTTTTCCTTTTTTAAGGTGTTTAACTTTGAGTTGAAAAAAGAAAAACTGAGGATACTTAATTTAAAATATTTGGCTTTACAATTAGACTAAGTTTATGACATTGGTGTTTGCATGGCTCCCAGATATTTTTCGGATTCCATCCCCAATTTAAAAAATTTCATCCTCAAAGTTCTCAAAAAAAAATTTAAATTGTTTCCAAATTAATTTTACCGCATTAATACATTAAGCTGTATATTTTTATTGTAATAAAATTATACAAGTTTATTGAGTTTTTACCTCACCATTTCTGGGGATGGATTAAGAAGGTTAAAAGAAATTTGTATAGACTGATTGATAGAGCGCCTTATCTATCAGTTAACGGGTTGCGGGATCGCTTCCCGACAAAGACTCTGGGTGTTTTCTGAAGACAAGCGAAAAGCTTCGCAGGTAGTGTTGTCTTAAGCAAAAAAAATGTTTTAAACTTGTACGCATATATGTATATTATTTTTCAACAAAGATTCGAACATATAGTTTTGCAATTTATTTAATATTTTATTATTTGCCGAAATAAGGCAAGTTTGGTAGTTGGTATGCAAAGTGAGGTATAACAAGGTCGTTTCTTCGGCAACTTGATATGTACAAACTTTTTGGCCAAAATACCCTTAATAAATATCCCTTTTGAATGAAATTTTTTTTCAATTGTGGTGTACATATGTATATATGTATGTTTCCTAAAACATTGTTATTGATGGTTGTAGTATTGTCATTAGATCTGAACATCTGCAGATTTCAGTTCTTTCTTAAAATCGTAAGCAAGATCCATTCATCCAGGGTAAATTCAATGAATTATCATTTGTTGCTTAAATAATTTTCGTACGTCTTTTTGATCATTATTTACCAGTAATACTTTAAATTTTATATAAGGAAAAATTTAAATAATAATAAAATTACAATAATCCAAAAAGTATATGAAATCAAAATAAGAATCCCCAAAAAATCCCAAAAATATTGAAATTAACCTCAACGAATTCCCCAATCCCCAAACTAAATTTTTAATCCCCATTAGAAAATAAAAATCCCCAATTTGGGGATAAATCCCCTAATCTGACAACACTGGGTGGTTGAATATGTTACCCGGTATTAAGACTAATTTTACTGACAAGGCCGTATTCTGCACTGAACTCTGAGAAGAGGTAACGAATGGTGCAAACTACGATTAGGCAACACTATAGGGAATTCAATTGGTTCATTTTCGGTAAAACTGATCCTGGAAAGATTGCAAGAATTGCAGAGTTTCAAGGGCCAAGTAGCACAAACGAGACACTGCAAGGACCAAAATCCATTTATTTCTTAAAGTTTTAGAGGTATAGGAATCCAAATCACCCCGAATGGATCTCACCAATCACGGTCACAGAGAAGGGCGGCTCTGTGTGGGGCTACCAGCTCCCGCGGTACCAGTCGTTTAGACACTGGTCAGACCTCGAAGTTTCTTATCTTATATTTCTCCCTTATAGAATCTTCACATTATGTCCAATAGACATTGAAAAATAACTGCGTATCATAAAACCATACCGCTCTGCGTTGACCACAACTTTCTTGCTTCATCTGCCTATAGAATCTCTCAAAAATTTACTTTATTAAAAAAATATTGCTTATAAACAACAAAAAAAATTTCCATCAGAAAACAGAATATTATTATACAATGTTCCCAATCTGAATAATGATTTTTAGGGCTTACAATGATGTAACACCACACAATGTATGGGATCAATTCTGACCACCGAAATGGTCGTTTAGAACAGCAAACTTATCATACAATAATTATTCTATTTGAAGGTCTGTATGGCACCTTGCATCACCCAAAGTACAATAAAAATACACAAAAAATGGATAAAATTGATGTCGACTATATCAATTTAAACTTTCTAAAAAAGGACTCTGTTATCATTTAGCTATATCGGAAAACAGTAGCAGTTAGTGCTTGAGCAGCTTTACTTTCAAAGAAGTTTTTTGAATGATGACTCGGCCTAAAATCTGAACACAACAGTGACACGTTGTGGATGCATTGGATTTTCGTTGAGTTCTCTGAATTCAAAATTCAAAATTCAAAATAAGCTTTAGATAATGTTAAAAAATACGTTGCCAAACTTTTTTCAAACAATGAAAATGTTGAAAATCTTTTGCGTATGGTCGAACACCCTGTAGAGTTGTTTTAAGTAGTCCTAAATATGACTATTTTAATAAAATTGTATTAAAATGTCTAGATTAACTTAATGGTGTTTCATAAATACATATGTATGTAACCAAAGTTATGTTTTTTTTTTATGAGAAGTGACACTCA
The DNA here is from genome assembly GCA_949628195.1 of Phasia obesa. Classification (NCBI taxonomy): domain Eukaryota; kingdom Metazoa; phylum Arthropoda; class Insecta; order Diptera; family Tachinidae; genus Phasia; species Phasia obesa. The sequence continues at coordinate 31,239,966 of OX451218.1, read as the reverse complement.
GGCAATTAATGCCTATATTAAGTGTGTTACTTCCTTTGGAAAGAGATAGTAGTGGTAGTAGATGGTAATAGATAGGACAGATTAGTGCGATAGTAAAGCTTCGCTTATGGCAACACTGCAATTGCAAGTTGTGTTTTTTTTAGAACAGTGTTGCAAGCTCAAGAGAAATTAATACATATCAGAAAAACTGATGTTGTCACGGCTGAGTATTGAACTCGAGGCCATTGCTTAGTAGTCAACGTGCTAACCACTTAAGCTACAGCACCTCCTAAATTGGAATGTAAGAGTTTCTGGAAAGAAGCAGTATAGGGCTTCTAATATTATTTTTTTTTGATGTCCCACTGCTGATAACGATTAACGAACTTAATGCTTAACATGGTTACCCTACAATTGCCCACCACAGTCACCCAAACTTATTCCGATAATGTATGTCTGTAGTTATTTCGAAGAATGGAAAAATATATTGAACGAATACTGTCGGAAACTGGTTGAATCGATGCAACTAAATGTTAAATATCAACATGCAAATCAGTTCTTACTCATACATAAAAGGGTTATCAAGTAAAATTGTATATTAAAATTGTACAAAAAAAGCATTTTGGTACAATTTTAATATAAAACATATAATATTTTGATTCTGGAATCAAAATACTTTGGAAATAACTCAGCCATTTGTATAGGGCTAGGCCGTTTGATCCACATTTTGGCTACCGCTACAGAAAGCCACAATATATGAAAAACTCAGATTATTTAAAAGGGTTGCAGAGAGAAGTTTTCCTAAACTTTTTTCCTAATCGGTTATAGATCTAGGACTATGCGAAATAATTGTCAATATTATAAGAAAGATAGTCAATAACTTTAATCACCTTTTTAATAAAAAGGTTTAAATAATATTTTAAATTCGCCCACATCTACAGATATTACGTTATAGCGGTCCGTTGCCAATCAGATCAAACTTTTAAAGGAATTTTGTTTAATATGACTAATTAAACTTGTATATCAAGTAATCTCTAATATAGTTTTATTTGTACTTTTTAAGAAAAATTTAATTTTTAAAATAAAAGAAGGGTGATGAGCTCTTTCTAACCTCTACTTTATCATATTTACGTATTGTAACATATTTTAATTGCCAGCTGTTTTTTAAGATTTCCAACTCTATACCAACCATGTTGTATACATAGTAGAATTTTCTCAAATCTACCTAAAATAGTTTTGGCCTACCTACCATCCTACCAAACGAAAAAATTTGTACCAAATTTTATAGAAAAAAATGCAACAATGGCAACCCTGACCAGCAGCAATAAAAAATTTTGTCACATTTTTATGGAGACTAGAGGTGCTGATTATTAATTGGCACTTTATGGATTAAAAAATGAATATTCCTAATTATAGTTAATGTTTCTATGCAATAGCGTTAATGAAAGCATGAACTTTTGTGCTAATAATTTTAATAAAGTATAAAGTATGTACGAGGTCTTTTTAAGAAAAGGTGAATTTTATATAATGCACTTATGCCAACGCTTCTTTCAATCCTCGAAGCACTTCTGAAATGCGCTTTTCGGTATAGCCGAAACACTTTCCTTTCATTGATCTCTTCAGTTTTGGGAATAGGAAAAAGTCGCAGGGAGCCAAATCTGTTGAATAAGTTGGTTGAGGCATGATTAGGGTGTTGTTTTGGGTAAGAAAATCATGAACAAGCATTGATGTGTAAGCATATGCATTATCGTGATGCAGAATCCATGACTTTTTTCACAATTCCGATCGATTACGTTGCATAATTTTCTTTAAGTATCCCTTATTAACCGTTCGACCTGTTGGCAAGAACTCATGATGCACTACGCCATTGTAATCGGAGAAAGCAGTGAGCAAAACTTTCACATTTGATCGAACTTGGCGTGCTTTTTTTTTGGCTCATCTGGCCGCTTTTATTGGAATCATTGGACCTTGGTTTGGACGTCATAACCATATACCCACGTTTCATCATGAGTTCTAAACCTGGATCATCGGTGACGTCATTCAACAACTTCTGAGCAATACTATTGCGACGTTGATTTTGCTCCAAAGAAATTTTGAAACAAACTTAACTGCCACACTTTCAATGCCCAAAACATTCGAGAAAATTGCATCGCATGATCCGATTGCAACTTCCCTTATGGTGATTCGACAATTTTCCAACACAATTTTTTTCACCGTTCCAATATTTTCTTCACTTGTGGACGTAGTTGCAACTCCAGGACGCTCATCGACATCATCGTTTTCTTGGCCTTCTGTAAAGCGCTTGTACCACTTATTAACTCTTTTAAGAGACAAAATAGGCTCGTCGAATGCCACAGTCAATTTTTCAAGTGCCTTAGTACTTAATTCTATTTGTAAGGGAAAATTTAATACATACTCGTATTGCTTGACTAATTTTTTTAAATAAAAAATCGAAGTACACACACAAACGTGACTAACCTTTTTAGTTGTCAACAACAATCAAATCCAAATTGGCTGGTGATACCAACATATGACTAACACATGTTGGTAAACATAACAAACAAAAATCGATAATCGATAATCGAAATTCGAAATTAATCTTTTCTTTTGATGGATACGTTTTATTATGAAAATAATTTTTTAATTATTGAAAAAGTGTAACATTTTAGCATGTTAGAATTTTTTATTTACCATAACAACAATACGTATTAGGTTAATCCAAAATCCACACAAAATAGGTAATTACGCTGCCCAGTTTATTATTTCAAATGATGTGTGCAGTCTGTATAATTTATTTACTCCACATCATACGTAAGTACCTGACGAAGCCAAATAACCTGCAAACGTTTCATACTTTCAATCATTGCTAACCCCACAATTTGTGTTTACTAAAGCTAATTTTGAGTTTAATTTATTGATGATAATTTTTAAATGGATATTTAACGTTGTTAACCCTCTGTGAATATTTAACAAGGACTAATTGTTCAAATTGCGTGTTAAATTTAACACTTTGAACTATTTATGTATCGATGATTGAAAGCAACCAATTCAATGTAATCATCAGATTAAATGGGTTATAAATATTTTAAAAATAAGTGATGATTGTTAAAAAAAAAAATTAACAAATAGCAACAAGAAGTAATCGAGTAGGACTTGTTATATTTATAACTAGCTGTGCCCGCCACTTCGTCAGCGTCCTTGTAATATTTTGTTCGATTTCGCTTTGGAAACAATCCACACCAAATACCCTGAAAATACACCGTTATAGATATTTGCAAAAATGCATACTAAAATGGCGGGACGAAGTTGTTTTTACTGATAATTTGTAATTTCTGTATAAAATAGTCATAAAAAACTGAATTAAAACTACGATAAAACTGACAGACAGTTTTTACACAAAGGAATATATTTTTTAATATCATCTAGGTCAACGACGGAGTTCCCTAAGGTGCTATTTTTGTACCCATTTTATTTTTATTGTATACTTCGACCGATATATTGACATTTGCTGACGACACAGTTACAAAGATTTTTTGCAATCCCTGCTAAACTACCGATTCCCGTGGCATCAGTCCCGTGTATACTGGGTCAGATCTCAAAGAAACTTATCTTCCAGTTTCAGGTTTCTGCGAACCTCGGTAAAGAAATAACTGAAGACATAAGCGCCGTTGAATAATGTACGAAAAAAATCAATTATAATTTGCTATAGAGAGAATATGAAATGGGGAAAAATTTTATTTGGGTGGCCCAGATGACTACAATTAATTATATTTGCATGATGATTTTTATGAGAAAAGGGTATCTATTCTTAAATCGCCATCCTAGCAGAGTCGGTATTGGTATTAAAGTTCAAAAACTTACATGTAATAAAGCAAATTATAATTTTGAACCCATACCTTGAATTATACAACCAGATTATGCTCCTATACATAATTACAGAAATGGGAAGAATTCGCAGAAAAAAACATTTTCACCGATTAAAGATTTTAATTGGCTTCAGATTAAAATTTAATTAAATGGTTAATTTAAAGGGCCGATGTTAATTTTGAATAAAACTCAAATTATTGTCATTTCTTTTTATTTTTATAACATTGTAATGGTTCAATTATGTATGGAACAAAATATCGGCCAAATTGCCGCGACCTCTGCGGCACACCTCCCTCCGATGCTCCAAATTTTCGATGACGCTGAGTCATAATTGAGGTTCTATGCCGTTAATGTGCCGAATTATCTCATTCTTTAGCTTTTTTGCTTATGATCTTGGCGGCCAATTGACATCGCCACCACGTGAGATAACACGGCCATTGAATTAATCGAGCAAAAAAGCCAATGTTCGTTATCTGTGTGGCAAGTGGCACCGTCCTGTTGAAACCACATATCGTTTATATCTTCCAATTCGGGTCATAAAAAGTTCGTTATCCTCTCACGATAGTGAACATCATTCACAGTAACTACCTGATCGGACTCATTTTGGAAAAAAAGGCCCGATGATGCTGCCAGCCCATAAACCGAACCAAACAGTCACTCTTTGTGGGTGCATTGGTTTTTCGACAATCACTCTTGAATTATCATTCGCCCAAATGCGGCAATTCTGATTATTTTCGAACCCACTGAAGTAAAAATGTGCTTATCACTGAAGATGGGTTTTTTCGAAAATTAATAATCCAACGTTACCATTTTTTGCCACCATTCTGACCATTGACGACGTTTGAAATGATCAAGAGGCTTTAATTCTTGAGTCAATTGCACCTTGTAAGCGTGTAAATGCAAGTCTTTATGCATAATGTTCATCAACGACGAGCGTGAGAGGTGCAATTTTGGGGCACGACGACGAGTTGGGGTGAACGGCTCTTCAGCCACATTATCGCCATTAAATTTGGACGATTAAATTGAACGAAAAAATCACGAAGTGCACGATGTGCTTTTTGTTTTGAACACCAATTTTGAGTTACTCTAAAATTGAGAAAAGTCAAATTAAATACAGAAAAAAGCTTGACGTTTAGGTTTGGTTCACATTCAACATCGGCCCTTAAAATTTAACCACCCGATAAATAATTAATTGATTGAATTATTTTTTTCATTAAAATATTTTTTGTTCTGTTTTAAACAAATATATATTTGAATCAATTAAAAATAAATTGAACTTTAATTTAAAACTAATTAAAACTTTTAATAGGTGCAATAAATTTGTCTGTATTAATTTCAAACCCAAATGTTCGTCTTCTTAAATAGCCTTCATACTCCATCGCCTTAAACTTAATTGAAAATATTTGTGGTTGAATTTACTGCAAGGTTTATGAAGCGGGAATACAATTCAACCTTAAGGAATCACTAATTAAAAACATTAAAGACTTCTTTATTGATATTTCTTTGGATTAGTTGAAGTCACTCCCTTGTTTATTTTAAACTAAAAGGAAGCTAGCACCCACTACTAATATACCTAAAACATAACTAATAATCCAAATACTAATTGTTTTTATTAATCTATATCTATACATATAATAAAACAATAACAGGGCCATTTCTGTACATGAAATATTTTTTTGAAAAATTTTTTGTTGGAAATGGAATACAAAACAGCAATTTTTATTTATTTTTTATCTGTGTCTGCATCACGTTAAAACTACTGGATGCATTTAAATAAAGCTTTGTGAGTACCTTAGTATCTTGATATTAATAAAGGATACATTTTTTCCGTGAAAAATTGAACAAAATATTGTCAGGACGCCCACGACGAGGCAGGCACATCTAGTTCATTAGAAAGTAAGTTAAAGGTTTTTAATAAGAAAACGAAAAAAAAAAATGGAAAATATTTTTACATTTTCTGAAAAGGGAACTTTAAAATACTTTTTAAGCTTTAGGTAGTGGTAGAATTCATTCTAAAATAGAAGTGTTTATAACGTACTATGTTAAATTTCTTTAGTTTCACAGAACAGATTATTTCATCTCAGATTAGTTATTAATTTCGTATTTCTTAGGAAATGTTTTTTATGAGATCATTCGTATTTTTTTTTGTGATACAAAATGTTGCAGCACAAATTTTGGCAAAACATTTTACCACTCAAATAGAATTAATAATGAATTTCATTTATTCTGTTCCTAGTGTATTCTATTTTAGTTTATTTTAATATTTATTACTTGCAAATTAGTTTTCTAAAATATCATTTCTTTGAAATTTTATTTTGTTAAATTAAAAATCCATATTAATTTTTGCTAGATTGTCATGAAAAATGCTTTCATTTGAAAGAGTGCACAAAATAAGATTTTGCTTTAACAAACAAATTATAAAAGTTGAAAAGGTAATAAACATAATGTCTTATTTTTTTTTTCATTTTATTATTTTTACTTACCGGAAACAAAGCGTTTAATGTCAACCAACTACAACAGCAACAGCAGCAACAACAACAGCCATCTCAGCAACATCAATCGTATCAGCATTTGACGGAGCAACAGCAGGTAAATGTAGGTAAACAACCGCACCGTGTTCGAGGTGTTAGACCAGTTGCAAATTTGACACCAAACCAATATTATAGCTCAACAGCTGAAGCAAATGAAAGCGAAGAAAAAGCACGTTTTGCAAAGTTACACTCATCAACACAAACAAATTTAAATGCACACACTTTAACAAATGCACACAGTCAACAATATGTAGCACAAGCTCCAGAAGCACAACAGCAACACCAACACCAACAACATACAGCACCGGCACCACAGCAAATAGCACAGACTCAAACACCTGAATCCTATGAGCATGTTGTTCACTTTAATCCCCAATATTTACAACAGTATCAGGAGCAACACCAGCCCCAGCACCAACTCCAGCAACTACAACGCCAATCCCATCGGCTACAAATACAACAGCCACATCAGCACACACCTTTTATGGAACATTTAAATAATTTACCTTTTTCTCAGGGTATTCATGGTCCAACACCACTGTCATTCCTGCGTCTGCAACCAGCTACAGCAGAAGCTCCGTTTTATAGCTTAAATATGGCAACACCACATGCCATACCACAATCGGTTATTTCGGGTGGTGCATTTCAACCTTCCTTTTCACCACTGGGAATGCCAAGTAAAGTGACATCATTTACAAATGTCTTACTGCAACCATTTGTAGGACATCCTTCTTCGTTTCAAACACCGGAAATTGGAACAGCTGTTGCTGGCAGCGCTGAATCCATACCATATCTGCAACCAAACGGTGGTATACGTTATGGTACCCATCTATATCATCCACCTACGTTAGCCACCACAATTCTAGCAGACAACAAAGAACCCAACGTAGCAGCACACCCAGATCCAAGAGTGTTGACTACAACAAAAGAAGCAAAAGTAACTGCATCCTCAACAAAATCCTCTGTAGCAGGCAGGCCAACGATAGTCAAATATCCTTAAGGGAAAACTTCTCTCTGATATTTGTTGATTGCTTTTTGTTTTGTTTTTTAATTTTAATTTTGATAATTACTTACTGGTATCACTGCTGTTACTGCAACTCTATTGCCCTTAATAAAAGTACAACTACAACTGTATCATTTCCTTAATACAAACGCACTTATACATGCTTATGTATGTATGTGGGAGTTTTATGCTTTTGTTTCTTTATTCCTGGGATATTCTATAACTTTGATACTCTGTTCGAGTATATGAAAGAATAAAAGTGCTTGTAAGCAGAGAAGATATTTCCAACTTAACAGTCCTTGTCTTTAATCACAATGGGCTGACGGTTTATGCTAAATTACAAAAAAGTAAATAATATTATGTTTTATTAAATTATGTTTTATTTATTAAATGTAACCTGGTGCATTTTAATAAACATTTAAACAAATTATAATAATAATGTCTTTGTTTAAATAAATTACATTTTTGATTTTTAAGACTTAGGACAAAACTTATATTATATTTATGCCCTACTGCAGAAATTTTAAAGTGCTTTTAGTAAAGCTTACACTTAAAAGATGCCTGTACGAGTATATAACATTTATAATTAGTACAAAAAGCTTTTTCTAATAAGGTTCCATCGGCACAAAATTACCGAATCCAGATTTTGAAACGTAAGTAAGTATTAACCTATTTATAAGAAGTCCTTCTCGGCAATCCTTTGTAATATTAAATATTACAAACACAATTATAAAGGTTGCCACAAACTGTACGCAATATGTTAATTAAAAAGAATACATAGTTTTCTCTACTGAAGAATAATTTATTTAAAATTACCTCCAGGAATTTGCTTTTTTTTTTATCGAAATTCCCCATAACCATTTGTATATCCTTCAACCAAGATAAGAAAGGTACACATAATTTTGTCATTCTGTTCTTAATTTCTACATATTCATATCCGAACCCATAAACAGGGTTGTTATATATAGCGATTTCTCGCCAAGCGTGGCGATTTTCAATCTTATTTGAATTTGGCGACAGACGACTTTTTGGCGATTTTGAAAAGAGTTGTCGATTTTTCATTGACTTTTGGTCAACATTAGAATCTGAATTAAGAAATATACAAAAGGATAAAGAGATGGACCCAAACGTGACTCTGCTCTAAAATAGCATTAATCAACAACTAAAATCGAAAGAGTTTATATCTTTCAAGTTTATATATAAAATAATATTATTTTTCGTAACCTATTAATCGAATTTACGATAATATACATATTAACTGAATTACGTTCAAACCGACATAAAAACTGAACGATTAATCGGTAAAATATTATGTTTATTTAACATGAAACTGATTCACTAACACTTACAATACGCAAATTGTTGGAATGCGTGTTTTCTAGAGTTTCAGTATTAAAATTACTTGCCGGCCTGAGACAGTTTTTGGTCATTAAGTCATTAAATTACGAAATTAAAACAAGTAAAAGTGCTATAATCTTATATACACTACACCACAGTGATTTTATTTATACAGACATGTACAGCATTATATTGTTAACTCTTATCATAAATTAAAATAAGTCTTATGATAAAAAACACATTATTCATGCTTTAAAGGAATATAAGACATCGGCGACGCACAGTAAGACAGCCATAGGGCTGTCTCCGCGGTGGTAACCGCTGCAAAAAATGGCGTGTCGTCCAATCTGGATGAAATTTCCACAGTATATTAACAGATATATGAGTAACAATTCGCTGAAATTTCAGCCTCATAACTTCATTACTTTTTGGTCTAGAACAAGTCAAAGTTAAGGTATGCCAACGCGCTTGAAATATGTTTGTTCAATATGTAATATTCAAAAGCTTATTAATAAAAAAGTACGTAATAAATATAACTTTAAAGTATTTTTTTAATTAATTTAGTTGTTGTAGAATGAGTAGACGAAAAAATAAATTAAAAACAAAAAAAAAAAAAAAAACAAAAAAAAATTTCTTAACAACAGATTTGTGGCGTAAAAATTGAACATTTTGCATTTTCAATGGACTAGGAAATATAGAGCAGCCCCTCGCCCTAGATGCAGACTTATATCAAATGAAAGATTGAAGTCTCAGCTTTCATTTGAAGTAAATGACATATAGCAAAAGTACTTTAAACATACAAAAAACTACAAAAAAATACGCAACGCGCACATTCTGTTAGCATGCAATAGCATTTTTACAACTTTTTACTTTTATTTTATTTTTTATTAATTGTTTACAACTATTCACTTATTGTTTATTATTATTTTATTTACATTATTCATTTGATAGATAATTTGTTTGAAGGTCATTGACTTTGGGTTAGATAGTTGCATAATTTTTAATTTAAATTGATAGTGCAAGCTGTTGTTCTTATCTAAGTTGTATTATGCTCACTTTCTATAGTGGTTATTTTAATTGTTATACATACATATATTGAATTAAGTTGTTGCATTATTTATTGGGTTAAGTAATAATGAGTTTTCTTGTAATGATCTCTTTTGATAAGAGATTATCGCAAGAAGCAATGAATAAGGAGTATAGAAACTGTAGGCTATTCCATTCTCGTAAAAATTCACGTATTTCTACGAATGACGATCTGATGGTATTTGCAAATACCATCAGATCCTTATATTAATTCATTTAGAATGAGAATGTAATTGAAAAAATTAGAATACCATGATGATGTTAAACATTTTTTGATAGAATGCAACAAAAAATTGTTCTTTTTTATTGAATTTCAATGGGAGGTGGGCGTAATAGTGGGCGTGTTATTGTAGTTTTTGCATGAAACATTTTAAATTATATAAACTACAGTAGTATTAAATTTGAAGGTTGTACCTAAAATATTTTAGAAAATATGGCAAGTAAAATTGGGCCAAAGTTCAAATTTCAAATTTCAAATTTTTTCCGATAATGGTTGTAACAATATAACGTTCAAGTATACCAAAATTGAAAGTTATACCTAAAGTATTACGGACAATACGGTATTTTACAAATTTCGATTATATGGGAGGTGGGCGTAAAAGTGGGCGAATTTTCTTAATTTTTTTTAAAACTGGAATTGGAAAAATAACCTGCGCAAAATTTCAAAGCTCTATAATGACTCCTTGTATTTAATGCCGGCGTTGTCTCACTGTGCGAGGCAGGTAAAGAAAACAAATTTCGTTGGCTACAATTATCGCCGTGTAATCAGCTACTTAATGATATTGAAGACTACAGCTACATCGTAAACTCTGACATTGTTGTAGAAATACCTATTTTGCTTTTATAAAATAAATAACTTTTTCAAAAAATTATAAATATTTCCTTCAAAATGTAATTTATAATTTTGCGACATTTCTCTTGTTGAATAAATTAAAATTGTCGCATACAAAAATTAGAAATTAGCCTAAATTTACTACAGCCACAACGGTGGTCGTGTTGCCATGTAGCTTTGCGGGCTTCAAAATAATTATCTATTTTATGTATATTTTATTTTTGACAGTTGTAGTCGGTATCCTTATGTTGTCTATGTGTTTAAAGCATCTAGGTTTAAAAACAAAGATCTCATTTATTTAAGAATCAATCGTATTTAAAAAAATATGGTACATATGTACATATATCCTTACTACTAGAAATATGTTATGTTACACTCAGGATTTTAATTTTCATAGAAATATGGATATTTTTTTTTAATTGTCGAAAAGTGTTTGTAAAAATTTTATTAGAAAATTTTTTAAAGAATTTTTTTCGAAAATATTTCTGTAAAAATATTTTTTTATTTTTATTATTTAAAAAAATAAAAATATTGATTTTTTTTAATTTAGGACCCTCCTACAATCTATATTGAGTGGTTAGACTAAAGCAAAAAATCCTTAAAAAAAGATGTGTGTGCACTCAATGCCATCTACTGGACGCGGTTTAATATTTATTTAACAAAAGATATTTTTAAAAGATATTGGTCCCTTTATAACGAATAAAAAGTTTATATAACTAAACTACGAAAAACTCTCAGTTTAAGAATTATTGACAAATAAATTCAGAATTTTTTTACAGCTTTTTAAGGCTATTTTTACCACTTAAATGCGAGCGGCCTTGCCGGTTTATATTTTAGAAAGTAATTTTTAATCACATCTCAATTTTTAATCCTCTGACCGAAACTGTGCGGGGAGTGGGTGCTCTATTGTACACATGTTACGTGGGTTGTGTACTTAATGTGCTGGTAATTTCAATGAATTTTACATATTTTACTTTTTACATACAAAGGAAGTTTGTTTTATTCTCTCAAAGTTAAAAGAATATTTTATACAAATTAGGTGATTAATTACTGGACAGAAAGATCGCTTTCAATAATGAATGCGACCAAAACTCGACTGCGAAACAGAAAACAGTATTGTTTTTTAAAAGCTAAAGATTTTATGAATTGAAATAGGGCATGTTGATCTCATGTAATGTTGAATAAATGTAACTCCCGTAAAATATATGCTAAACAAGAACACGATGAAAATGCTTTGAGGATGGGTACATATGTTCAGGTTTCCATTTATTATAATAATCACTATTTTTAATTGTTTTGAGTAAAATTGTACCTTTCTCGTGTTTACTAATCATTTTAAATAAGAAACAAAATATTTATATATGTTGGTGACTTTTTTCTATTTTTTTGGTGAATTTTAGCTATTTCAATTAAGTTTATTTTTTGTGATGTATTAAAAATATTTTTAAAATTGAAAAATATTGTATATATTATAGGCAAATTTTAACAAAAACACGATTTTGAACATCGATTTTTGTGAAATAGGTTAAAATTAATTTATCAAATTTATGCCTTGACGATTTTTTGGTGCTGTAAGTTGACGATTTTGTATTACTTTTTTTATATAAATGCATCCTCAAACCACTCAATTAAAAATGTCAGGGTTAACATAGTAGGGTTTGTTGCATTATCCACCAAGGTATTTCAAAAGAGGGAAAAACAATTAGACTTGCAACAATTTCCGTAAATAAATATGAAACATAGAGAAGAAGAAGTCAGAGAGCTATTCTTTCATGAATCTCATAAGCCTTTAATACTAATCAAAAATAAGCTTTTTTGATAAATTTAATTTTTATTAAATTTTTTTGTGAATATATCAGGCCACACGTGATTTCACTTTATTCTGTAAAACACACAACTTAGTAATATTTTGGATGATTTTAACTTTCTAAAACCTCTAGAAAATATTTAGTTTTTATTTATTATAAATATTTTTATTAAATACTCAATGAGAAAGCAAACTGAAGAGCCCGGAGACATATTGTTACTTCGAATTGAGTTAAGAAGAAAGACTTTAACGTTTCAAAAAGTTATTCGCAGTGCAATACCATTTTATAACTTTGGTAGGGGTAGATCTGCTATATGTATATTATAATGACATATTCTGGTGACTGTTAAAAATATTTAAAAATTTTTAAAAATTTTTAAATATTTAAAATATTTCTGCTAAACAAGCATCTGAAAAGATAAGTACTTTTTTGATATGTTTCCTAAAAATATATATAATTTAACTATAAAAATAGAAAAAGAACACTTAAAATTATTATTAAAAAAAAAAAAAAAAAATAAGTAAGTGATGTGAAATCACAGTAAAATCATGTAATTTAAAATTATTTTTGTAATTTTTAAAGTGATTTGCAGAACAGCCTATATATTTTGATATTTTATATATATTTTTTATAATCTTTTATTTGAACTTGTAATTTTTGTGAGAGTAAAATTAAATTTGTTGGTTTAATTCCAGATTGATATTTTTTTGCAAAATGTTTTTTTTTTTAATTATTATCGTGTTGAGAAATTCTAGTTTTTCAGTGATTTGTGTAAATCTTCCGATTTGTGTATAATTTTTAGAAGATAGGATTTTTTATTATATTTCATAGGTGCACATCGATAATAAACTAACATGGATACAACATATACAAGCTAGAAAACATAACCTAAACATCAAAACTAAGCGAATGTTCTCTATATTTATAATTAAGAGAATAATAATTAATTCATTTAAAAAAATAGTTCAAATAAAAATTTAATTTATATATTTATTTTTAAATGTAAAAAATTTTCTTTTAAAAATTTCGTTTCCGTAAGAAAACTATATAATGCGCAAAAAATACACATTTAAAGCTCAACATTACCGTGAGTCAATAGAGTTAGATGACCTACTGTTACTTATGAGACTCTTCGCCCTCTTCTGTAGCCAGTCGAGTAGCTTTAAAATAAGGCCCATACATTCTCCCATTAGCAGAAAAAGTTTTTTTATAAGTAAGAAAAAAAGGAAATAACACTGAACTAGTTAAATCGATATAAACCGAAAGAAGGTATTACCGAAACTGAAACCAATAAATATTAACGCCTGTTTTGTGCAGGGTGGCTGCATACCTCGATTAATAATTTTGAGATCTTATAAAACCTCTGTTGAAAACCGGTGCATAGTTAGCATTAGTTACCAAATACTTTCTTTTATCGAGAATTAACAAGAGCAACAATTATTTAAAAAAAAATTTTATAATTCAAGACCTATAGTGCTTAGCAATTTTATCTTACATTTTTGCTTCATGTTTAAGTTTCAACAATAGTGTATCCTCTCTGGTGTTTTTGGTGAAAAGTTATAAATGTTTGTATATTGAAATATATAAGTTAATATTGGTAAGGATATATTTGAAATTGAATTTATCCTTAGTTTTGTATATTTGCGTTCGTTTGCATTGGTTGCAAACAGACAAATATCTACGTAATAGTTTTGCTCTTTTAAAAGTTTTCCGTTGTCTTTTGTGCAGCCAAACAAAGTAAACCAAAATATATGAGTATCGTTTTAATACGCCCTACAGAATTTAATTTTTAAAGTTTAGGTTTTTCATTCCTTTTGCACTTATCTTAATCAAATTGACTTAAGCGAAACTAGTGTGGACAAAGACCAAATCGATTGATTCTCTATGGTTTTTGTACTAACTGTTTATAAAATAGATACAAACTAACAAAAATCAGTTTTTACCTAATACTCATGTAAAAACGAAAATTGTCATTGATATATTTGGTCAGAACAAACAAATGGTTTCAAGCAACATTTTTCAGGTTAAATCAACTTTCCCGAAACTTTTGGTTTCAATAACTTGTAAAAGCTATTTTTTTATCAAATAAAAACGAATTTTAAATATTGTAATTTCGTTGTATGTAATCAACAATATAAAACTTCAACCAAAATATTTATAACTTTAATGTAATGGAACGCACAACCATTTAAATGTATTACATAAATCAAAATAGCATACATATACAATAGCATACATATACATATGTATGTTCAATTCAAGGGAGCTTGAATCGCTTAAATCGCTTATTGAAATAAATTTTTAATCAAACAGCTTGTGAAGAGGCTTTACAATTGTATCACTGTTTTGTTTACTATCAATATAAAATAAATATTTTCACAACTAACTTTACCATTGTTGAACTTTTCCTCCCAAATTTAATATAAATTTTTGAGTTTTTAGGATGGCAGGCTATAACTAATTTCGGTAGGATTGAGAAAATGTATTACTTTTAACATACTACGACTCGTAGTCAGATCATGAAATGTCAAGTGTGAAGTCAAAGTTGCTTTCAAATACTTTTGCTGAAATTGACACCTACAGAGAAGGAAGAGCTGACGTCGATGCCAACCTTTTGGAATATTGGGAGGAAAAAAGTTAGTGTCGAGAGCGCATTCTCAGCATTAAGATTACTGAGTTTACTGAGTGACCTCAATGTAACCTTTCTGAAGATTCCTTAAGATCGCTTATGTTTGTAAAGTTAAACAAAAATTTTAAACGAACTTCAAGACTTCTTATGTGTATTTCTCATTAAATTTGACCATATAGAGAACTGCCTGGCCTCAAGAAATCTGTGGCTGTAGTAACAAAACTAAGAACAGCTAGTGTTTTTGTTGTCATAATTTAGTACCATTACTAATAAATTTTGTATGGATGTCTTTTCTCAATAAGTACAAATTTTTTAAATATGTGTGATTAATGCGAGTTTAAACCTTAATCGATTAATCGACGAAATTTTAAATTGCAAAATCTATTAATTGTTTGCTCGAATTAAATCAAAACCCGACTATACGCATACTCTACATAATAATAATTTTGCAATTTGTATAGGAGGCACTGCGCCCACTGTCCCAATCTACTCTGCATTATGCTAGACTATGTATATTTATAAGAGGGTTACTGGTAAAAAATTTCAAAAAATTATCTATTATAGTTCTATAGCTACTTAAAAAAGTGGACATAAAAGTGGGCGTGGTCAATTTTTCTTTCCTTAAAACCTTTGGACTTGATTGACCAAATCAATGCAGCCGTTCTTAAGTTTTGCGATTACTAATGAACGACATTTGATTTTATTTGATAAACAAATTAATAAAAAAATTTTATGTGATGGTTATTTTTCACCAAAAAATCTTTTCGGTTGATATAATGGTTATTTATAACCAAAAAAAACTTTTTGGTTATTTATAACCAAAAAAAACAACTCTCCCACTAAAATTGGTTGCAATGACCAAAATAAAATATATCTATGTACAAATATCTATACATATGTATATATATTGTTACGAAAGAAGAATTTATTCATTATAGCCTCTGAACCACAATACTCTCGAATAACAACAACATTAATTGTTTGTTTTCTTACAATGATGAAAGAAAGAAACAAACAATAAAGAGTAACGCCTGAAACAATTATTCGCATATACACACACATTAAATAAATACTCATCATTTAAATACACAATCTCATACATAAATACAAGCATAAACAAATAAACAGCCACACATACAGGTATAAAGAAATAAATAGCCACACATAAAGAAGGTATAAAGAAATAAACAACCACACAAACACAAAACAAGAGCAATAACAATCGAACCTGCCAGACCTGTCTGGAATAGAACATTCTGGTGCTTTTAAATCACCTATATAAGAGAATCGTGCTGGCGAGTAGTATGGCAGTATTAATTTGAAAGTCAAAGAGTTAAGTTGTCGAATTTTAGGAGTGTTTAACAGTTTGCTGTATTTTTTGAACAGTGGTGTTAAATAAATAAAGTGACTTACAGTAAAAGTAATAACAGAGTGTATTTATTTTGCAATTAAAAGAACCCAACGTAAAGTAAAAACGTAACAATATAATAAAATAGTAACTCTGCTTTTCATTTGTGTTCGCATCACGTAAAAAGTACAGGATAGATTTTAACAAAATTTTGTATAGTATAGGATATTGGTATCAAAAATACCTTATTTCCAAAAGATAATAAAGAGAAAAAGCAGTAAAACTACGCCGTCTTTTTTTTTACCGATTTAAAGGTACTACATACTTTAAGGCATCTTTTATTTTTGAAGCGGTTTATTTTAAACACGGTTGCATAACAGATGGCGCTGTTAAAATAATTAAATAAAATTGTATTTGATTTGTATTTTTACTTTGTGGAATTACAATGTTATTAAAATATTTTAAACACCTTTTACAAAGCCTTACAATAATTCTTAGAATTTTTTTTTATGAATTTTAGTATTTTATTCAGGGATGGATACCTGTATATAAAATAAATGCATAAACCATAAGCACTATAAAAGTAAGTCTTACAATTGATATGGACTATTTTCAAAGCAAAATCGATCAAATTTTGTTATTTGTTATTTTTAGGTGGCGGGCACAGCTAGTCTTAAATAAATGGATAGTTATAATCATTTTATAAATTCATCAATATTTGTGGTTTATTTTATAATTGTTACGTCCCTGTTATTTATTGTTTGTTTGTAGCACATATGAACAAAAAGTTTTTTTATACAAATGGTTGCTTTTTCCTTAAATTTCCTTAAATTTGTCAAGGAAGCACAACAGTAACGATAACAGAAAAAGTTCATTTTAACAACGTTACGTTTATCCACTCATCTGTATATATGTACATATATGTATATAATCAAAAGATCTATCCTTGGTATATTTGAAATATATATCTACGTTTTTATAGTTCAGCCCTACATTAAAATAAAAGAGGAGGAAATTCTTAAAACTTTTTTTTTTTTTTTGAGAAAAATGAAGAAAGTATTTTCTTAGTTTCATCGTACATTTTCGTAGTGAGAAGTTGAAGAGCATTTACTGTGATACTTGCTACTAGAGTGATGTCTTTCTTTAAACACTTAAATATATACTTAGGTTTAGATAATATTTCATCATTGTTATAAACACTTTAACAAAAGATATTTGTGTGTAAGTAATTTTTGAAACTACTTCATTTTAATAAAAAAAAACATAAAACTACTCTTAGTACTTGTAAATAAAAATATCTTAGAAATATTTATTTTATTTTAGTTTCTGCATAAACATTGACACTAGATTGCTGCTCATGCATCACAATGATTTCGGATCTGTACCACCTTAAACTTATATCCAACAGCTTAACTATAGTCTTAAAAAATCCCAAGTAGGTAGTTTTGGTTCTGGTGTTTTGTCTCCTCCTAAAACCTTTGAAATCTATGTATTGCTTACCTGCAGTATTAATAGGAAAATTGCCAATTAAGTTGATATATGTACATATTTCTATTTTTTGTTTTAAATTATATTTTTCTTATTCAATATCAATTGGTAAAATAAATTGGTTATGAAATATTAATATAAAAATACACATCTCAAAAATGTTCTTTACATTTTAATTTATTTCATCATTTTGAATTTATCAATTAAAATTTATTTTTTATGTAAATTATTTGACATTCTTATTTAGCATTTACACTGAGTGATTTTATTTAGTAAGAAATATTTAGTTTGTGGTCAATCGATATTGCAAGATGAATAATTCAATTTAATTGGAATACAAAGTATCAAATTAAGAATACAAAAATTGTAGTTATTTGTTAAGTTTTGCGTAACCAACAGAAAAAAGAATAAATAGAATAAGATTTAGACAAGGTGGCACGGAGAATGGAAACACTAGGCTAAATAATGAAGAAGAGTTTACACATTAATTTGACAAAAGCATTTCCTCTGTATCGTTTAAAAGTTGAAGCACAATTGGCCAGAGCTTTAGAAAAAGTCTCTGACATGATTTGAACGCCAAATTAATTACGATATGGAAATGTTGTAATCAAAAGTTCCCGTCGAATTTATAGAATGTGGGTTCCGTACCACATTCAAAATCTAAATTTATATTACAGACAATATAATAAAAGTGATAAATTGTCTAGAATTTCCTTCTGCTTTTTTAAGGTTAACAACACTTGTTTTCGTACCGGTACCGCTGTAACATATAAAATTATTTGTATATCCCTTCACCACAGGTAAAAGATTATATGTATGCCATTCCGGGTCTACAATATTCATTTCCGATCCCATGAAGTATATACATATATTCTGGATCTTTATAGATAGAAAAGTTGATTAAGCGATGTCCGTCTGTCCTTCTGATAGTCTTTCTGTACTCGGGTTGCTAAGATACCAGCCGAGGTACAGAAGATTTAAACCCACCAATCTGCCAGGCATAGTTTCGAAAATTTTCGAACTGCAATTTAGCAATAACAGACGATTCTATTCGAGGCTGTGGACAAAAAACCATGCTAAATTTAATTTTTTCACGTTATTTATCATGTAGCCTCACTACGGTTGGGAAATATTAATTTTAAATTTTGTTATATGGATTTTAACAGTTAAACTTACCTTTTTGTCCCTTTTGATGGTAGTTTAACCTTCAAACTCCATATAAAAAAACTGATATGTACGTCCAAGGCGAATAAATTTATCAGGTAAAAGCCAAGGTGGTGTTGAAAGCCCAGCTGAATGTTGTTTGTTTACGTTTTTTGGAGTCTGGTACTACCAATTTACATAGAAAATCTGTCTGTTTTTACAGTTCGTACTCCGGGATAAAAATATGGTGTTGTTCGTGTATTTTTATTGTTGAAACTTCCTACCGATATTTTTGTTTGGTTGGATAAACTTTAAACAATAAATGGCACTGCTTCTGAGATCTAATTATGTATTTTTTCGCTAAAACTAGAGAGGATTTAAAAATTGTTTCTGCTCCCCAGAGAAATGCTATAAATGGTGCTTAGGGAGTTCTTAAGAATAGATAATATAAGCTAGCAGTCGCCAGCTACATAAAATTTAGAAAATTCATGTTTTTCGCATGTACTCGTACAGGTTTAAGTAACGTGCTCACATGAGGAAAAACCTAGAGATGTAATGTATAGTATGTGTGATATTATACCTAGGCCCAGGTAACATTTATAAGATCTCTTTCTTTTACGCAACAACCAAAAATACATACACTTGAATACAGTAAAAAATAATATTAAAATAATATTGGATATCGATAACGGCGCCATCTGTCGTTTCTTGAAAACAAATGTAAAAATATAATAAATGTTAATTTTCTAAGGGAGGATTACCTCCCTCGCACATTATGCGACCTAATTCGATATCGAATTTTTAACCTTTGTAAGGTCTTCGCTATTAAATTTTTCTGGTTATTCGATGATTATTGATTACTTTGTATGGGTGTGGCTAAGCCCATTTTCTTTATATTCTTATATTTATATTCTTTATATTTTTGCTGAATGTACTCATTTCAAAAATAAATAAGATACCGAATGTTTGAATGATATAAATGCCATAATCTTTTTATATAAAATAACAAGCTATCGGCGTGCGCTTCGTTACACTCATCCACAAAAAATGCAATAAACATTTGGAAGAAAAGTATGGCCAACCTTTATCTCGAAAACGCACGCTATTCTTACTGCAAAACTGTTTCAGTTTATATGCATACAATCTGTTTTTTTTTTTTGCTAGACAATGCGCATTAACACGATAATAGTATTTTACATTGTATGGGAGGTACCACTCCCACCATCCTAATCCAGTCTGTATTTTACTGAATTATTTACATTACTTGTGCAAATTTTCAAGGCTGTACATATTGTAGTTCTCTAGGTTCACGATAATAATTTTTCGCTTTGTATGGGAGGTACCACACTCACTGTTCCAATTAAGCCTATGTTTTTATAGAGAATACGCATGGGTAATGAGGTTCACTTTTAACACCATACCTATTATAGTTCTCTGTGTAGACGATAACAATTTTTCACTTTGTATGGGAGGCACCACGCCCACTATTCCAAATCAGCCTTTGTTTATTTACGTTATTATGGGGGTTACTGGTGCAAAATTTCGAGGCGCTACCTATTACTGTTACCAAGCAACACGTTGATAAATATTTACTTTGTATGGGAGGTGCCACGCCCACGTAGAATAGCAAAAAATAGGTACCCTATTTTACCAAACTGAGAAAATCGGTTCACTGTATAGATTAAAATTAATTATCTGTAGGGCATGCCCCACCTATTTCGAATATAAAAATTGTATGTATGAGTATAATAGGTATAGTCCTAGTATTGGAGAAAATATTTCCCAAATCGGGCAATTGATTACCCATTATCTTTTTAAATCATACACTAGGTGTCATAAGTCTACGCACGCATAGTGTTTTATATTTAAAGGTTAAAAAATAACAAAAAAAAACATTAAAATAATATTTTTATAATTAAATTAAATATTTTATTTCAAACACTTTAATATAAGAGGTCATTTGATATTAACTTATTTCAAGTTCTTATAAAAATAATAAAAACAGGGTTACGAATGAGAAACTAATTCGTCGAAATTCTATGCTCATAATAAAAAACAATAAATATAGTTGCTAATTTGTTCATGTCTAATGGGGCAACCTTTAAATTTAAAATTAAAGTCATATGCACGAAAATTGCATCACTATTGGAACACCCTTTAAATTTTATTAATTGTTGCCATAGCGGCTATGGTAATACACTTTCTGTATAAATATCAGGCACCTACCTATTGCGGTTCAAAAAATAAAGTTATATACGTGAAAAACATGTCACTGATGGACCCCCTTTAGCCATTAGTAATTGTTGTAGCGGCCGAAGAGCAACATCTATTGTAAATATTTCTACTAACTATCTATTACGTATCAAAAAACAAGGCTATTTACGTATAAGTCATCTCTCTGTGGGAACACCCTTTAATTTTTTTATTTTTTATAGCGGCCATGGTATTTCTCTTTTTATAAATATATCAAGAGCAAAGGCTCCCAACCAAAAATTAGTGGTTAAAATGAAAATGCATTGGTTTGCTAAATATTTAGTAACAAAGTCACACAAACCTATATTGGTGAAAGCTGGTATGGTACTGATTTAAAATTTTGACATGTTTTGTTCGCTTTGTGAGATTCTGGTTGAAATTGTGTATGTGCTCACAGACCCTTAGGGGTTTGCGTGGGGGCTCTTTATCAAGAGTCTATATTTTACGAATAAAAAAAGTCTATTCGGGAAAAACATGTCACTGTCGGACACCCTTTAATTTTTAGTAATCGTCATAGCGGCCGTGGTAACACATCGCACTTTCTGTGAAAATTATAAGAGTCTACCTATTATGGTTCAAAAAATAAGGCGTTATATATGCAAATTGTGTCACTATCGGAAAACTCTTTAATTTTTATTGTTTTTATAGTAAAACTTAGTGTTCCACGCGTATCGAAATTAATAGTTATTTTAGTTACACGGGTACCCTAGTGTATTGTCAAAAAAGCTGTTAATGCACTTTATAGCATTAAATAATGTATGAATTTCCTGTACAGTTTTTGCCCGTAAGAAATTTGTTGACAATTTGAATAGTCAATTATATAAAACACACAAAAAACTTTTTTTCAACTCTCTTTTATCCATTTAATTTTTTTTTTAATGCTTCGCAATCAGATTTTTTAATGACAAGAATCAGAGCTCACAGAATACATAAACCTGACGTAACATTTTTTTATAGTAAAGGTTTAAAATTTATAAAACTCTACTACGAAATGGTGCCTTTAAGCGAACCGACATTAAAACATTCATTTACATTTAACAACATACTGGCAAATAAAGAAAATATTGTGTATTTGTTATTAAAAAAAAGAGGCAAAATGGTGAAAAAAATAGCGGAAATAAAACTAAAGGAAATGCGGCAACACATGGCTTAAGGGCTTCCATAGTGTTTGAATTTGAATAATTTATTCCGAAGAAAGGGATACTGATTTTTATATTTGATTCAGACTGTTCGCTGCCACTTAAATACAATTATGTTGTGCTGCCAAATATGTGAGTGTAGGTGTGTGTTTGAGTGTACATGTGTGCATATATGCTATAAGGCAATTGTTAAAAATATGCAAACAACATACATACGTACATAAATATCTAGAGTCACTTTTAACATTAAAATGTTTAAAAGCCATAGAAAAATTTGCATAAAATTTTGTTTACTCCATTTGACTCTCGAATACATAGTCAGGTTGCGCAAAAGCTTTTTGCCTCGTCCCCCTTTTGTATTTAATTTTTTTTTAATTTTTTCATATTTAAAGTGCAAACAAAAACAATTTAACAAGTTGGTCTTTGTTTTTTATTTTGGAAAAAATAACAACTTAAAAATTTGCATTAAATTTACTTTAGTTTAAATTGAAAAGCAAAAACACTTAAAATTGTGATGGTTGGTTGAATATTCTCGTATTCAAATTATCATATTAAGCAGCAGGCACAGCCAATGAATAGGGAGAAAATATACTTGTCTCTAATCAAAGGATGCTTCTTAAAATACAAAAAACTTTTAATCTTGTTAAATAGAATAATAGCATAAGTATTGTTAGAAGTTTATAAACTAGAAGTTTGTTGCAAATGCGATGAAACAAAAGTGAAGGAAAAAAAGTAGCCCAAAAAGTTGGAAACTTCAATTCCTTGGAACATATTTGACCATTTTGGGGAATTTGGGTGTTAATATATGTTGTTTTAGCGAAATTTTGAACTTTTCGCAAACTTTTTTGTAGAGTTTTGTAGTGTTTTGTACATTTTTTGGTTTTTAATGAAACTTAAATATTTTGATAAAAAGTACAATTTTTGGGTAAATTTAAAATTTTTATGCATATTAATTTTTGAAGTCAGGCTTAAGTTCGTTTAATTCCTTCTAAGTAGAAAGAATAAACAATGTGTTTGAATTCATTTTCTGGGAGGGAAATTGACTCCGCTAAAACTGGTGAATGCTCTAGAAATGGTATATCAAAGCAAAAAAGGATACAAGCCTAAAATCGGAGCTAGCTTTATGACTCCCAAGATTTAAAACCTGGTTCACAGTGGGCACCCTGTTGTTCTATTGGCCACCTTAAAGTTATTTATTTTCTATTACGGCATTTATCAAAGGAGAAAAACCCTATGAACCTTAAAACAAACACAAATTTGCCCCTCTAAGGGGGTTATTGCCATCCGATATCTGTATATTGGTTGGTCTACAATTTAGTAACAAAAAAAGCAAATAAAAATCATTACAAGCGAAAAAAATACAAGCTGAAAAAATCTACGCCTACTTAGATTTTTTGATAACAGCCTCGAATGGAATGATCTGATGTCCATGAATTGCGTTGGAACATTTTCGAAACTATGACGGGCAGATTAAAGGGCATTAGCAAAGCTGATTTCAACTCGAAACACACGGACAAACGGACATCGTTAAATCAACTTTTCAAAGTAATGAATATTGTAGGAATTACACACGGAATGACAATCTTAAATACACCCTTTCCACCTGTGGTGAAGGGTATACAAAAACACTTTCGTTGAACATGAGGTCGATAATAGGTGGCAATATTTTACTAAATGTTTTTAACCTAAACCTTTTGTTGAATTTTAAGAAATTGCGTTCAATTATTTTACATAAATTGCGTTTAATTGTTTACCCTTTGTGTTATTTTTTTTTGTAAAGTTACCTTACTAAAATAATTTTTATAATATAACAAAATTAAATGGAGCGATTTAATAGCATTGGATTTTTTCAATGGGATTAACGAAGTAAAAGGTTTTTGTTACATGCCCACAGTAAGCGGATATTGAAGGAGAAAATTCAAAGCTGCATAAAATAAATTGAGACACATTATTCCATTGGTCGAAGTAAAAAGGAGAAATTATTATGTATAAAATAATTTTGACTCTCGAAATTTATCTTTAACAACTGAAAGAAAATTCGTATGTGAACATTTATTATTGTTCTTTCTTCGGCAGCTTTATTTGCATAATTTAGACAGATATGCTCAGTATTAACTTTTTTTTGATATTGATTTTATTTAGAAAAATGTGGCTGATTTTAGGCATACTTTGTTTAAAAAATTTAGACCCTTACAAAAATACATAAAATCGATATAATAAAATTTTTTTGTAAACTTAGACATTTTTATCCATAATTTTTAAAAAATATTTTAAAGCATTTCTACTTAAAATTTGCTACAAATTCGTAAAGTGGCTGAATCTATATATGAAATTTGTAGTCAAGCTTAAGTTCCTTTTAGTCTCTGTAAGAAAGAATAATTTAAATTACAAATTAGTTGATAATATCAAAGAAAAATTGGGAAAATTAAATTTTTAGAAACCAGCAGAACTGGTGTATTATCTAAATAAATAAATTAGTCAAGTGCGAGTTAGACTCACACACTTAGGGTTCCGTACTATGTTTAGTACAACTTTAAAAATTCAAGTTGTTAATTTTTTCATGTCTTATGAGTCACCCTTTAATTTTAAAATGAAATTTATAATTGCATCACTGTTCGAACACCCTTTAAATTTTAGCAATTTTTGTTATAGCGGCCATGGTAATATACTATCTATAGAAATATACATGAGCCTACCTATTGCGGTTCAAAAAACAAGGTAATATACGTGAAAAACATGTCACTGATGGAACACCCTTTAGATATTAGTAATTGTTACAGCGGCCGAAGTACAACATCTACTGTAAACATTTAAAGAGTCTATCTATTACGGTTCAAAAAATACGGCTATTTACGTACAAATCATGTCTCTGTCGGAACACCCTTTAGTTTTGTTATTTGCTATGGCGGCCATGGCAATTCTCTTTCTATGAATATATCAAGAGTCTACCTATTACTATTAAAAAAATAAGTTACTATACGTGAAAAACATGTCACTGTTAGAACACCCTTTAATTTTTACTATTTGTTATAGTGGCCATAGTAATACTCATCCTGTAAAAACTTCAAGATTCTACCTATTATCGTTCAAAACCTATGCCATATACACATACAAATCACGTCACTAACGGAACACCCGTTAATGTTTAGGTTTAATATCTATACTTGCTTATAACGCGAACATAGTTTAAATCACTGCAAATTTTAAGTGGTTGCTTCCTATAGCTCAAGAAATAAAGATATACAGGCAAAAAATACGTCACTTTCGGAACACCATATAAGTTTTAGTATTTGTTGCTATTATGGCCAGAGTTATACGCCTTCTGTGAAAATTTCAAGAGCCTACCTATTATGGTTCAAAACTTAGGCCTTATACATGCAAATCACACCACTATCGGAACACCCTTTAATTCTTAGGTTTATTTTTTTAGACTTGAGTATAAAGCGAACTAAGTTTTAATTACTGTTTGTAAATTTTTAGTTTATGCCTCCTACAGTTCAAGATATAAATATATATTCGTGAATAACACCTCTATATCGGAACACCCTATAAGGTTTAGTTTTTGTTGCTATAGCGGCCACAGCTAAACATTTTCTGTGAAAATTTCAAGAGTCTACCTATTATGGATCAAAACTTAGGCCTTATACATGCAACTCACACCACTATCGGAACACCCTTTAATTTTTAGTTTTGTTTTTTGATGGTTGTTTATATAGTGAACTAAGTTTTAATTACTGTTTGTAAATTTCAAGTGTATCCCATCTGCAGTTCACGAAATATGCACATATTCGTGAATAACACCTCTCTATCGGAACACCCTATAAAATTTAGTATTTGTTACTATAGCGGCCACAGCTATACACATTCCGTGAAAATTTCAAGCATCTACCTATTATGGTTCAAAACATAGGCCTTATACATGCAAATCACACCACTATCGGAACACTCTTTCATTTTTAGTTTTGTTTGTTGATGGTTGTTTATATTGTGAACTAAGTTTTAATTACTGTTTGTAATTTTCAAGTGTATCCCACCTACAGTTCACGAAATATGCACATATTCGTGAATAACACCTCTCTATTGGAGCACCCTATAAGTTTTAGTATTTGTTGCTATAGCGGCAACAGCTATACATCATCTGTGAAAATTTCAAGAGTCTACCTATTACGGATACAGAGATAAAAGGGGCTGACAGACGGACAGGCATTGTAGCGAAAACAATAGGGTGGCGTTTTTACACTTTGTGTACGGAACCCTTAAAAAGGATGTTGGAAGAACACAAATAAACAAAGTAGCTTTCATTGCTAACCGAAGGTTGGATGAAGCAACAACAAATGTAAGGTGGTAAATATTAAAGTAAAAATATTTAAAAAGAGAGAAGCTTAACCCTGCTGTTAGATTAGGACCATTTGGTCCAAATTTTTTTTTGTAACCTTAATAACTTTTGAGCGGTATAAAATATAATTTTGAAATTCCGACTCACGTGTTGTATTTTTGTTACAATATTATTTTTAAAATATTAGGTATCTTAAGTAAGGCGGAACAAAAAAAAAAATAAAAAGCTACTGATCTTGTATCAGGGACCATTTGGTCCAGTGAATATATCACTTTGATGGAATATAAAAAATGAAGTTTTTGTTGCCTTTATTTACAAGAAAAATATTATTTTATTCAAATTGTTTTTCACTACATGCTAAACAAAAAATTTTCCTGTTTTTTTTACAAATAAAACTTTCGCAAGTAAAGCATTTTATATCGGATTTACCCTTACAGCAATTACAGATTCCCCGCTTTCTCGCTCCGTCTTTAGAAGAAGAATTTTTTGATTAGCTCGCGGATATTGAAGATGAGGTTTGTATATCCGTCAATAACTTCGCTGAAAACTGTTGTTGTGGTAGTCTTCTTCGTTTTATCATATGCGCATTTGCCAAAGAAAGTGCTAGTTTTCGTAAAAACTCTGGTCTCCGACGATTTTGATCACCGGCTGCCCATGAAGCATCGATGTCACAAAAGAGTATATATGCGTTCAAGGCAGATATGTCAAGCATATTTGCAAATACAATATTTGGCCATCGATTTGTTTTACGTTTTTTTGTGTCCTCCTATAAGAAATAAATTATTAGAAGCTGCAGACGACAAGCTTCAAAGCATACCTTTTGTTGAATTGTAGTAGGAAACAATCTCCGGTTTTTTTTTCGCTCCACTTTCGTCAACTGTAGCTGTTTTATGCATTGAGCTGATTAGTATAGTTGCTTTATTTTTATGGCTAACATATGATACCAATGTTGCAATGTCACAGAAAGCAAACGTAGATGTATATAAAGGGAGTTGTTTTACATTCAGCAGTTTCGGAGGTATGAATGTTTTATGTTGGCGCACTGTGCCTACATATGTGAGTTTCCTTTCATGTAATTTTTTCACTAAATTAAAAGAGGAAAAGAAATTGTCAGCTGTTATATTTTGGCCCTTTAATCCCTCCGTTAGCTCTAATATAACTCGGTGTCCTTGGTTCTGCTCAGGCTTTGCATTTTTAGCTTTTCCAAGATACGGATGTATTTTCCAGACATATCCAGATTTTGAATCTACAGCTAACCAACATTTCAAACCATATTTTGCAGGTTTTGAAGGCATAAATTGTCGGAAGGAACACCGTCCCCTGAAACCAACAAGTTGCTCGTCAATTGTGACATTCTCATGACAATTGTATAATGTTTGAGGAAGGACCTGCCAACGTTCCCAAACCTCACGAATAGGAGCAAACTTGTCGTCACTACGCATTTGTCGTCGACTTGCAACATTATCAAAGCGGAGCGCACTTGTAATCATGTGAAATGTACCTTCAGACATTATTGCACGGAAAATTGGGTGACCAAAAGTAGCATCAAATAGGCCATGAACATTTTCGTTTTTTCCACTGCCATATATAAATTTTTCGTGTGAATCATGTTAATAAAATAATGAAGCAAGAATATACATACCGATAAACTCCTGCAATAATGAGAATAGCAATATAAGCACGGAATGTGTCTTCATCAATATCCGTCCATTTATCCCCGAATTTCACTTTACCATATATATTTGTATTTTCGACAATTATTCTTTCAATTGAAGGTGGAAAAAAACACAAAAATGCTGATAGTATATCACTGCATCTAGATGTTGCAAATCTAGTTGGTCCTGGTTGTACTGAAATAATATTCTGAGCAGTAGTTCCAATAGGTTGTTGTAATGGATTAGCACTCCATACCATTTGGTTTTTTGCTATAAAGAGTGGGTCAGCACCAATTGAAGCCGTTTCTGGTTCATTTTCTATTTCAAAATCACTTATATCATCATTTTCTGAAACATATTCAAACTCAGAATCTGAAATATCCGAGTCAGTTTCTGCATTTAGCAGTTCACAAATATCACCCTCATTCAAAAAACTTTGTCTTTCCATTTGCTCCAAATGTATAAAAACCGTGTAACTTTTACGAGGTCAAATTACAAACTAAACTAAATAGTGTTCATATGCATACATTCTCATAGGCAAATAAAAAGGGGAATCCCACAACTTTATACAAGTCGACCAAGTGAATTTACGTTACAAGGTGGCTGCGTTACAACAACAAGTACAATAACACAAACAACCTAGATGTTTGAGCTGTTAAAAAATATGACAGTGCATAAATAACCGGTAACCGGGTTGTAAGTTAAGTTATTGATGGTTTAGAATTACGTTTTTTATTTGCAGTATGGTAGTCTATCATATTACATGGGAAAATAGCATTAAATTTGTACATACTTAATTTAGACCAAATGGTCTCTTAATATAGGATTCGCATATTTTTTTTAATCTAACAGCAGGGTTAAGGTAGTGGTAGACTTCGTTCTCACCAACTGAAGATTGATAATTGAATACAGGTTTTCTCGTATTCCTTTATCTTAGTTTGGTTGGGTAAATAGATGATGCTTACAACTAAATACTACCCTAAGTAGATAGATATGAAGAGTGCTGATGACGGACGTAGCTGTCTAGAAAATTGCATTCCGCTCTGCTGGTGTCTAAAAATTTAATTTTCTCAATTTTTCTTTAATATTATCAGCTAATTTGTAATTTAAATAACTCTTTCTTAGAGAGAATAAAACGAACTTGAGCTTGACTACAGATTTCATATATATGTCGTATAAATAGTTCGACTAATAAAATTTTAAATTTGCTGAATCTATTTAAAAAATACAGTTGAAGAAAATCGAAGAAAAACTACACCTCAAATGATGCAATTCATACGTTTTTGTAATGCGGGCTAACTTAAAGTAAATATTGTTTAAACGCGCGTAGAAAAAAATTTAAACAAATAGATAGGGATGGATAATTTTGTTTTCTCTTACCTTGTATAAAACTTTGCTACAATATATTAGTTTAAAGACTTTAATTAATCCTAAATAATGGTACAATTCAACCCTAATCGCGCCGCTTTTAATGTTGGTGAATTTCAATAGTCAATTTTTTGTCGAAATTGATTTCAACACGAACAAGGAGTAAAGGATATCCGGAAATTTTTTTGATCAATTTCCATATGTATAAACCAGGGCTCAGAATTTTCCATTTATGACCATTGAAATTTCAATATTTATGATATTTCTCATAATGAAGAAAATTTTATATTTTTTTTCACGGTCATAAATGAACAACAAAAAATGCTCTGCTTACGATCGTACATAAATGATTTTTTCCTTTTTTTAAGAATATATAGATGAAAGTTATAAAACGAATTATTTATTGAAAATGAAAAGGCAATGTTTTCTATTTGGTATCTCAATACGAAGTGAAAAAATATTTTATTTCATATAAATATTAAAAACAAAAAAAAAAACATGGGTAACTAGATTAAAATAATTTTTTAAATTTAAAGTAAAATTTGTTACAGTATAACACCCCTACTCAAATTTACTTTACATAATTAAACCTAGTTTTTCAAAACAAAATTTGTGCTTCGGTGCTGTAGTAGCTTTTGTAAGAGAATCCGCTATCATATCATCTGTTTTGATGGGATAAAACTCAATTTCTTTTGCATTTTTCTTTTCCCTTATAAAATGATGACGCACATCAATATGTTTAGATCAAGGATGATAAACATTTGTTGATGATAATTCTATTGCACTTCTGTTGTCACAAAATATTGGGGTTGGTTTATTTGGAATATCTGAAACAAGTTCAAAATAAAGACCTCTTAAACATACAACTTCTTGTGTAATCGCAGACATGGCCATGTACTCGGCCTCAGTTGAAGACAGAGCGACGGTTTGTTGCTTTTTACTGCTCCAGGAAATAGCACCAGACTGCAAAATAACCGCGTAACCAGTTACGGATTTTCTTTCATCGGTATCATTAGCCCAATCTGCATCTGAGTATGCCATTATTTCATTGTTACCATCTTGACTGTAGCAAAGTTTCGCGTGTTTTGTTCCTTTTAAATATCTAAATACTCTCTTTACTGCATTCCAATGTTCTTGACTTGGATTGTTATTAAAACGACTTAAAAAACTTACTGCGTGACAAATATCTGGCCTTGTGCACTGTGTTAAATACATCGTACTACCAATTGCTTGCTGATAAGGAAAATTCTCACATAATGAGTCTTTTTCGTTTTTCTTTTTAAGTTTGTGATTCGGATCCATAGGTACTTGTACTGAGTTACAATCAATCATATTAAATTTTTGCAATATTTGATCAATGTAATCTTCTTGGTCTAAAAATATCTTTCCATTTTCTCTGGTTATTCGAATATTTAAACAATTTTTAGCTTCTCCTAGCAATTTTATACGCAATTCTTTGCATAGTTTTGATTTTACCTTTTCCTTAAAATCTGTATCGTTGCTTATTAATAGCATATCATCGACGTAAATTGCTAAATATGTTCTTTTACCATTCCCCTGCAGTAATAATACACGCAAGAATCAATTTTGGACCTCACAAAACCAATCTTCTGTAAAACTTGGTCTAACTTGTTGTTCCAAACTAAACTGGCTTGCTTTAAGCCATACAAAGCCTTGTTAAGTTTTAAGACCGTGTTTTCGTTTTTGCATTTAACTCCATCTGGTTGGTTAATAAATATTTCTTCATTTAACTCACCTTGTAAAAATGCTGTCACTGCATCCATTTGCTCGATTTCTAAACTGTATTTTGCTGCTAATGCCATCAACATTCTTAAAGATGTATAGCGAATTACTGGCGAGTATGTTTCCTCATAATCGATTCCTTTTTTTTGAGTATAGCCTTTAACAACTAAACGCGCTTTATACCTCTTTGAACCATCGGGTTCGTCTTTAATTTTAAAAACCCACTTTGTTTTTATTGGATTTTTGCAATTGGAACGACTTACTTCAGTCCAAGTATTGTTGACTTCCAATGAATTAATTTCGCTGTTAATTGCCTCAAGCCATTTTTCTTTATCTGCTCTACTTAATGCTTCTTCATATGTAGAAGGTTCATCTAACATATGATTATCTGCTAAAAAACTATTTTGAACTTTTTTTGCTAACCGCTCACTTCTTCTTGGAATACTAACTTCTTCTTCACTAGGTTCTTGAATTCTTTCAGTTGTTACATTTCTATCATCGATTGTTACCCCTACTTCATTGTTATCCTCTGTAAACGAAGAGAATAATAATGAATCGTTATCGTGATCATTATCTAAAATTTCTTCTTGAATTTCAATTTTATCTTTTTGAAACGAATGAACTGCGAACCAATACTCTTCTAGTGATTTTGCGTTATTAAGTGACATAAACTCATTTTCAAAAAATATTACGTCACGACTTACAGTTGTTACCTTTTTATCTGGATCATATAGCCGATAACCTTTAGATTCGTGGCAATATCCAATAAATATCATTTTTTTCGATTTAGGATCAAATTTTTTTCTCTGTTGATGAGGAATATGTACCATAGCACTGCAACCGAACACTCTTAAATGACCAACCTTAGGTTTTCTTTTAAACCATACTTCATCAGGACACTTCTGTAAAATTCGATGTGGAATTCAATTTAGTAGGTAGCCAGATGTATTCACAGCTTCTGCCCAAAACGATTTTGGTAGCTTTGCATCATATAGCATGCATCGAGCTTTTTCGATTAACGATCTATTCATGCGCTCTGCGAGACCGTTTTGCTGTGGATTATAAGGCACAGTCCTCTGATGCATGATGCCACATTTTTTAAGATAATCAGACATCCTTTTGTTAACGAATTCACCTCCATTATCTGACCTTAGACATTTTAACTTCTTTCCAGTTTGATTTTCTACAAAGATTTTAAACTCGACAAATATTTCAAACACAGAACCCTTGTTCTTTAAGAAATAAGTAAACACCTTGCGGCTGTAATCATCAGTAAATGTCAACAAATATAAACTTCCACCATTGGATTTAACTTCCATTGGCCCGCACAAGTCTGTATGAACTACTTCTAAAATATCGCTGGCTCTTGAACCTTCTTTAGGAAATTTTAATTTTGCTTGCTTGCCTTGTGCACATGCCACACAGTTTACTTTAACAAGACGATCATACTGCAGCATTCCTTCAGACTTCATTTTTTCCACTGATAGACTATTTGCATGACCCAATCTTGTATGCCACATCTCATAATTTGAAGAATCACTAGCCAAAAACACAGAGGCATTAGTAGGTGTAACTAATTTATACATACCATCTACTAATTTTCCCTTAGCAACCAATTTATTATTTATATCAACAACATTGCACCCATTTTTATGGAAAATAACTCGTTTGTTTCTTCTAATAATCTCGCTAATGGATAAAAGATTTGCTCCAAGATCTGGCACGTATAACACTTCTTCAATAGAAACTTCTTGATGTCCACCAGGAATTGAAACTTCAATAACAATCGTACCTTTACCAACTGCTTTTAATGTTTTATTGTCAGCACAACGAATTTCGCCTTGATAACTTTGAAGATTTGTAAAAACCGTTTTTGATTGCGCCATATGTACAGATGCTCCGCTATCAAAATACCACTCATCACAACTTAAATCTTTCGCAACATATGCAGCAAACATAGATTGATTTGAGTTTTTAACATTTCCACGATTCGGACATTTTGTTGAATAATGACCATATTTTTTGCAATTATAACATTTTACGTTTTTTATGTCTTTCTTTTTATTTTGATTTCTAGTAGCTAGAGCTGTATTGGTTGTGTTAGGTTCATACTTTATATCTTGCAGCAACTTGGATTTAACTGCGTCTGCCGTTAATAATTTACCAGAACTCTCCATACTCATTATCATATCATTATATTCTGTTGGTAATCCTTTTAACAGAATAGATGCTAACCATTCGTCAGAAACGGTAAAACCAATTCCATTCAACTTTTGTGCCGTTGATACAACTTCAGCAACGTAATGTTCCACTGAATTACATTCCAACATCTGAACAGAACATAGTTTTCTCAATAGTCCTATACGCCT
Organism: Phasia obesa; assembly: GCA_949628195.1. NCBI lineage: Eukaryota > Metazoa > Arthropoda > Insecta > Diptera > Tachinidae > Phasia > Phasia obesa. The sequence goes on along the minus strand of OX451218.1, from coordinate 31,206,054 downwards.
ATCTAAACCGGAATCTTGAAATAAGTTCTTCAATTTTTCAAAAATTTCTTTGGCCGTGGCAGCTTCTTGTACATATACATATAGATCTTTATGTATTGCAAGTATAAGACGACATCTGGCTTGTGTTTCTTTCACAGCATCTTCGCATGTTCCCTCAACGCAACACCACAAATTGTCCAACTCAAATTGAGCTTTTATGGCAAAACTCCACGTACACCAATTTTCGCTTCCAACTAATTTCTCTATCTGGATTAAAGCGTTCGCCATATTTAAAAAAAAACTCACTCGTATAATTCCAAGATAACCGAATTGCACTTTTATTAAAAAATTCAATAATGAGTCAGGCCCATAACCTATTGAAAATGAAAAGGCAATGTTTTCTATTTGGTATCTCAATACGAAGTGAAAAAATATTTTATTTCATATAAATATTAAAAACAAAAAAAACATGGGTAACTAGATTAAAATAATTTTTTAAATTTAAAGTAAAATTTGTTACAGTATAACATTATTCATATGTGATAAGAATGAATTAGCTCATTTTTGTTAACGCGTAATTAAATAAATGTTTCTAGATTTCTTTTTTTATTTTGAAATTTCTGATAAATGAGATTTTTAACACTTTGTTACTGCATACACCGAGAGTTGCACATTACAAAATGTTCATATACATACATACATACATACATACATACATACATACATACATACTTACAAAGGAGAATAAAAAAATTAAAATGTACATACTCACACATGATTGCGCCGTGAGTGAGCATTTCAGCACTCTGGTACAAACAACCATTTTTATGGGGTCAGAATTATTATTGTATAAATTACTACCGGAATGACAGATTTATATATGTACATATAAATATCCTTCCCAACTATGATGGAGGGTATACAAATTTGAATACGGCTGATAAGCAAACATTTTAGCGCAAAAAGTTTGATAAAAAATAAAACTTTTCTGCCGAAAATATTATATTTTTACGTTTGCATAAGTGAATGTTATATGCGTATTTGTAGCTATATGTATTTGTGAAAAATTACAACCATTTTTCCATTTATTTTATGGATAAGTGCGGTAAATATTATTTTTAAAATTTTTTTTTCCAAAAAATATGAGTTTCAGCTTTCTAGTTATAATAAATTTAATTAATTAAATAAAATCCAGTCAAATATGAAGAAACATGTTTGATTGGATACACAAGTGAATGGGTGTAAATAAATAGATTTTCTTGAAGTTGAAATTTAATAAACGTAGATAAAACCACGAATTTTTAATATGGTGGTTCCATTACAAATGAAGTTTAACAAAAACATGTCTAAGGGATGAAGAAATCATAAACATTGCTATTGAAATTTTGGAAAATCAATTAAATATATTGAACATATTAAAATTAAACAAAACTTCTAAAATAAATTTTTCAAGACATTTACTTTTTGGAAACCACCATATTTAAAAAATCAGTCAAGTGCGAGTTAGACTCACACACGAAGGGTTCCGTACTATGTTTAGTACAACATTAAAAATTCAAGATGCTAATTTTTTCATGTCTTATGAGTTACCCTTTAATTTTAAAATTATAGTCGTAATCGCGAAAATTGCATCACTGTTGGAACACCCTTTAAATTTTAGCAATTTTTGTTATAGCGGTTATGGTAATACACTATCTATAAAAATATACATGCGCCTACCTATTGCGGCTCAAAAAATAAGGTAATATACGTGAAAAACATGTCACTTAGTAATTTGTAGTTTAGTAATTAGTAATTGTTACAGCGGCAGAAGTACAACATCTACTGTAAACAATTCAAGAGTCTACCTATTACGGTTCAAAAAATAAAGCTATTTACATACAAATCATTTCTCTGTGGGAACACCCTTTAATTTTGTTATTTGCTATGGCGGTCATGGCAATTCTTTATCTATGAATATATCAAGAGTCTACCTATTACTATTAAAAAAATAAGTTACTATACGTGAAAAACATGTCACTGTCAGAACATCCTTTAATTTTTAGTAATTGTCATTACGGCCATGGCAACACATCTTCTATACCAATTGGAAGAGTCTACCTATTACGGTTCAAAAAATAAGTTGTTATATATGCAAAAGACGTCACTGTCGGAAACCTTTAAATTTAAATTGTTTTTATGGGGGTCATAGTAATACACCATTTGTGAAAATTTCAATAATCTATCTATTATGGTTACAAAATTAGTCAATGTTTATGCAAATCACGTCACTGTCGGCACACCCTATAATTTTTACTATTTATTATAATGGCCATAGTAATACACCTCCTGTAAAAACTTCAAGGGTCTACCTATTATCGTTCAAACCTATGCCATATATACAAATCACGTCACTAAGGGAACACCCGTTAATTTTTAAGCTTAATATTTTATACTTGCTTATAATGCAAACATAGCTTAAATCACTGCAAAAAAAGGCAAATAACACATCACATTCGGAATACCCTATAAATGTTAGTATTTGTTGATATAGTTATACACCTTCTGTGAAAATTTTAAGAGTCTACCTATTATGGTTCAAAACTTAGGCCTTATGCATGCAAATAACACCACTATCGGAACACCCTTTAATTTTCAGGTTTATTTTTTTAGACCTGTTTATAAAGCGAACTAAGTTTAATTTACAGTTTGTAAATTTTTAGTGTATGCCTCCTATAGTTCAAGAAATAAACACATATTCGTGAATAACACCTCTCTATCGGAACACCCTGTAAGTTTTAATTTTTGTTGCTATAGCGGCCACAGATATACACCTTCTGTAAAAATTTCGAGAGTCTAACTATTACGGTTCCAGAGATAAAAGGCGCTGACCGACGGAGAGACATTGTAGCTAAAACAATGGGGTTACGTTTTTACACTTTGTGTACGGAACCCTAAAAACTGTAAAGATGAAATACATTTTATCCATGAAAGTTAACACGTTGTAAACATTACAGATATCACCTCATACCATATTTAGATTTTTTGTATTTTTGAAATATGATGTCGAAATTTGGTAAAGCGGTTTAATACTCTACTATCTGCTGCAGTCCTAGAATTGTAATTTTGGCTGCTGGTTTATATCATAGGAAATAAAAATGAACATAAATCATGTAACAACATATTATAGAAGCATATTGTGCAAAAGTAGATAAAACACTCTTTAGGTGTAAATGAAAAGCACACTAAAATTATTTGCACCTTAAATCTTTTTTTATTTTCCTTTCTTTTGGGTAATTCAGTAGTCTGAGTATTTAATGATTGTCTAGGTTGTAAAAACATATTTCAGTGCATTTTTTGCCATATTTAAGGTGTCTGTGTTGAAAACGTTAATTATAACTTAACGCACCCCGTGGGTACGCTTGCACCTGGTCTAAACTGGATGACAACAACCTTCTAGGTCCAAACGACTAATGTTACGGGAAGCGGTAGCCCATAGGGGTTACACGATTATGTGACCTAAACAAGTGGTTTGAGTATGGAAGCCAGCTACTTATTTTGTTGATATGAGCAACAAGGGAGTTGGCTGACTCATCCAGTAGTAAGACCACCACCAGTAAAGGCGACGAGCAAAGCACTGACGTAAATCTGTATCACATCTGGAAAGATTTTATCAGCAACATCAAATTCGGCTCCAGTCTATTAACCCTGCCAACCAGAGTACAAAAAAAGATGAAATTGGTACGCATGAATTTTATACATAAATTACTTTTTGCACTCCTATCTATGTTTTATATTTCATTAAAATTAATACAAAAATATTAAAAATTGTAAACTATATTTATATTAATTCTATCTCTCAAAAAAAAAAAAAAAAAATCGTTTATGTTCTAAAAAATTTGGATTGTTTATAGAGCTGAAATTATTTTAGAGTATGTATCAACGAGCTGAGACTTTAAAATTTTAATTACCTTTTGTCAATCGGTGCTTAACACTCGCAAGAGAGACAAAGTTTACAATTTATGACCCAATTTTTCTTTTGTTTTTTGGGCTATAGGTTGTCTTTCAAATAGTTGGAGAAATTTACTGATACCGAAGCAAGTTTAATTTTTATCGGCAAAAGAGCTACACCACTTTTTTGGGGAAAACCCTTAAAAAACGGTAGTTTTAACATTTTCTTACTTCAGAGGCGTGTAACTTGTTAACGAAATGAACAATTAGGACAAATCTTGATACTATTTTATTTTAAATTTTATTGGAAATGCAGCCGATATCTTATAATACCAATCTGACCATAAATAAGTTCAAAATCCGGAAAAAGCTAAGCTCGGCCAAGAAATACAAAACTCAATTTTATCCCATACTAGTAGAGATAACCCAGCAATGTAGACATATTTTTTGTAGATAAAAAATCTTCATATTTAAATTATAAATAAAATTTTGGCGACAAAATATACATATATCCGAGGTACCCAAATTTTGGGGCATAACCACAGGCACCCGTTCGTCCTAGGCGGCCGGATTTTTTTAAAATAAAATATTTTTAAACCACTGTGCGTCCAAAGATAAATGTGAGACTAATTTTATTAAATATTTGCAAAATCGTACAATTAGTATAAAGAATTAAAATCAGTAGCTGATTTAAAGATCTTCCATAGTAACTTTTCCTTTTATTCCAATATAACGAGTGATTTTTTAAGAGCTTGAGAACTTTTTTTAAAAAAAAAACGCATAAAATTTGCAAAATCTCATCGGTTCTTTATTTGAAACGTTAGATTGGTCCATGACATTTACTTTTTGAAGATAATTTCATTTAAATGTTGACCGCGGCTGCGTCTTAGGTGGTTCATTCGGAAAGTCCAATTTTGGGCAACTTTTTCGAGCATTTCGGCCGGAATAGCCCGAATTTCTTCGGAAATGTTGTCTTCCAAAGCTGGAATAGTTGCTGGCTTATTTCTGTAGACTTTAGACTTGACGTAGCCCCACAAAAAATAGTCTAAAGGCGTCAAATCGCATGATCTTGGTGGCCAACTTACCGGTCCATTTCTTGAGATGAATTGTTCTCCGAAGTTTTCCCTCAAAATGGCCATAGAATCGCGAGCTGTGTGGCATGTAGCGCCATCTTGTTGAAACCACATGTCAACCAAGTTCAGTTGTTCCATTTTTGGCAACAAAAAGTTTGTTAGCATCGAACGATAGCGATCGCCATTCACCGTAACGTTGCGTCCAACAGCATCTTTGAAAAAATACGGTCCAATGATTCCACCAGCGTACAAACCACACCAAACAGTGCATTTTTCGGGATGAATGGGCAGTTATTGAACGGCTTCTGGTTGCTCTTCACTCCAAATGCGGCAATTTTGCTTATTTACGTAGCCATTCAACCAGAAATGAGCCTCATCGCTGAACAAAATTTGTCACATTTGAACATTTCGAACCGAACACTGATTTTGGTAATAAAATCCAATGATTTGCAAGCGTTGCTCGTTAGTAAGTCTATTCATGATGAAATGTCAAAGCATACTGAGCATCTTTCTCTTTGGCACCATGTCTGAAATCTCACGTGATCTGTCAAATACTAATGCATGAAAATCCTAACCTCAAAAAAATCACCCATTACAACAGTTGATCGTACATACTTTTATATCTTTGAACCACAAATAAATCAATAATAAAAGTGATGGATTTTACTGGCCTAAAGAAAGAGACGCATAGATACAGCTACTGACTGATGAAGTCATGACTACAGCTTTTTCATATGTGCATGAAAATATTTACATTGGCTGTATGGAAATCGCAAACATTTGAGTTGAATGGAGGAATGGACAACTAGAGCGTTCAGCTGAGAAATGTTGGGGGGATACCGAACGATCTGGTATCCGACTGGAAAGTTACAAATACCTTACGTTCATTAAGTCTCGTGCTGTAACTAGCCTTTTACTCTATACATATACATGTCTATATTCTTCCCTATATGGCTATTATTTGCTTAAGCCTAAAGTCTCCACAGCATCCCCATATAATGTGTCTGCCCGTGGTCCAAAGCCTTTGTATGTTATCCTTTTTCCAGGCACAGTCTGCAAATATCATCTTACCTCGGTTTTTAACTTGACCAGATAATATTTGAGAGTCCATGACCTGTCACTAAAGCAGTTAACCATTTGTAGGCACCCAGATTATATGCAAGATCCTTCCTGGCCTTCCTGTCAACTCGTTGTGAAGAATTCCAGAGTTTTTGGTAGAAATCGAACTCACAACCCCGCACTGATAGATCAGCACACTACCTACTAGCCCTTCGAAGTATCGTTTAGCTTACTTCGTCTTCAAAATGAGTGCAGTGTTCTAAGAAGTTATCTTTTTTATTTTATTATAATATACCTGAGGCCACGCTGAGGGGATAGATTCATACCCAGTGAGAGTTTGGGTTGAGCTAGTAGGTCGACAATTATCGTGGTGCTGTCAAAGGTTTCGTAAAGTCATGCGGAGAATTTAACGTTAGGTTAGGTTAGGTTGCATATGTTGCCGGTTCCATGATGAGAAGCCGACTCACTGGGGTTCTAGTGATCCTGTTGTGACACCTGAAAAAGGGATAAGCAGGAGGATACTTAGAATGCCTGCGGGTCCGCACTTGGCCTATTTCAAAACCATACCGAAACCCGGATAAACTAATTTATCCTGTTGACGTCGCAACCCGACACGTCTGCAAGGTCCTGCTGCCTTGGACTGTCAAGAAGCGCCGCCCTTTCAGCGGATAGTGCTGGGCAGTGATAGAGGAGATGCTTCACCGTTTCTTCCTCCTCCTCGTCCTGGCAACTTCTGCAGAAATCATTATATTCAATCTCCTAGCGTGGATACCCAAGGCGCAGTGCCCAGTTAGCACAGACACAAGTGTGCCCATCTGTCCTCGAGGGGAGAATTTAACGTTACTGAAAGATTTTCTACTTGAATTATTATTGTCACATGATATATAATTTTTAGATGGAGAACTTATTTTAATATTAATGTACAAAAGAAATCCTTTTAAAGTCCTGCAAAACTTTCTTAAACCGTTACCTTATAATGCGTACGTTTATGCAACAGAAACATCAGTAAACACATACAGATGTATTTTGCTTTGTTCTTAAAAAAAGTATTTTGAACTCTTTTTTGAGTGTTTAGCAAAATTTGTTTTTTTTTTTTTAATTTGTTCCATTAATGAGACCAATTGTGTTTACAAATCCAGGACAGCTTTTGGGCTTTTGTTATTAAGAGTTCTTGAGTTGTCTAACAAAACGAACTGCCGATTAGGGTTTAGAATTCCTATTAATCTATAATTTTGAAGCCCGAAACTTTGTTTTCTTATTCAAAAATTTATCACATGAAATTGTTCGATAACAAATTATACTCTTGTTTCTAAATTGATAAAATTCCATTATTAATTATAGTAAGACAGGTTTACTATAATAGTTTCATGTGAGAAATTTCTGTTACAGAACAGAGCCATTAAAGTTGTGACCTTGTGGTAATTATACTTATACAGGGTGTACCAACTTCGACTAACTGATTTGAAATGCCTTTAACTTTTTTTTTGTTTGTTTTATTTTTTTTTGCAGATAGTAAATAGTTTAATAAAAATTTATAAAGTCATTATACTCAACGAAGGAACGCGCAAATGTTGTTCAATTTTACTATGTTTCCGGATGAACAACTTTCTGAAAAATCTCAATATGAGCGATGAAGCATATTTTCAGTTTAGTGAAATGAGATTCTACGAAAAAAAAGTTTTATTACTTGTAGAAGTTTTTGGTCTAATTGAATTTCGATTCTAGGAATAATCACAGGTGTTGCTTGGTATATAAAAAAACTCGACGGTTCACAAAGATCTAAACATGACTTTAGGTAAAGCAGAAATAACGAATAGCTTCCAAAACAGCCAGCGCATAACATCCTAAATAATCGTGGTTATATTCAACTAAAAATAAGGGATATTGCTTCTCTTGGCAGCACATCAGAGATATGACCCGCAAAATATTAGTGCAGTATAGTTATACTGCACCCAATTTTATCTACAAATCTTTTCAAGCAGCTTTGGCATATTTCATAAAAGGCTTATAGGTTGTGTGATTCTACTATTGGTGTTTAATTCAGTTATTGACCTTTCAATGTCACGAAATTCCAATCTTCCAGACTGACATCTACAGGTGGCTGCTCAACTAAAGCAGTCGAGACATTTAGAGTAAACACATTTTTCAAATGTCCAACAAATAAATTGTCTTTTTCGGTATAATTTTTCGCCCAACTCCCACATGAATTTCACAAGGGAGGCTTGCTTATGACTAGCTTTTCTAAATTTCTGCATGCACGCCATAATGAATAACCTTATTGTGGAGTGGAGTCAAGATCCTTTAGGAAATTTTTCAGATGTGCTATAATTCGACATTCCAGCATCTCTTTAGGCCGTTTCGTGCATTCTTTTAATTTACTTTTAAATTTCATTTGACCTATAACTTCAAATCTTAAAAACTAAAATCAATCAAATCAGTTGCTCCATTTACCTGAATTTGTAAACTAGTTTTATTATTGCTATGAGCGTCTTAGTTTGTTGACAATATAAATCCCTTTTCGTATACCCAGAGTTATTTAACGATTAACTATTGCTCATGTTGGTCACATTATTTCTACAATCTAGGGATTTTATTTGGTGGAGAAAACACCTCGAAAGCAAACGATGACTTTGTGAAGCCAACAAAAAATATTTTATTATACGAATTACCCACGTGCCTAGGAAAGCATAAAAGTTTCTTTAAGCAAAATTAATTTATTAGGTTTTTACACACATGCTTTGCACATGTGAATACGTATCTATGGTTTTATGATCGTATAAAAATAGAAATAAAATCAAAAAAATTTGCATGAAGTTAAAAGGGATTTTATTTTTTTTAAACCCCGATTAATCGCACATGAATGGCAAACTTTAAAAATATTTAACGAAAATTAAATCACATAAAATCGAAATTATTTTGTTATATCTTTTGAAATGTAAATAATTTAAAAATAACGATTTTTGTTCTAAAACCTTGAACTTTTTTTTTATACATATGTTCGCATAAAATTTTGGTGCATTATAGGTCTTAACAATTGACAAGCAGGTTAACTGACTGACAAAATATGTCGCGGTAATGTAGAATTTACAATTAAAAGCATTTCGAGTCCGTAGTGATTCCATATTGATTTTAAAAGTTTGTAGCGAAACATCCAGAGTCTTTGCTTGGAATCTTCCTTTCAAACGGTAACAGAGGACATAGTTCAGCTGCGTTAAATAACAAAAAAGGCCATCAATAAACACCGGTAATTATGCTACTGACTCATGTATGTCTCATTGGAACCGTCTTGCTACACAAAGGCTGACTGTACCAATATTAGCCAATAGGGACCACAAAAAAAGTTATCATGGTTTAGTATCGCAAAGAATTCACAGTAACGAAGATTTCATGCTCATTCTCGAAAAAATGTAGCTCGATTACACTGCCACTTTACATCATATCATTACTTCCACTGCGAGCATAACTACTCTCTTCTATTGGGAGCATAACTAACTCTGCTCTACTTACGATGAAAAGCTGCGTGCATTTTACGAAATTAAATTAAAAAGTTCACAATAATTTGTGTTTTTGATTTTATTGGCATTATATTTTTTTATCGAATTTTCCTAATGACTCATTAGCAAACGCCATATAGTAGTAAGATGATACATTCAGAGGGGAAAATGACTCACATCGGAACAGCGATTTGAGTCTATGCTAAGAGAATAATCCAGAAGAGATCGACTAACTAAAGGCTAAAATCGTCCCAGACATTTGTGCCTTTTGGAGAACTTCAAAAAAGTCTTGGAAAAATCGACTGACACGATACGCAACTTCAAAGACAGCATCAGCTATCAATCTGTAAATCTACTGTATTACCATAAATTATCGTAAGTAGATTAGATACAAGTAGTGCTGATGACGGACGTGGCTGTCTAGAAAACGTGCATTTCACTCGTGCTGGTGTCTAAAAATTAAATTTTCCCAATTTTTCTTTAATATTATCACCTAATTTGTAATTTAATTAATTCTTTCTTAGAGAGAATACAAACGAACTTAAGCTTGATTATAAAATTCATTGTATGTAAATTATCGTATTTCATAAATAATAGAATTATTTGTTATATCTATCTATTAAAAAAACCTCAATATACCAAAATAAATAAAACACCAATAAATCTTGTTATTAGTGATAAATATTCTTGAAAGCTAGTGCAAATGTGTCGAAAGCTTTGAGAAGGTGTATTTCATATACTAGCTGTGTCCGCCACTTCGTCAGCGTCCTTGAAATCTTTTGTTCGATTTTGTTTTGAAATCAATCCACAATTCTTTCTGTGACCTGACTAATTGCTAAAATAATTAAAATTTTCTAGTTGTCTCTTGAAATTCGAGTTATTTAAGGGCTTTTGTAAAGACATATTAGTCGCAAGCAAACTGAGCATTATATATTTTTGTACTTTAGGTGCTGCGTATGATTAATATAAACAAAATTTATTGAGTATTCGCTAAGTAAACCCAACAGAGTAAAACCCTTTTACCTTTTGCGTTACAGTATTTAATATAGCTTATTTATGGCTTAGTTTAAATATGATTACCATAAAAATTAAATTTACCAGTAAATGTAAATTCAGCAATATAAGATGCAAAACGCAGGAGCAATCGAAAACGTTTTTATCTTATCTATTTCCGTAAACATAAGAGCTTTTATTCGGATGCTTAAATAATACTTTGTATACAACTTGCTATCAGCAATAGGTTGTGAATTTATCAGTTATAATGACTGAGATATTCTACGATGTATGATATTAATGCAGCTTATCGTAAATTTTGGAATTACAAGCAGAGAAAAACATGATCACTCCAACAATATATGTATGTATGTTTACATGTTTTCACACTATAATTAATTAATATAATGGTTATTACTTGTATATGTGTGAATGCGTATGTTAGATACATACACATTCATACATTCAAAATAAACTGAATTATCATAATATTGTCAAGGAAATTACTTATTGTGTTTATAAAGTGGTTTTACATGACGTGTATTTGTCATATAACTTGTCACTCTTCCATGTGTAAATTCTAAACACGTCGTGTGAACCCTTTCAAACATAACATGTGTATTTTCCATGTGTACAATCCATTGACATTTTTCATTTAGAACGTGTTCTATTTTGATGTGACAAAGCATCTGACATCTTGTAATGCCAACTTGATATTTCACTATTTTAGTTTTTTTGTGGTACAAAAAGCACAAAAAGCGTGGCAAAAGCACTACGTTTGAATATTTGCATCAGATGTGGTTGGCAATACAAAATTGTGTGGCGGAAAAGTTATATATTATAGGTTATGTCAGATGTAATTACACATGTATGTTTGAAAATTTTCAAAAATTATAAAGCGTATCTAAAATTCCTATTTTGACAAACACATGAAATTACATATGGGTTATCAAACTGACAACTGACAAACACACGTCGTCTAAAACCATTTTTAGAAATTATTTTACACAAAATAACAAGCAAGACAGATATGAATAAGAAACAGAGCTGTGAATGAATCATTCATTTTTGAATTAATTCGCGAATCTTTCATGCACTGAATTACCAAATTTTGGATTAATTCTTTTCACACACAAAAAAAAAATAAATTAAATGAAATTTGAATCAATTCAAACGAATTAGGCAGAAATGAATTGCAATTCGTTTCTAATTCAAATGAATTTGTAAAATGAGTTGCAATTTATTTTCCAATTCAAATGAATCTGTAAAATGAAAAGAATTAAATAAGAATTTCAAAAAAGAATGATTCATTTACAGCTCTCATAAGAAAGTATGTATATATAAAAAAAGTTGTTTGCTTGGTAGCTTATCTCAAATTAATTTAAAAAAAACTCATTACCTATTAATTAAAGTAAATAATTTCTCGTATTATATTTCTCTATTAAAGTTCTGTAAATAGAAAAATTATTACTATTTTAACTGACTTGTAGACAGATACGAAGAATGCTGAGGACGAATGTACCAATCCCGAAAATGCATTACATTCTGCTAGAGTCAAATTTTTCTTAATCTCTTTCCTAAACTTGCCTAAAAAATTATTAATTTAATATTTATTTTATTTGTTTAATATATCGGTAACATAATTAATAATGTATAAGCAAAGGCTTTTTAGAAATTTGTTGTATGTTGTTTTTGTATGCGATTTAAATGTGTTTGATGTTGTTCTAAAACGACTTTTTTCAAATTATACACACAGAAATGTTTAGAGGTCTATAAAGTAACATATGGAGGATAATTAAGAGAAATAAAATTCTGTTGCATCATTAAAATGTATAATTTACTAAAAATAACCTTTAAAGTAACAAGTTTTAAACTGTTATTATAACGAAGAGCTACTCATATATTTTGAACAAAGTCCCAACTATATTTATTGACAAGATATAATAATCGGCCTAAATTAGGTACAAATGTAAATATATATTTTGGTTTGAACTGATTTGCTGATGAAGAGGTAGTTCTGTCCATGTCTTTGGGCAAATAAAAACCAGAGTTCTCTCAGAGATTCACCACTTAAAATTTTGCGAGGCTTAATTGTCCATCGGTGGTGGATTCTCTCTGTCCTTTTTTGATTTGATGAAAATTAGATTTCATAAAACTCCTAATGGAGATAATTATCTGCTTGCATAAAGCTCCACAAGGCCGATCCATTGGTCCAACTAAAAAAAACCAAATCCTTAAAATTAAGAATTATACCTTTAATAATTTTTCCATATTTAACAGCTTTTTCAGAATAATTTTCTGCCTTTTTAGACTGTTATGACTAATATTAAACAATTTATGCATTTTATTTCAAACTAGCTGTGCCCACCACTTCGTGAGCATCCTTGCAATATTTTGTTCGATTTTGCTTTGAAAGCAATTCACACCAAACTTACTTTTTTACTGCCGCCTTAAACTATGCTTCAGTTATGGTTATGTATTTACTTTATAAAACAGCACCATCTTTTAGGGTTAGTGCTTCAGTTATGGTTTATGTATTTACTTGACTACTAAAACAACTGCATAATTTCACTGCCTTTTCTCCACTTTCTTTTGGAAATAAGTCATTTTTGCAGAAAAAAGTATCTTATATTGGATTCAGGTACCTCTTCACAATTTTTTTTTTTTTAAATCCATCCAGTAGTTTTTACGCGAATGCAAAAAAAAAACAGACATACAGTCGGAAATGAATTAGTATTTTATTATATGTATATAGATAAACACACAATCGATGTTATATTAGACAACAAGTTTTTTTTTGACAGTAATTTAGATCCTAAATCTCAAGCAATATTTTAGAGTGTATATTTACCTACACAGAGTGCCATATGCACAGTTCAATCTATATTAAAAATAGAGCAGGTCGACAAGTATACAGCGTTCGATCGATCTAATTTAGCCAGCCTAAAATAAATGTAGGGTCACATGGTGTCTAAATTTTTGTTGAAAAATATTTATTTGTCTTTTTTTTTACAAAAAATACAAAAATGCTGAAGGCTTTTCAATAAATTATGGTTAAAAAGCAACATTGAAACAAAGCTGTCAATGAAAGAAAAAAGCATAAACTTATTCCTTCAGTTATTAAAGATAAATTGTTAGTGTTTTAAGTTTTTTGTTTATAAATAATAACAAAAATTTGTTCTTTTTAGTTGGACCAGTGGAATAATGTGACATAATTTACTTGATGAATGAAATTAAATCATACAATCTCGTGCAGGAAATGTCTCATGCCATAATTAAATAGTTTTAAGGGCTGAGTGGGATATGGCACAGTGGCTTATACATAATGTCGAGTTTGGCAGAAATAACTCTGTTTCGAGTCACAGTCGTTTATCAACCGATCACGCCTCATTTCTGAATAAGTGTATTGCCACTCTGCCTCCCACCTAGTATCCCCAAAAAGCAGCGATATTTTAAGGATGATTTTTGTCTTCTGGCCATTGTGACGAATAAAGCAGCCATTTAAGTTAGAATGTGTGTGATTGTTTTCTAAAATATAATAGCCAAACTGGCACTATTTAGAAATATTATTAAAATACGAAAACGTGTTGATCTCTGGTGTCATATTCAATTTTTTGCTAACTTATAACTACCTAATAATTTATTATTTTGAAAATTTTTAATTATTATTAGTCGAACTGTTTTACGTATTTCATACAATGAAATTTAAAATCAAGCTTAAGTTCGTTTTTATTCTCTCTAAGAAAGAATTAATTAAATTACAAATTAGGTGATAATATTAAAGAAAAATTGGGAAAATTTAATTTTTAGACACCAGCACGAGTGGAATGCACATTTTCTAGACAGCCACGTCCGTCAGCAGCACTACTTGTATCTAATCTACTTAGGGTAGTGTTTTAGTTGTAAGCATCATCTATTTAACCAACCAAACCCAGATAAAGGAATACGAGAAAACTTGTATTCAATTATCAATCTTCAATTGGTGAGAACGAAGTCTACCACTACCTTAAGCTTCCCTCTTGTTGAATATTTTTACTTTAATATTTACCACCCATATTTTGTTGTTCCTTCAGCGAACCTTCGGTTAGCAATGAAGTTACTTTTTGTTTATTTGTTTTACTTCCAACATTCGTTTTTAGTTAACACTAATCTAGTATCAAACCAAGCTTTGTTGAGTAAACAAGATTGCGCGGTGCTCTGCGATTTTTAATTTTGAAAATTTTTAATTATTATTAGTCGAACTGTTTTACGTATTACATACAATGAAATTTATAATCAAGCTTAAGTTCGTTTTTATTCTCTCTAAGAAAGAATTAATTAAATTACAATTTAGGTGATAATATTAAAGAAAAATTGGGAAAATTTAATTTTTAGACACCAGCACGAGTGGAATGCACATTTTCTAGACAGCCACGTCCGTCATCAGCACTACTTGTATCAAGAGGGAAGCTTAAAGTAGTGGTAGACTTCGTTCTCACCAATTGACGATTGATAATTGAATACAAGTTTTCTCGTATTCCTTTATCTGGGTTTGGTTGGTTAAATAGATGATGCTTACAACTAAAACACTACACTACCCTAAGTATATTAGATACAAGTAGTGCTGATGACGGACGTGGCTGTCTAGAAAATGTGCATTCCACTCGTGCTGGTGTCTAAAAATTAAATTTTCCCAATTTTTCTTTAATATTATCACCTAATTTGTAATTTAATTAATTCTTTCTTAGAGAGAATAAAAACGAACTTAAGCTTGATTATAAATTTCAATTTATTATTATATTACAAAAATTATAATAAATGTAGTCTAACACAAAAGTATATTTTATGCATTTTTATTTAAGGAAAATGTTTAAAAATAAACAAAGGGGAAAAATTTACACACAATTTGTGTAAAACATTTTAACATATTTTGTTTAAAATTCAACAAAAAGTTTAATAGTATAATTGTATAAATTTATAACGAAAATATTTGCTAAGGTGTTGCTTACTATTATCGACCTAATTTTCAACAAAAATGATTTAGAGTGTAGCTGAGACCATCTAACTAGAAAACTGTAAACGACAGTTATCACGTAGAGTTATACGTTGAACTACTGTAGTACAGGAGTATAGGGGTGCGGACTACAAAATTATTCAAATTTGTTGACGTGTTTTGAGAGTTATGATCTATCACGTTCGAGATCTTTGGGCCATTTTGAGCTTTCTTAAACATTTTTATACAAATTTTTAACAAACCCAAAGACTTTTTTTAATTTTTCCTAAAATTCAGCTTTGAACTTTTGTGCATTTAGAGACTTGCGGAAGCATTTTATGTCAAATTTATTTTGTGGCATATTTTAATCCATTTAATCTCTCTTTTATGCCAGTTCTCCTACTTTTAAACGAAATTGAAAACAAAAACATACATAAAAGTGTTTAAACTGTCCCACCAAAATATTCCCCATAGTATTTAACATAAATGTAAGAGTCATATAATTTTCTATACTCATTCATATTAGCAAGTGCAAAATTTATGACTGAAGTCAGTACAAGGATATTAAAGACAATATCTTCATTTCATCCAAAGTGAATAGTCTTGTAGTTTTTTACAACTTTGTTTTTATTTTTTACGACCGCAGGGACGTTAATTTATTTGTGCTATACTTTTATGTGGAGCACCAACACCTTTCGGATTTATTGTGTTTCCATGCATTTTAAAACTTTTTTTACTAATCTACACCAGAGATTATTGCCATTTTTTTAACAAATTTTTTTTTTATTAATTAACTCTAAAAAAGCAGTGAAAAAAGCTTCAACATAATTATTATAGAAATATATAATTTATAACTAAAAGTGATAATTAAATTTCAGCACAAACAAGGATATTTTTATTGTATGTATAAGTACGTTTATGAGCCAGCTATGCATTTGCATTACAAGGCCATCTAATAAAACAACATATTAACCTAAGCAAAGAGAATTATTGCCATGAAACAGGATGGAGCTGAACGGAAATCTTTGAAAAAGAACTCAAAGAAATAAAAGAAAAATATATACAAATATATTTATTTAAATATGTACACTCTAAAATATTGCTTAAAATTTAGGATCACATAGTGTCTAAATTTTTGTTGAAAAAAACTTGTCTAATATTAAATCGATTTTGTGGTTATTTGCAAAACAAAAACATAATTTGTCTTATTTTACGCAAAAATATAAAAATGCTGCTATAAGTATTTATTTCTAAACAATATACGCTTAAAATCAAATAAAGCTGTCAAAAAAATTAATCATAAAAGTTCACCTAAGAATATTTTCTCTGTAATTAAATTTAAATTTCTAGTGGTAAAAGTCTTTGTAAATAATAACAATATCAACAATATTAATAATTTGCTCTTTTTAGTTGGACCAATGGAATAATGTTGCTTAACTTAGTTGTTGGTGCTTTCTTTAATACAGGCTTGGCTATTGGCATGCTGACCGAACCTTTGGCTACATTCAGTAATGCCGTAAATGCAATGATATTAAATCACACAATGTAGGGAGAGAAAACGAGCAGGAAAATTCTCATACCGTAATTAGGCAGGCTTTATGACGTGTGGAACCGTTTATGTCTTGAACTTCTACCATTTAGGTAGAAATAACTCTGTTTCGGTATCGATCAACAAGAATGGTCTTATTTTCAATAAGTATGTTGTAGTGATGCCTCCAGCCCATAATATCCATCAAACAGCGATACTTTTATGGATCATTTGCAATTTTGACAATTGGAGAAGCCACTTAGGTGAGAATGTTTTCAACTGTGGTCTATGGTGTTAAAATATGAAAATGCCATGCTATGTTTAAACTGTTTAATATATAGGTAATAAACAAATTTTTATATTTCAAACATTATTATAAAAAAGTGCAGGGCAGTCGTTGGGACTGCCAATAGAATTGAAAACTAAGTAACTTGTGATTACTTTTTTTATGAAATACAATAAAAGAGCGAGATTGAAGCAGCAGTTTGATGTGTGGCCATGCTGCTTAAAATATTGCAATGTTGCTAACGGTTGTGTGTTAAAATTATCATTGTGACAATAAAATTAATGAATTTACAGCTTTCATTTGTTTGGATAAAGACAAACTGAATGGCATGAATACCAATGGACAGAACAGTCAGACATACAGTCAGACGGACCATCTGATATTCAGACCGTCAGTCACACAAACCAGCAGACAGTCAGTGAGACCATCAGACAGTTCGTCAGACCGTCAGATCGTCACACAGTCCTTTAGATAGTCAGTCAGCCAAACAATCAGTCAGAAAGTCAGACCCTCAAATAGTCAGACCGTCAGGTAGTCAGACCGTCAAATATTTAGACCGTCAATTAGTCAGGCTGTCAGACCGTCAGAACGTCAGTTTGTCAGACCGTCAGTTTGTCAGACAGTCAGACCGTCAGTTTGTCAGACAGTCAGACCGTCAGTTTGTCAGACAGTCAGACCGTCAGTTTGTCAGACAGTCAGACCGTCAGTTTGTCAGACAGTCAGACCGTCAGATAGTCGTATAGTGAGTAAGACCGTCAGTTCGTCAAACAGTCAGAGCGTCACACAGTGAGTCAACAAAGTGAGTCAAATAATCAGACCGTCAAATAGTCCGACCGTCAAACAGTGAGACCGTTAGTCAGTCAGACATATCGTGCATAATGGTGACGACGGTTTTTGAGTTCAATATTTTTTCTTCAAACAAAAAGTGCTCAACAGAAGTTTTCACTTCAATAATAATCAATAATGGTGACAACGGTTTTTGTTGACGACGGTTTTTGAAATCAGTTTTTTTCTTCATCCAAAAAGTGCTCAACGTGCCTAAAGAAGTTTTCACTTCAAAAAGTGCTGAACGTGCCTGAATTTTATACATTTTTATTTAAGGAAAAAAATGTTTAAAAGAAACAGAGAATAACAAATTATATACGGTTTGTGAAAAACAATAGCTTTGTTCAGTAACTGAAAGTTAGTACTAATTGTTGCTGGAAAAGTGATCATTAACTCGAAAAACTTGCAACGAGAGAGTAAATCAAGAGAATAAAAATGTGAGAGAAAAAAAATTACTTGCAAGTTTTTGCTGGTAAAATTTTTACTAATAAGAATTGGTCAATCAGCTGTTCGGGGCTTTGTTTGGAAAATATTTTTTTGGAAAAATTGTATGAAAAAAGAAAATTTTGCAAATATTAAAGAAAATACTTGTATTAGTAGTTAAAAGAATATAAAACTAAATAAAATCTTGTTGATGTATTGTTTTTCTTTTATTAAAGGAGGGTATCAAACGATAAAAATGAAAAAAAAGATTTTCTGTTTTATATTTAGGTTTTCATTTTAGATCTTTTTGTTTTTGAATAATAAATAGTAAGTAAATCGAGGATGATACATTTATTGCAAATACACATTTTTGCGGTACAATTCTGTTATTAAAATTGGATATTGCAAGGGGTGGTCCATTTCGAGGTTCCCTACTTTTTTAAAGAAAAAAACACAGAAAATTCAAATATAATGGAGAATGTTTTTTTATCATTTGAAAGAACATTATTTGGCATTTAGTTTTTTTTTTGCCTATCAAATGTTGGCCGTTGCTAGATCGCAGATGGTCCATCCGTTGAGTCCAATTTTCGATGACTCGTTCGAGCATTTCGACTGGTAACTGGCGAATGACACGCGTGATGTTTTCCTCCAAGGCCTTAATCGAAGCGGGTTTGTCCGCATAAACTTTAGCCTTTACATATCCCCACAGAAAAAAGTCTAACGGCCGGCTCTCGGCTCCCGGCTCGAATTATCAATAAATCTATTGATGGATGTGATGTGTGAGAAGTGGCGCCGTCTTGCTGAAACCAAATGTCGCCAAGATCACGAACCTTAATTTAAGGCATCAAATAGTCAGTTATCATATTCGCACCGGAATCATTTTTAAAGAAATATGGACCTATGATTTCACCGGCCCACAAACCACAGCAAACCGTTGTTTTTTCTGGATGAAGTGGCAGTTCTTGAATTTCTTCAGGTTGCTCTTCGTCCCAAAGGCGGCACTTTTGTTTGTTTACATATCCATTAAGCCAGAAATGGGCCTCATCGCTAAACAAAATTTGCAGCGAAAACATCGGATCTTCTTGGAACTTTCCAAGAGCTCATAGAGCGAAGCGAGTCAGGCGTAAGTCATACCATTATGAAATGCCAAAGAATACTAAACAAAAATAACATGACAGCATGACACGACTCACACGTGATCTGTCAAAAAAGGTTATTGAAAAAAGGACCTCGAAATGGATCACCCTTTTTATTGAATAATAAACATGTTTAAGTGTTTTAAAAGCAGATGTTTATTAGCACTGACTATCCTAAAATATTGACATCTAAAGCGTAAACCCAATCAAAAAGCATCCAATATTTTAAAACAATAATTTTTTTGTTCTGTTCTTCCCTTTTTCGTGGTTGATTGTTTAAAATTTTATTTCTGTCTTTCCTAACGCCATCGTAGTCTCTCTACTTGCTATTTTTTGCTAGTAAAGCGTTTATTTACTTTTCCATATTTAGGAGTGTAATTACACAATTTTCTGTTGTACTCTCTCGTTGCTAGTTTCTGTTAGGAAAGTTATTGAACAGTCCTCATTAAACATATTTTGTTCAAAATTTAACAAAAGGTTTAAGAATATTGTTGTCTAATTTTAGGTCAAAAATATTCGGTAAAGTGTTGCCTACTATTATCGATCTAATTTTTAACAAAAGCGTTTTAGAGTGTACCATATCACCATTATAGGATGAATATGTACATATTCTGCACAGGGTTCTATACGACAAAGTCCACAACTTCATTAGTGTTTCTTTCTTTCAGGTCAAAAACAATTGCATCTCAGGTGTAAAACTGCAAATGTCGCCTCTGCACATAACTCTGGCCGTCATCTGCAATCCCACTTTCGCATTTTTATTGTAAATTTTTGATCTTTTGGGAATGTTTTTTATTAAATTTTTTTTTTTTTTTTTGTAAATAATAACTTTTTGTTGAAGTTTAGGTTTTAGGTGAAAATGCCAGTTTCTAAGCAACTACATACATATGTATGCATATTAGACCACCCATATATGAAAATGTGTTATTTTTGCCGCTCTCCGCTCATTTTCGGTTACAATATGATATTCATAAAAATTTTGTTTATAAATCAGAAACCGGCCAGGCTCCCCATTTAGGTGACAAAAATGGCCTTAAAAACTGAGAGGTTTAGGTCTGTAGTTATATAAACTTTTTTTTCGTTATAAAGGGAGAAATATTTTGTTCATACAAACTTTTAACCCTCCATAGAGTGTTAGCAGTTTTTTAGCGGTTCAATTCCAAGTTTATCTTGAAACCGAACGTTGAGTGGCTCTCATTATAAAGGCATACAAATATATATTCTCATCATCATGAGATAGAACATTTTGCGCTCATTTGGTATATCAATAAAGTTTTTTTGAACTTCGCGCATATTACGGCTTAATGCCCACAAACTTTATCAGGCCTGCGTTATTATTAAGTAATTTTAATACTGAAACTGTAGAAAGTACGCAATTCGATTTTTGCAAATCTCGAATTCCCGAACAGACGCGGGGAGTGCAAAAAATAATAATTTTGCAAATCCCATATTCGATTGAATATATTGCATGAAAATTGAACAATTCTCATGTTAAGCGACAAAAAAAGGTGACAAACATTAAAGAAAAATATTAAGAAATCTTAGGTGTTGGTATACTTCGTTCTCACCAACTGACGATAGATGATTGAAGTTTTTCTCGTATTCCTTTATCTGAGTTTGGTTGGTTAAATATATACATGATGTTAACAACTTAACACCAGCCAAAATAGATAGATGCTAACACAGACGGATGTAGCGATCCAGAAAATGGATAGCATCTAAAATAAAATTTTCTAATTTTTTTTTAATTAATCACCTAATTTTTAATAAAAAATATTCTTCCAACTTTCAAGAGAGAATACAACGAACTAGAGCCTGGCTGCAAAATTTCATCTGAAAGAAAAACAGTAAAAATATGATAAAAATGCTTTTAAGAAAAAGTTTTTTTAAAGCTTTATAACGAGTGATTTTTTAAGAGCTTGAGATCTTTTTTTTTTTAAAAAACGCATAAAATTTGCAAAATCTCATCGGTTCTTTATTTGAAACGTTAGATTGGTCCATGACATTTACTTTTTGAAGATAATTTCATTTAAATGTTGACCGCGGCTGCGTCTTAGGTGGTCCATTCGGAAAGTCCAATTTTGGGCAACTTTTTCGAGCATTTCGGCCGGAATAGCCCGAATTTCTTCGGAAATGTTGTCTTCCAAAGCTGGAATAGTTGCTGGCTTATTTCTGTAGACTTTAGACTTGACGTAGCCCCACAAAAAATAGTCTAAAGGCGTCAAATCGCATGATCTTGGTGGCCAACTTACCGGTCCATTTCTTGAGATGAATTGTTCTCCGAAGTTTTCCCTCAAAATGGCCATAGAATCGCGAGCTGTGTGGCATGTAGCGCCATCTTGTTGAAACCACATGTCAACCAAGTTCAGTTGTTCCATTTTTGGCAACAAAAAGTTTGTTAGCATCGAACGATAGCGATCGCCATTCACCGTAACGTTGCGTCCAACAGCATCTTTGAAAAATACGGTCCAATGATTCCACCAGCGTACAAACCACACCAAACAGTGCATTTTTCGGGATGCATGGGCAGTTCTTGAACGGCTTCTGGTTGCTCTTCACTCCAAATGCGGCAATTTTGCTTATTTACGTAGCCATTCAACCAGAAATGAGCCTCATCGCTGAACAAAATTTGTCACATTTGAACATTTCGAACCGAACACTGATTTTGGTAATAAAATTCAATGATTTGCAAGCGTTGCTCGTTAGTAAGTCTATTCATGATGAAATGTCAAAGCATACTGAGCATCTTTCTCTTTGGCACCATGTCTGAAATCTCACGTGATCTGTCAAATACTAATGCATGAAAATCCTAACCTCAAAAAAATCACCCATTATAACAGATTGATATACTAGGTATACTTTTCGAAAAAGTTTTATGCAAAGATACAAACTTACTAATTTTTTTAATCGTTTTGTACATGAGCAAAACCATTACAAAATACTTTTTGAAGGGCAAAGATCGCAAATTAAAACAATTGGATTTATACTCCTCCTGATATATCATCATAATTATAATTTTTTTTAGTGATTGACTTATGTAGTTCGTTTTATTTTTGAATGATGATTTTGTAGTCTTAATAAGCAAAAAAAAAAAAAAACAATACAAAAAAATACAAAAATCCTTTGATACATTTCTACCATAATGACCAAATCATTTAACAAACGTTTGCAAAAGGTTTTTTTCACAAAAATTTTTTGCTTTGTTGTTATAGTTTTCTTGTGTTTTTGTTTATGACCAGAAAACTAAATAAAACAAAGGAAGAAAACGAAATCAAATATTCAGTGTTGTTTTTTTTCGTACTCTGAGACTATGGTTGTTTGTTATTTCTCGTTCCTGAAAAAGCTTAGTTCTTGTTAATCGGTCAGTTAGAATCTACGCTATATGCACTTTACGAGGTCGTAAATTAAGTTCGTAAGTTCTTGTAATCTCTTGACTCTTGACTTAATCAGGAATTAAATGTGATTAAATATGACAAGTCCTTGGAACATTTATTGTCTTTATTATGACCAAGGCCTTTAAATATTATTTGAATGTGTTTGTGTTGTATTTTTATTTAATTAAAACTGGAATGTTTTTTTTCTTCGTCCTATTTTTCCCCTTTTTATGTCACGATATTAATTTCAACAAAGAGAATGACTATGCAAAGATATAATGTTAATTACACTAAAACACATGCACGATTACACTTTGTTTTAAAAAAAGTTTTAAGAAAAAAAAAAAAAAAAAAAAAAAAAAATTACAAAACACATGCATTCTCCATATAGGTATGTACTAAAATATACATATTTCAAAAAGCGGAGAACAGTCACATACTTTGAATGAATGACTGACGGGAAAACACATTTACACTCATGCCCACAGCACAGGAAGTACTAAATATAATTAAACAACTTTGCTGTTTGTGCGTTACATTTTTATTAATTTTCTTGCAATTTGTGTATGGGGAGATTGTTTGTCTATGTTTGAAGGCTTTTCTTGTGTCTGTATGTGCCTTTGTGTCAGTTGACGATTTATCGAATAGAAAAAAGAAAACAAAAAGAAAAAAAGACCAACACAAAATATTATTTTCAAATTTCCCATTTACCTCGTGAATATGTGTATCTATAAACACATGTACTATGTGGTGGAAAGTTAAAAATGTAACATATGTAAAGAATACTCTACATATGCCAACGATCCATTTATGCTGACATATATAAATCGTAAGTTAATATACACGTAAAGGAAAAACATGGTTGAAGTAGGAGCAGAATACTAATTTGATTGGATTGATCAACATAAAATTAGTATTGTATTTGTAAGAAACATATTATTGTCTAACATAATATTTAGTTATAACATTGTAAAATGTAACTATAATCATGTTTAACTATAAACATATTATATAATAATATAACCATAATATAATAGAAATTTATTATATCATGAACATACTTTGGATTTTTCATTGGCCTTGAATTTTCATAGTTACAATAAAGCAAGTAAGAAAGCTATATTCGGGCATGCTGAATCTTATAAACCATTCACCAAAGTAATGTTAAATGTTCCCTTACTCTGCACAATGGTTTGAAAACGCTTATTTTGGGGAATAATTCAGTATCTCATTAACCACTATGTAATTCTAAGAAAATTTCGCCGAGCCAAGCAGAGGTGTTTCTGAGTCGAGCTACGAACTGTCGGCTCCCCTAGAGTAAACTTTCAAAGTTGGGTACCTCGGGTATATAATTTTTTGGAAATGTCATAAAAAGTTTAGCTTTAACTCAAATGTTAAGATTTTTAATTTGATTTCAACTTCATTGTTACAAATATAACATAAAGTTATAGAAAATTTTTTGTAAAAATTTTATGCAAGATTTGTTGTAAAAATTTTATAGATATATTTTGTAAAAATTTTATAGAAATATTTTGTAAAAATTTTATAGAAATTTTTTGTAAAAATTTTATAGAAATTTTTTTTGTAAAAATTTTATAGAATTTTTTTTTTGTAAAAATTTTATAGAAATTTTTTTTGTAAAAATTTTATAGAAATTTTTTTTGTAAAAATTTTATAGAAATTTTTTTTGTAAAAATTTTATAGAAATTTTTTTTGTAAAAATTTTATAGAAATTTTTTTTGTAAAAATTTTATAGAATTTTTTTTTTTGTAAAAATTTTATAGAAATTTTTTTTGGAAAAATTTTATAGACTTTTTTTTTTTAAAAATTTTATAGAAATTTGTTTTGTAAAAATTTTATAGAATTTTTTTTTTGTAAAAATTATATTGCAAATTTTTTGCTAAAATTTTTGTTTATATTTATTTTGAAAATTGTTTGAAAATGTTATTAATATTTTGAACATTTTTTGTAAAAATTTTATTGATAATTTTTTGTTAAAATTTTATCGAAAATTTATTGTAAAACTGTATAATTTTTTTTTTAAATTCTATTAATTCTTTTTTTAAATTTTATCGAAAATTTTTTGTAAAAATTTTATCGAAAATATATTGTAAAACTATGTTAATATTTAAAAAAAATCTATTATTTTTTTTTTAAATTTAAAAAAAAATTTTTGTCGAAAATTTTTAGTAAAAATTTTATCGAAAATTTTTTATAAGAATTTTATAGGTAATTTGTTTAAAAATTGTATAGAAATTTTTTTGTAAAAAGCTGGGACCTTCCTATCTATATTGCGTTAGAATAGTCAGACTAATGCCCCAATGTGCCTATTGGCTGCTCCTGGTTTCCAGTGGGAAATAAAGGCCTTTAATACAAATCAAAGTGGAAAAACCCTATTAACCTAAAAACAAACAAAAATCATCTCTCGTAGGGGGTTATTGAACCCCCAAAATCTGTATGCATTCTATGTGATCTACTGGTTGCGGTCTAATATTCATTTAACAAAAAAAAAAGGAAAAAAGAAAAAAAAAAAATAAAAACAATGTGAAAAATATAGCTGGGTGCGATTTTTTTTGCCCACAGCATTTAATGGAATGGTCTGATATTGCTGAATTCCATTAGAAAATTTTTCGAAAGTACGAATGGCAGATTGTTGGGCCTTCATTTTTTCTATCTCTTCTGGTTCCTTGGCAAAGTTGATTTCAAATCGAACAGAGACAGACAGACGGACATCGCTTAACCAACTTCTCTATGTATAATGATTCGGAATATATATGTAATATATGGGGTCGGAAATGAATATTGTAGAAATTGCACAAGAAATGACAAACTCATATGTACCCTTTTCCATCTGTGGTGAAGGATATAAAAAAATTTAACTGCCATTTAATGCTACTGATTTATATTTTTAGCAATGTTAATGGAAATGTAATGAAATCGTATAATTACTAATTATAATTGTTGGAAAACTCATTTTTTCTATAAAACACAAATATATGAACACAGTGGTTTTAATAACTACGAATAAAGTAAACAAACCCTATCGTAGTCGGAAGAATTAATAGAACTCAGAAAAAATCCTTTTCTTTAACTACAGTAAATTGTGCACGGAAAATATATAAATTGTTGTTTGTGATGTAATAATTAATTAGTATTTTAATAGGAAATCTAAAAGTAAAATGTTAACATTTTGCAATAGTTTAAACTCAATACATATATATACATAGTTCAACCCTGCGAGTGGCAGCTAGTCCTACAGAAACTTGTATGAAGCATCTGTTGCGAAAGTTTGCAGTTTCAGAATTGCTTATTAGGAGTCTATCGCCAATCGGATATATGCTTTAAGAGAGGACTTAAGAGTTTCTGAATTAAAAATCCAGTAGTAAGAGTGGTGCACAAAGGAGTTTCCCTAAATCCAACAGTTATTTATCACATATGATACTGGACCCTTTCTATTTCTATAGAAGAATATTGTTTTAACAGCCTTAAATGTCTTACGCTCTAGTATTTTTTTTAAGTGCAGATGTGAAGCAAAAAGTGTCTGTGGGATACGAAAAATTATATTTAGTTTTTTATAGATTGTTTTTTTAAGTTTAAATTGTAGTCACGTATTTTGGTGGTTAACATGTGACTTTCTAACAACCGCAATAGAAAACCTTTGTTTTAAGTACTAAAAGAAAACGAAAAGTAAAACGTTAAAAAATATTTAGCGAAACATGAGTAAATGAGAATAATTTGTTCACGTCTTACTGTATTATTCGCCTTTATCTTCTTCATCCATATAATGTTGCAAGGATACTGGTTGTTGCATTTTTATACCACAATTTAACTCAACCATTTCTCTAAATTGAGTAGAGAGAACGACCATTAAATCTTAAATGGTTTTTCGATTTAAAATGTGATATAACCAAAGTGGGAAATCCTTATAATTGGATAAAAGTATGCAGGAAGGCGAGAAAAGTGTAGTGATAAGCAAGTAAGAGTGTTATATTCGGCTACAACGATTCTTTTTTACCCAACACAGTAAAAATTAGCACAAATAGAAAATTTATAGAAAACTGTTGCCAGGCTATATATTCTCGTCCGTGCGATTCTTTGCAAAACTAAATAAACAAATCTTATTATACCGCACCCTAAATACAAAAGGGTCACAACTCAAAATTTTCAAAAACTGACTTTTTTCCATAAATTAATTCAGAGTACATATCTCTAACTACTGCACAAATTTCTTTCCCAGCACTACCTTCTTTAACTGGAAAAATACAGTTATGTCTATGTTTATGTTAAGTATGTTGCTTCTGCACATAAACAGTTTTTTGTCTCTCCTGAAAATTTTAGTATTTTGAGTTGTGACACTTTTGTATTTAGGGTGCGATATATTTGTTTTAAATTATAAGAGAGTACATTAATAAAAATATACGAATGGTTTTTCCGTAGGCTGAGGTAGCCTAGTCGCGTCCAGGGTCTACTTAGGGAGGCACAAACCTTATGTGAAACAATATATTTGATCTTTATTTACTTTTCTTTATTTATATTAATTTGTTGTAATAAGAAAATAAAACTACGATCACCGACTCACGAGAGATGGACTGATCCACCAAATAGCTGCTTCGGGTGATGCTAGTTTGGGGTACTGATTCGATACGAAGGTTCAGATACAATTCGGCTAATATTAGTGCTAAAGTATATACGATTAGAAGTTTTGGGTGATTCGCAGTTTCGGGAACGCCGGATTTCTTAACCTAGAATCGTAAATACATACAATGGTTGCTTAAAACTAGACTCTACAATACTACAAACTTTTCTTAACCTAGGGAACAGTCAGTCCGAAGACCGTTGTGGAAAAGTCAGTCCGAAGAACCCTGCAGGAACAGTCAGCCGAAGCCACTGTGCAAACAGTCAGCCGAAGCCGCTGTAGGAACAGTCACTCCGAAGAAACCTGCGGAAACAGTCAGCCAAAGTCGTTATAGACAAAACCTTGAAAATTTGACAGAATGTCGATTACTATGACTGTTATAATAAAAAATATAAATATTCAAAATTATAAATTAAAGGATGCTCCAATAGTTCATTTAATTTGATGTATATGGCCGTTTCACAACAGTTGTATTGCTAAGTCCGCTGTAACAAAAAGTATAAAATTTGAATTTGGAAATAAAAGGGTGTCCCAATAGTTAATGTAATTTTATGTATGTGGCAAAACTTTTGAACTGTTATAAACAGACAGCTGAAATTTACTAGGAACCTGTATTGCAAAGTCGTCTATAACAAGTATACAATTTGAATTTAGAAATTAAAGGATGTCTCCATAAATGATGTAATTTGACCTATATAGCCCTATCTTTTTAATCTTGAAAATTAGACAGAATGTCCGCTGCTTTATCTGGTATAATAAGGTATAAATATTTGGAATTATAAATTAAGCGGTGTCCCAATAGTTCATGTAATTTGATATATATGGCTAAACTTTTGAACCGTTATAGTCAGACAGTTGAAATTTACAAAGAATCTTTGTAGCGAAGTCCTCTATAACAACAGGTCTTTAATTTAAAATTGTAAATTAAAGGGTGACCCAATAGGTGATGTTATTTGACCCTATCTTTGAAACCTTTATAGACAGTGGCATAAATGGTGTCCCTATAAATAGGGAGATGCTTAACACTCACATAGTCTTTACTTTTTTCCCCGCTAATTTTGGCGCGTATTTTATTAGGTTTAAATCTAATTACTACAAATTACGTCTTACATTTTTGTGTTTTGAAGTCGGTTTTTTGCAAGAATTATTTTACGTCTGCATTTCTTTTTTAACCGACTTTATTTTGCTTTTTCTTTATGTTTGTGTAGTAGAACTCTGCCGGGTGATGATATATTTTTTGACGGACACTCGATATTTACACAGAAAGTGTATTTTGATGTCTACTGTTAAAAAAATATAATTGGAAATTAAAGGGTGTTCCTATGTTAATTATATTTGATTTATATGGCCTTATCTATTGAACAACGTTGATACTAATAAATGTACAATAAATACTATATAAATTAAAGGGTGTCCCCATAGGGGTCACGTATTTTGATGTATACGTCCTTTTTTTTAAGCGTTATGTACAGACATTGAAATTTACAATAGAATTTATATTACTAACTAGTATAAATATTTAAAATCGAACTTTATATAGGCAATTGAAAATTACACAGTATGTATAGTAGGGTATTGCTAGGAGCGCTATAACATTGTAATTAAATGGTATTTAAATTAAATAGTTTTCACATAAAATAATCTTTATTTGTGCACACAAATTTTCAAAACAAAGGCAAACAAAACCTAAAATTATCAACTTAAAAATGCCACACTCTATACGTTATTTTAGCAGCGTATATAGTTTATCTTTTTAAAGTTAGCGCTTACAAATAAATTTATTTTATATTTTTAGATTTGATGCCCGTCTGTCTGTTTTGAAGAAAAAAGGAATACAATCGTGCAAACAAATAAATTAGTTAACTTAGTTAAAAAGAAAAAAAAAACACTGTTCTGTTCTGTTTAACGAGGTTTCGCAAGCCTTCAAAAAGGCATACAGGTTTGATATATAAGTTAAAGGTGAACCTACCCGAAAACTTATATGAGTAATTACAAATCAAACTGAAAGAAGCTAAGCTCATCTCAGCCAATTAAAGCCGGAGTTCTTCGAGGTAGCACATTAGAACCCATTGTATACTTATTGTATAACTCGGATATGCCAACCAGCAGCCGAGTCCGAACATCGATGACACAGCTTTTTTAAGTATTTATAAAAATTCTCAAGTAGATATGCGATATTTAGAAAAACGTTTAAAGAAATGAAGAATCAAGAAGAATGGACAAAAATGTACTCATATAACGTTCACACTGTGTTAGGACTTATGCAATCAATTCGTATAAGTAACCAAACAATAGCTTAACTTTCAAAAGTCAAATACTTTGGTAAACATCTTGATCGACGTCTTACTTGGAATAGCCAAATATAATCAAAATGAAGATAAAAGCAGTACAACGAAACTGGCTTATTGGCAGAAGCTCTACCCTCAGCTTAGTTTGCAAACTTCTACTGCACAAGTCGATCCTAAAACCAATTTGGTGTTACAGAATTTTATAATGGGGACTGCTTTATGAACATTAAGAAAAAATTAGTTAAGTGCAAGTTAGACTCACACACATAGGGTTGCGTACTATGTTCAGTATAGCTTTAAAATACAAGTTGTTAATTTTTAATGTCACCCTTTAATTTTTAAATATTTTTTATACTGGACCATAATACTAAATAGCCTGTGTAAATATCAAGTGTCTGCCCATTAAGTTTGGAATAGAAGGCCAAATTACTCAAATTCACGACATCTAGCGAACGCTACTTGTTGTTACAGAAGATATTGTAAAATATAATCTGTGTCAGACTTTCACTGCTCAAATGTAAAGTTATATATGCAAAATCGTGCCATTATCGAAACACCCTATAATTTTTGGTTTTATTGTTTGTTCTTGGTATAGATGACAAATTTATACATAATTTGCGTATATTTAAATTTTCTATCAGTGTTGGGATCTGAAAATGTTTAAATTGTACCGTCCTAGTGATAAAATTGTACCAAATCAGCATCAATTGTGTCTACATTTGACGTTAAGGAAAAAAAGAAGCAAAACATACATACTGTAGCTTCACATTAAAAGATGCTAATTAAAACTTTAATACTAGGGTATCTTAAAGTGATGATAATTGAGCTAGTCGTCAAAAATCAAATCGAATAAAATTTATTAAGATTAAGGTAAAGGAAATCCCGCAATTCCTAAAATAAATACCAAAAATCCCAAAATTGGAATTTTTATGCTTTGGCCCATGAAGTCCACATATGGACAAGGATTCATGAAATACTTTCAGCAATAATTGCGAATATATGTATATAGTTTTTTTACAGCAGTCTTCTTTTTCAGATCCTTTGGTATTTTAGAACATATAAAATAAGGTCAGAATTTCGATGTAAAATAGATCAAATTGAAGGACCTCCATATTCTACTAGGTTCATCACTTTTACACGAAATTTGGTTTAGAATATAATATATACTCAACGAAGAAAAAAATGTGCTAATAATAAATGAATCTTTAAGACGATGTAAAATTTAAAAAAAAAAATGTAAAATTTAAAAAACTAATACATAGTGGTTTCATAGCGGCACCACTGGTAAGTGGATGAGCCATAGCTTTAAAACTTAACCTCAGAAACTCCTCAGCTACGTCCATGTCAACACAGGTTTCTCCCTGTTTCTGTTCAAAAGTTAGGCTACCTACATATATGTACATACGTAAATATTTATCACTTTCGCAAAACCGTTTAATTTTTAATTTTTTTATATTTTTTGCTATAGAGGACATACACGTTTAAAAAATAAAAGTCATATTCGCTAAAATTGCTTTACTTTCGAACACCCTTTATTTTGGCAACACTTCTTCTGTATAAATTTCAAGAGTCTACCTATTACGGTTTAAAAAATAAGGCGTTATACATGCAAAATCACGTCACTGATATAGTAACCATCATCTGTGTATTACTATGTCAAGAGTCTATCTATTGTCGTTCAAAACGTAGGCTACATATATGAAAATCATGTCACTGTCGAAACGTTCTTTAAGTTTTTGGTTTATTTTAGTATACTTGTTTAACTAGCGAACAAAGTTTTAATTAATATTTGTAAATTTTGTATTTGTTAAGTGTATGCCTCCTACGGTTCAAGAAAAAAACACATATACGTGAATAACACGTCTCTATTGGTACACCATATAAGTCTTAGTATTTTTTGCTATAGTGGCAACAGTTTTATACATTTTCTGTGAAAATTGCAAGAGTATAACTATTAGGGTTTCCTTTTTCCCCTTGCGTACGGAATCCTAAAAAATACTAATATAAATTCATATGAACCAACATAATATTTCTAAACCTGCTATCACTATTATCTCATGTTACAAACGGAATAACAACATCAACCTGCCATTTTTTTGATAGTTTGGAGAGAAGAAAACAAAAATCACTATTCACACTAATCCAATTAACTAAAAAATCATTATTTAAAATCTGAAAAGTATTAAAACTATCATTACACAAATAAACGTGTGAAATATATTTTTGTTGCACATCATTTGAAATGTAATAGAACGCAGACAAAAGTTTTTGTTTGTGTGTGTATTCGAACTGGCATCAATTCTAATGCCAATTCAATAAACGTACTAATGTGACTTAATTAAGATGTGCTTGGTTTACAGAAGGTGTAACTTGAAGAATCTTGTGTATTTTTTTCTCTTGGCAGAAATAAACTTTTTTATCTTCTGCTCCACCCAGTCTTTGTTCAATTGGTTGCTCTTTATTGTCAATTTGAACTTAAAAATAATTAAAGATTTTTTTCCTTGTGGAAGGATAAAAAGAATATAATGCTTGTCCGTAATAGACAATTCGACATTTAATTGTTCTTATTATAGCTAAAGTTTTTATGCTCTTTTAAGCTGCATTTTTTGAATGAATGAGTTGCTTTTTTCAATACTTTCTATTCCTTTGTTTGTACGTCAATTTGCAGCAAAAATAATACAAAGTAAAAAGTTTATTAAAACCTTTTTTTAATTTAATGTGACTCACTAAGTTATTATTACTATTTCTCCCACTTTTTATTGTGAATTTTAATTGTTAAAGTAATAATCATTACAAGTGATTGCTTGTTTAAACTATTCAAATTAAATAAAATTATTGCTTGGAAAATGATTGAAAGAACAAAACAGTTTTTTATACAGACCTGTTCTAAAAATCAATGTGATTTTAAATCACAAAATTTTTGTAAAACACATGATCTTAAATCGGTTAGCTGAGTGACTGTGATTTTTGCGAGCTCTTTGTTATTAGTTTTATAATAAATTGCTTGACTAACGAAATTCAAGTACATTTTTTATCTTTATAGTAAAATAATGTAATTTATAAGACAAATATAATAAAACTATACGCCTTTTAACGCTCGTGTTTTGCGAAAAGATTTAATATTTTTTTTTGTAATTTCCTGCTTCTTTTTATCTATAGTCAGATTGAATGTTTAGACGGTGCATTTGCACTTACCAATAATAGAAATTGCTATGGTCCCGTAAATAATGTTTTAACATGCCCATTTCTTACACAGCTTCCTTTTAAACCCACTCAAATGAATAATGTTACCCTAGGCTCTTCAGGTCGTTTTACTGTAAGTACTAAATAAATATTTAACAAAATAAATCAGTCAAGTGCGAATTAGACTTACACACGTAGGGTTCCGTACTATGTTCAGTAAAACTTTAACAATTCAAGTTGTTAATTTTTTATGGGGTACCCTAAGATTTTAAAATTAAATTTATAGTCGCGAAAATTGCATCACTATTGGAACACCCTTAAAATTTCTGTAATTTTTGTTATATTAGAGGCCATAGTAATACACTTTCTATAAAACTATCAGGCGCCTCCCATTTGCGGTTCAAAAAGTAAGGTAATATAAGTGAAGAACATGTCACTGATGGAACGCCCTTTACATATTAGTTAATGTGTACAGGGGCCGAAGTACAACATCTACTGTAAACATTTCAAGAGTTTTTGTATTATTTTCAAAAAATTAAGGCTATTTACGTACAAGTCATCTCTCTGTCGGAACACCCTTTAATTTTGTTATTTGTAATAGCAAGCACGGCAGTTCTCTTTCTATGAATATATCAAGAGTCTACCTATTACGATTAAAAAAAAGTCACTATACGTAAAAACATGTCACTGTCGGAACACCCTTTAATTTTTAGTAACTGTCATACCGGTCGTGGCAACACAGCTTCTCTACAAATTGGAAGAGTTTATCTATTACGGTTCAAAAAATAAGGCGTTATAAATGCAAATCGCGTCACTGTCGGAAAACCCTTTAATTTTTGCTGTTTTTAAAAAAGGTTTGTGAAAATTAAGAGTCTACCTATTATCGTTCAAAACTTAGGCCATACACATGCAAATCAAGTCACTATTGGAACACCCTTTAATATTAAGTTTCAATTTTGTATAATTGTTTATAAAACGAATATAGTTTAATTACTGTCTGCAAGTTTTAAGGTTGCCTCCTACAGGTCAAGATATAAAGACATAATCGTAAATAAAACGTCACTTGTGGAACACTCTATAAGTTTTAGTATTTGTTGCTATAGCGGCCACAGGTCACCTTCTCTGCATATTTCAAGAGTCTACCTATTATGGTTGAAAGCTTAGGCCATATACATGCAAATCACGTCACTATCGAAACACCCTTTAATTTTTAGGTTTATTTTTGTATACTTGTTTATATAGCGAACATAGTTTTAATTATTGTTTGTAAAATTTAATTGTATGCCTCTTATAGTTTAATAAATAAACACATATAAGTGAATAACACGTCTTTATCGGTACACCTTACAAGTTTAAGTATTTGTTGCTATAGCGGCAAAACTTGTACATCCTCTGTGAAAATTTCAAGAGTTTACGTATTATGGTTCCAGAGCATACATGGGCATACTGCATTATTTAAATAATGCAGTAAAATTTTGGATTTTACTGTTTATTGAAAAAAATGCAGTAAACAGTAAA
Organism: Phasia obesa; assembly: GCA_949628195.1. NCBI lineage: Eukaryota > Metazoa > Arthropoda > Insecta > Diptera > Tachinidae > Phasia > Phasia obesa. The sequence continues at coordinate 31,171,357 of OX451218.1, read as the reverse complement.
GTTTTACTGGTTACTGCATAAACTTTACAGGTGATTTTACTGGTTAATGAAATTTTGTTCAGTAACCAGTAAACTTTACTGTCTGTCTACCTGTCTGTCTTACTACCTGTCTTTCTCTAATAATTATTTAACAAAATAGGACCATTACAACCGACAAAAATAAAAACAACTTGAAAAAAAAACGTGGGCGTGATTTTTTGCTCACAGCCTTGAATCTAAAGGTCTGATGTTTTTGAATTTTATTAGCAATATTTTCGAAACTATGCCTTGCATAAATTTTTCTTCTGGTATTTTTTATTTATCGTATTTTATTTCTAAAAGAAAACAACAAATTTTCTTGTTATTACCAGCCAGCTCTAGCTAGCAGTAGTGTAGCAATGTAGCAACAAACTTGGGTGCTTCAACTGATGGCAATTTAGGTCGTTCTGAAAGTTTTAGTTTCTCGTATACCAAGGCTCAACTGTGATGATTTTTTAAATCTTCTTTTGACGCCTTTGAAGTTTTCAAAAGTTTAAAGCTGAGGTAATGCTTAATAACTAGATTCCGTAACATTATATTTGTTTAAAAATGGAATTGTATAGTAGAATTTACTATCTGAGCATATGGTAGGGTTTTTTAATTAGTTGGTTAGCTTTCAACCTAATTTGTGTGGACTTTTTCTATATGGCTTTTCCAAGTACGGCGTCCTTTGTACTTCAGTACTTTTAAAGACCAAAATTTGTTGATGGAAATACCTCTAACGTTTGGTTTTGCTATAGGAATTTATTTTTTGTGAGATACAGCAACATGTAGTTAATGAAAATGTTTCAAGTATTGAAAAGAGTTTCTTTCATTTTCATGTCTTTTAATTTGCTTACATTTCTTTGTACTAAAGTTTTTTTAATGGTCAAATCAAGAATCTGAAAAAAATAATTGGAAAAGCACATGTTAACATCGTGTTGCAATTTACAATTTTTTTTTTGACAAAGACAATTAAAAAAGAACTGGTTGATTAACAAAGAATATTCCGAAATAGAGAGATGATTAAAAGGTAGAAATTGCATTTTATTGTTGTCCAATTTATTGTTTTTTTTTGCTTTTTAATACACTGACACATACGTAAATGGGGATGGAAGCAATTTTTAACAGACTTAAAAAAAATGTTTTATGTTTGTGCACGCAGAACTCAGAACTCTGAACCGATTTTAAAATTTTTTCTTTATTAGAAAGGATATGCTTACATGTTTTTTACGTGTGTTATCAACCGTAATGGGCAATAGCAATAACTGAGCGTAATAAAAAATAAACTTAAAAATTAAAGTGTGTCCCCATATGTAACGTCAATTTACCTGTATGACCCTATCTTTGAACCATTGTAGACAATCACTTGAAAATTGGACAGAATATCCAATATTTATAATTATAAATTAAATATTTATAATTAGAAATTAAAGGGTGTCCCAATTGTTGATGTAATTTGATGTATATGGCAAAACTTTTGAACCATAACAGAGAGACGGTTGAAATTTACAAAGAAACTCTATATCTAAAACTTTTATAACATCAAGTATGAAATTTAATTTTGAAACTAAAGGGTGTCCCCACAATTAACGTAATTTGACCTATCTGGCCCTATCTTTTGAACCTTGAAAATCAGACAGAAGCTCCACTACTATGTCCAGTATAATAACATGTATAAATATTTAAAATTATAAATTAAAGGGTGTCTTAATAGTTGATGTAAATTTATGCATATGGCCAAACTTTTGAAACGTTATGAGATTAAATTGCAAACCAGAACAGCTTAAACTTATATAAAATAACTATTTGATTCAGTATTTTATCGCAGTTTACCTGGTCCATACATTCATACAGTATTAATGATATCCATGTTTTTTATCTGAGTTTTTATGGTCCTTGAACAAGTCAATCCATCTAATTATATAATTTTTGTCTGAGTATAGTGGACAATTCTTAAAAAAACACATAATTGGTATAATTGATTTGCTTATGTTCCATAGAAAAGATCCAGCCCAAAGGGAAATTATTCATTTGAGTTTTATATAGCAGCAAAAAAAATATAAAAAATAGATATTAAAATGGTTTTGAAGCATTTTTCTGACAAAGCCAAGCATAATATTTTATGTCTGCTCAAACAATTCACAACCTATGGTTGTTTGTAAGTTGTATTTAAAATGTCATTTAAAGCAATAACAAAAAAAGTACGAACGTATCGACTTTTACATTCCTCGTGCCATTATAAGACCTTCAATAAGCATTTGGATGGTGCAGCAAGGTTTACAAGGAAAAAAACCAGAAACATTTTTTATTATTCATTATTATTAAATAATAATATTGGTTGGTTATATAAAGCGTGGCTTACAGGATAAGTAATATACGTTAGCGTTGTTCCTAGATACTGATTAACTAAAGGCTAATAGGGACTCACTAGTCGAATTTAACATTCTGGACTTAGTGAAGTATTAGCATGATTAGCTGCAGAATTACAACCTTGGATCTGGGATGCGGCTGTTTAAGAATGTTAGTGACAAGAGAAAAACCACAGAATGGCGTTTTGTCAGCCCTATTGTGGTTATTGTTGAAAGTCATTCTGTATCAATTCGAAATTCGGGGTAAGAAAGTGGTGGCCTATGCTGACAACATGGTAATATTGGTGAAGAATAAATTTCTCTCCACAATCAATAAGGTCATGCTTACTCCATCTCAAGAACTCTTCTTCCTGAGTTAACCCCGAAAAATCAGAGTTATATCCTTTCACCAGGAGGTATCAGGTGGTAGATTTCATACTACATATAGCTAGAGTGTCGAGTTAAAACTACTAAGTGGGGCTAATTACCTAGAAATTTTTTTTGAGTAGAAATTTTTTTGAGTATGGTCACTGAGCTTGATATCGGCAGGATACTCTTACTCCCAAGCAGGGATAATTGGTTGAAATCTGATAAACTGAACCACCAGTTTGCGGATTTTAGGAATTGTTCAAAGATGAATGTGGGCATCGGTGCAGGAGTTTACATTCTGGGAACTGATATGCACAGGTCGTGTAGGCTCCCAGATGAATGAATGTAGTGTTGTGTTCCATGCAGAGTTACTGGCAATCCTAAAGGTGACCTAATTGGTTTTGGTGACTTGTTAGCAAGAGAGAGGGTTATTGTGTACGTCGTCAGAAAATATATGCTTTAAACACTTGAAAGTAAACAGTGTAAAGTGAAGACCAGTAGGTGAGTGCAAAAAGGCCCTTAATCTGCTGACAGATAACTACAGAGTTAAATTGCATTGGGTTTCGGATCATTGTAATGTTACACAGAGCAAAAATGCCTAATAGAATCAAAAATATTTTCTCTATGACATGTTTTAGGCTAAAGGGTATTCAAGCAGAAAGAATGGAATTTTTTATGAAGAGATCCCTTATTATTTTCATTTGGTAAATATTTCCCATTAAATCAATAAGAAAACTTGTTATGCACAATTTTTTTACTCATTTTTGATAAATAAAAACAATCCATAAGGAAAAACTTTATGATTCTATTAGGATTACTTCTGAATTGTATAAAAAACGATTTCTGATTAATTTCATTAGGCCAACTAATTGATTTTTGCAAAAAGGTATTTCTTATTGATTTCATTGGGTCCCTATATGATCATGAGTAAATAATCTTTTTAATTTTAAGGATATCTTCTTGATTATATTAGCTTTCTTGTTTTTTCGTTTATATAAATCAACATAGAAACTGTTTGCTAAAACATACAACTTAAAATATAAAATGTGCTATTGCTGTAGCAGTTAAGTGTGTGCTTACAAAACGCAGCACACCAGGTTCGATCCCTGGCAGGGGACGGAAAAATTTTCATTATGGATTTCGGATGTTGAAAATTAAGTGGCTTCAACCCCCTCTAGACAATCCATCGGAAGAAGCCCCCTGACCTTCCACCGCCTGGAAAAAAAATTGTGGATAATATGAAGGCAAAATGTCAGGCAGCCTCCAGCACAAAAATAAAAGGTAGAAAGAAACCAAAGATTGATTAGCGAAAAATTTCAAAGGTGATGCCACAAAAGCTTTATATATAACTTTTTAAAACAGCAGGAGTATTTAGATTGTTTTTAGTTTTTTATTTTGAACCTTCCACCGCTGGAAAAATAGAGGATAATATGAAGGCAAAATAAAATGTCAGACATCCGCCACCACAAAAAAGGTAGAAACAAATCAAAGATTGACTAGCAAAAAATTTCAAAATTTTTTTTTGTTTTTATAAAAAACAAGAGCCTAATAAAATCAAGAAGAAACACTTTTTGAAAAAAGATAATAACTAATATGAACCCAAAATTTTCTACTTGATTTTTAGGGTTCCGTACCCAAAGGGTAAAAATGATACTCTATTGTTTTCGCTACAATGTCTGTCCGTCTGTCAGCGCCTTTTATCTCTGGAACCGTAATAGCTAGACTCTTGAAATTTTCACAGATGATGTATAGCTGTTGTATAGCCGCTATAGCAACAAATACTAAAACTTATAGGGTGTTTCGATAGAGAGGTGTTATTCACGAATATATGTTTATTTCTTGAACTGTAGGAGGAATAGACTCAAGATTTAAAAACAGTAATTAAAACTTAGTTCGTTATGTAAACAAGTATAAAAAAAAAACCTAAAAATAAAAGGGTGTTCCGATAGTGGTGTGATTTGCATGTATAAAGCCTAAGTTTTGAACCATAATAGGTAGACTCTTGAAATTTTCACATAAGGTGTATAACTGTTTCCGCATAAGGTGTATAACTGTTTCCAGTAATAATTCCTGATAGGGTGTTCCGAAACTGACGTGTTATTTGCCTTTATGTCTTTATTTCTTGAGCTATAGGAGGCAACCACTTAAAATTTGCAGACAGTAATTAACACTATGTTCGCTTTCTAAACAATTATATAAAATTAAACCTTAAAATTAAAGGCTGTTCCGAGAGTGACGTGCTTTGCGTGTATATGGCCTAAGTTTTGAACGATAATAAGTAGACTCTTGAAGTTTTTACAGGAAGTTTATTACTATAGAAACTGTAGCAAATAATAAAAATTAAAGGGTGTTTCGACAGTGACGTGATTATCATGTATAACGCCTGAATTCTTAAACCGTAAAAGGTAGACTCTTAAAATTTTGTACAGGAGATATGTTGCCACGGCCGTTATGACAATTACTAAAAGTTAAAGCGTGTTCCGACAATGACAAATTTTTCACGTATAGTAACTTATTTTTTTAATCGTAATAGGTAAACTCATGATATATTTATAGAAAAAGAATTCCCATGGCCGTTATAACAAATAACAAAATTAAAGGGTGTTCCGACGGAGACATCATTTTTACTTAAATAGCCATATTTTTTGAACCGTAATAGGTAGACTCTTGAATTGTTTACAGTAGATGTTGTACTTCGGCCGCTGTAACAATTACTAATTACTAAAGGGTGATCCATCAGTGACATGTTTTTCACGTATATTACCTTATTTTTTGAACCGCAATAAGTAGGCGCATGTATATTTTCATAGGCCGCTATTTTGAACCGCAATAGGTAGTCCTGATATTTTTACAGAAAGTGTATTACCATGGCCGTTATAACAACAATTCCTAAAATTTAAAGGGTGTTCAATTAGCGATACAATTTTCGCGAATATGACTTTGATTTTAAAAATAAAGGGTGAACAAATTAACAACTTGAATTTTTAAAGGCGTACTAAACATAGTACGGAACCCTACGCGTGTGAGATTAACTCGCACTTGACTGATTAATTTCTTACTAAAATAATAAGACTTCCTTCTTGAAAATTACTTATCTCTGTGGTTTTTTATAGATTTTGTTCTATTTTATTAAGCATTTAGATACTGTTTTTTCTGTGTGTAAGGGCAACAAAATTGCCGACGAACTTGAAAAATTTATAAGAAAAATTCAGAAAGAGTAGTTTCGGTTAGGCCACCGATAAGTTACTACTATTAGCTTTTATTAACTGGGTATAAGAAGGAACTAATTACTCCTGAGAAGCTAGCGAAGATGACAGTGTTTCGAGGGAAATTTGGAAATTTATTGCAAGAGCCAGTAAATGTGTTACCGGTACATCGGATTTTTTTAGGATGTGTGGAGGCGAAGAGAGTTCGAAACTGTAGATCATTGTCATTACCCGACTTAGAAGGATTTGCGAAAGATTTCGCAATGGGCTACATGATATCGCTCGGTATAAATTAGAAGATGTCGGCTTCATCAGGAAATTCGGATGGTGTAGTAGGTAGAAGGTCAAAAAAGTTGATCTTTGTTTTTTAAATTAGCTATCTGAAGGGAATTTTAATGCACCATCTGGATCTCGGGGTGGAGGTTACATTTTTACCGATGTTTAAAATTATTTATTCCGTTTGGAACTTCGCATATTTTACGAAATACTTTAAAAAGTTTTATAAAAATATATAAAACCACAAAAACATTTAACTAATGATTATGGTCGACAGTCAAATTATTAGAAATTTAATTTACTCTAAAATATAAGAATTTTCTAAAATTGTAATTGTTTTGTTTTTCTCCCTTGTTTTTGCTTTCCATTATTTATCTTTATTTTCTGTTTCCTTATGTTTTGCTTTAATCGTAGGAGTCATATATGTAAAAACATAGAAGTTTATTGATTTGATTCCAAGTGCAATATTCATTCTTCTAAATTTCTAAAATTTGCCAGAAGTAGAAAAGTTGCTAAAGAAAACTAAACTAAAAAAACCCAAGTCACAAGTGGCATAAATTCGTTCAAAAGGATTTTCTAAAAATACTTAAACTTTAAATACATATTTTTACAAACATAGAAGGTTGTTCTATCATTTCACAACATTTCACAAGAAATTTTCTTATTTGCCCGAGTATATTTCTGTATTTCCAATTGTCTCTTTTTAGTCACTCGTTTTTAAATTGAAGACTTTCGGCCTTCTATGACTTTTTCAACTTTTTCTGGTTATGTTAAATAGAAACAAATATCTGCTTCTGTTGCTTTGACAAATAAAAACCAATTAATTTCTTAAGAACAATAAAATTCTAACTATTTTTATTCGTAATTTTATGCGTCACTTAGTTTTTGAAAATGCCAAATTTAAAGTATTTTTGGTTTGAGAAATATACATAACGGTCTGTTGGCTGTATGTAGTACCCTATACGAAGAATTATAGATACAGTTTTTAAGAAGAAAGAACATATGAAAATTATTTGAATAATTTGTAAATTTTGGCATCGTTACACTTAAATTATATTAAAACTTTTGAAAAAATCAAGAATGCTTTTGTTTTTGACCAGCATCCTTTTGCATACTCGTAAAATGATCCTGTGGAAAATCACCCACATCCGTAATAAAATTTTTTATCTCGCTTCAAGTATATGGGGTACCATTTTCTCGTAATAATATCTCAACATTGCGTGAGTACTAGTAAATAAACGAAAGAGAAATGTTTTTTTTATTAGCGGATATTCACTTTAAAATATTTAAAGCAGTGTATGTTTTACTTCGTTGTGGACTTTAAAAATTTAATTTCCAGTTTCAAATAGACGACAAATATTCAATGAAGTGTGTCAGTTTTATGTCTTGTTTTCTGAATCGAAAGATGTTATTGTCATGCTTCGGAAAATAGAAAATGATTTTAAATTTTCTATTTTTATTATTGTTTTTTTTTTCATTTCTTTTCTTTTTCTAAAACCATAAAAATAATTAAAAGCAAACATACATATGAGTATATGGCAACCGTTTAGTTGAGATAGTTTTTCATAATTTTTAAATTTGATACGTTCAACTTTTAACCTTTAAGCATGGTTATATCTGGCCTATTCTTTTAAAGATATTTTGATCAAAAAGGACAAAAGTTTAGTTTTATTTGCAGCTGCAGTTTTGCATGGAATATACCTTTTTGGTAATGCTGGTGTTTAAACTTTAATAAGGTATTCCGCTTATCTATTTGTTGGTTTAATTGAGCATGTTACTGTCGTCCACATGTAACATGTATCAGACACACTATCTATACATTTAATAAAATAGTAACTCATTGTTCGCGATTGAAAAAGAACGAAACGCACCATATCTATAACTTAAGATATCTGTTGCACCGCAAAATAAGCGTAGGGGAACCGCATAAGCGATCAGGACCCGTACAGTGTCTAAATTGCCAAGAATATGGTCATACTAGGACTTACTGCAAATTGCCTCCGGTTTGCGTTGTGTGTGGAGAGCTACATTGTTCCGCCCAATGCGACAAAGCAAGGGATGACTCGAAAGTTAAAAAATGTAGCATTTGCGGTGGAAACCACACTGCTAACTACAGAGGCTGTCCAGTTTTTTCCATGGTAAGGAAAACCACTCAAAAATCAAATACTCCCGCTAAGCACCCACAATATCGAGCAAATGCTCATTATCCTCAGTTAGCCCAACCAACAACCCAACATGTTTCATACGCGGATATGTTAAAAACTAATCATGTTTCAGTACATAAAGCGACACCGAAAAATAATTCTACTCCAAATTTGCACCCAGAACCTAAAGAACAACCATCATCTGGTAACTGTAATCGTCTCGAGTAGCATCCCTTAAAAACTATTTTGGAGACCTCATCCTAATCCACTGGCCCGTAACATACTAAATAAACCTGGTTACATTCGACTAAGAAGGAGGGACACTGCTTCTCTCATCCGTACATCAGAGGGATAACCCGCAAATTACAGTAACCGTGAAACATACATTTTTTTTGTCCAGAACTGGTTGGACTTAACATGTATATTTTTATTTTTAGACTTAAGATATGAGTAATTATTGATAGTTCAATTATATTGAAGATACAATAAATAAAAAATTGGGAAAAAAAAATGTTCGCATCACATAAAAACTAGGTACCTTTATGTGAAATAAATACAGAAACCATAACTGAAGTACTATAAAAGTAAGAGTAATACAATTGGTGTGGAATACTTTCAAAGCAAAATCACACGAACGACTACTTAACAGCTTAATTTCGGCTAATTAACAGGATAATTTCTTCAAATTATTCATTTACCAAAAGTTTCTCTCAGTAAGCTGACTGCAGCGCACATGCTTCTATATCCCTCACAGTTGACTGTAACTTTTTGATCATTGTTATTTACCAATGATTCCACCGGCCCACTGTGGTCAATATTTTGAGATAGCGGCCAAAACTCCTTTTGGTTTTTGCTCTTCGATTTTAAAGTTATTAGACTCATATGAAAGTAGACAGTAGTAAACCTCGGGAGCCAAAAAATTAGAACTCTATTTCAACTATTTCACTGAGAACAGGGTGGTCCAAAATGGGCTTTTTCAGAATTTAGTAAATTTATGATATTTTTAGTTAATTTTTAAAGTTTAAATGATCATAACTTTTTTGTTTTTCAAGATTTTTGGACGAAATAAATTTTGTGTTGTAAGTTAACTTATTTCGTATTACTGGTAAAAAAATTGAAGCTCTACTGTTTTGAGAACAATTTAAATATTTTTTTTAAAAAAGGTCAAATTTCTCGGAAATTTCCTACTTCATAGAGCACAACTCCTGTGAGTCAAGCTGAGTCAAAACACAAATTTACTATTTTATAGTCCTAACTCTCCCCTACATTCCTATATATACATGTCCATGCATCGGGACTGCACTTTTTGAGCTACAGCAATTTTTCTGACCCAAGGTAAGATATTCGGTACAAATGCACGTCATATTTTTTGAGAAGTTATTTGTATGTGAAAGTGGCTATTATGCATATATTTTGATGAAATTTTGTACAAGAGTTCTTATTGACCCAAAAACTAATTCTGTTGAAATTAGGAGAAGTTGGCCCATATTTGGACCTAGTCCACATAGAAGGGTGTATCAAATTTTGACAAAAATGACAATAGAACTCTCAAATTATGTGGTATCTGGCAATTCATTTGGAAAAGGTAAAAAATGATTTTATTGCCATCTAATATTACATAACTTAAATACCTGAAAATTGCAAATAAATTTAAAACCAATGGAAATAACTGGTAAAACCAAGTACCTGTTATATTATGTTTCAAAGAGGTAAAAAAGATCATGTTGAAACTTCGAGCAATAGTATATTAATCCATGCATTCATTTTTTCTTCATTATTGTTTAAACAATGGCTAAATTCAGTTATAGTGTTCTATCTGATATTTATTTTGAACGGAAAGATGAAAACGACATTATTTTACATATAATGAATAATCCATTCTTCAAAATATGCGACAAACAAGAAATTAAAATTCATAACTTAAAAATAAAAAACTTTTTAAATACTTTAAGAAAACGGTACAATCAATGTTCCAGAAACAAGAAATTGTTTTACTCACGCAACCAAGAATGCCTAAGAAATAAACTTATTTTTAAAAAGCCATCAGTAACTACCCTTGCTGGTCGACCACCTTTTCGGTCGACCACCTTTTCGGTCGACCAGCAAAGCCAACTGCTATTAGTGTAACTTCAAGTTCAGCAGAAATAAAATTGCAGGATCTTCTTGAACACACTGCAGAACGATTATTAAAGACATTTGATGCTGACTATTTAAAGAAGTTTAAAAATTGCAGCATGACTTTAATTTCTAAATGGGGATGTGATGGGTCCTCTGGCCAGAAACAATACAAACAATGTAATGCGGAAAATTTATCAGATGCCAATTTATTCATGATTTCTTTCATTACGTTTAACAAAAACTTATATTGGTTCAGAACCGTCAACTAGTAGAGCTGCAGAGATAGATCTATGGAAGAATGAAATTCCCTCGTCAACAAAATTTTGTAGACCAATAAAGTTTGCTTACAAAAAAGAAACTAAAGATGTCATAACTGAAGAAGTTGGCAAAATAACAGATGAAATTAAAGAAAATCAACCAGTGATATTTGAATTTAATGACCAATGCATCGAAGTTAACTTTAAAATGTCACTTACAATGATCGATGGAAAAGTTGCACAAGCTTTAACCGAAACAAAGTCTTCGTCAAGCTGCACCATATGCCAAAAAACATCAAGTCAATTGAGCCAACCACCAACACAAGACGATAGTTTTAATGAAGCATATGAATTTGGAATGTCACCTCTTCATGCTAGAATTCGTTTTATGGAGCATATTCTTAAATTGGGATACGATTTGGAATTTGGCCCGTTAGGCAAAACAGTGAGAAACAACAAAGAAAATTTGGAAAAAAGAAAGCAAAAAAAAAAGATATTCAAGAAAAATACCGTAAGATAGGCCTTATAATTAACCAGCCAAAGCAAGGAGAAGGAAATTCTAATGATGGAAACACAGCAAGGAGATTTTTTTCCGATCCAGAAACTGCAGCTTCTATAACTGGAGTAGATTATGATTTAATACGACGATTCCAAATCATATTAGAAGTTATAGCATGTAGCAAAAACATAGATGCAAAAAAAATTGGTCAGTATGCTAATGAGACAGCATCTCTTTATAACCAAAAATATTCTTGGAGACATATGCCAACCACTGTTCACAAAATTTTGTTCCATGGGGAACAAATAATTCAGCACAATATGCTTCCAATTGGAAATTTCTCAGAAGAAGCGCAAGAAAAAAGGAACAAATACTACAGATTCTAATGAAGATCTAATGAAGATCTTATTAATATTTTGTTGTGCACATCAGACCCATATATGTCCAGTATTCGACAAAAATGGAAATCAACCTCATTAGAGTTAGATGAAGAAGCTAAACAACTACTGCAAAATGAAAATCAAAGATATTTGGAAGAAATTTTTACTAATATTGTTTAATTAATACTAGTTTAAAGATTATAATTTGTTTCTAATTTTAGTATAAATTTTTATTAATACATTTAAATAAAATATATGTGCACTTTAAATCAATAGTAAAAGTTTACTTAAAATTTTATCGATGTTGTGTTCTGTATATAATATATCCAAATGGTATTGATATTGTTGGGAATTTCAATGTTATTTTTCAGTTTAATCCTCACAAGAATTAGCTTTCTTCCAAAAAAACCAACCTTTGGCCCCTGTGAATATTGAGACTAAAAAAATGGCAGGGGCCAAATGTTGGCATTTTCTGACCAAAATTAAGTTTAGGAATAATAAATAAGTATTGGTTGTAAAATACGATTGAAGAAAATAAGAAATTATAAAAAAATACCTATTTAAAATGTTAAAAAATATTCAACTTTTACATGGAAACTCAACAAAAAATTAAAATGCATTTTTAACTCCACATTACTTACGTTCCTATCAGTCGATTTTTACGTTTGAACACGCAAATTGAAGCTTAAAGTCCCTCCTATTGAACAAAACAAATTGCGTAAAAAAATACCAATCCGGTCAAAAGTTATAGAGTTTTGACCGCTATCTCGCGAAATTGACCACTGTGCGGCCCATATAGTATGTAATTGTGTTTGGATAATCTCTTAAAGTAAATATGTTGCGAGAACGACTCATTCTCTCGAGTAAGTCGCTCTGATGGACGATTATCAGCAACAAAAAATTTACGTAAAGCCCGATGAGTTTGTCGAATTGAAAAACAATTTTAAAAAATTAACAAAACTGGCTCTAGCGTAAGTCTATTCGTGATAAATTTTCAAACTAAACTAACCTCAAAACAACCGAGAAATCTTTTATCAGAGCAAAAACATTGCTGCCAGTTTTAAATTTTCTGAATTGTCTATACCAATCTCACTATTATTGCTTATTGAAGAGCTGATTCATGACACTTCGTTCGTAGTACATAAAATCTAGTTTCGCTAATATTTTTTTAAATATTTTCCGTATCGAGAGCTAAACAAAATGCTGAAGATTAGATAAAAAATAATAATATATAATAACTTTTTTAAGGTATTTATATTTACAGATGTGTACAGACTGTATTTTATTAAAATTGTTTTAAGAGCGATAAATATTCATGGTTTAGGAACGATAAACACAGAATGCATGCGTGCTCACAGATCGAACAAGCTTGTGGGGTCTTTTAAAATATTTTTTTTTTAATAAAATTAAAGCAACGGTAAGTTCGATCTTTTTCCTTGCTATTAAGTTGTGAAGTTGTTTATAGTTGTTCCATAAGTTGAAAGGTGCTTCTTTGATTTTTGCCATTTTTTGTATTCACTGCTTTTAAATGCCTATAAATATTTTATTGTTTAAGTTACAATTTGATCGCAAATAAAACCCGTGGTGGAGCAACAATACAAAAAGACTTAAGGAAAAATAAGTAAATTTTACAGGCGAGCCGTTAAAAGTTTATAACTTTTTTAAATGTTTTTGACGATTGTAAATGCTGTTAACATACATTTTTCTGGTACTCAAATTATACTTTGAGAAACTAAATTTTTGACCTCAGTAACACTTAAATGTTGTATACGACCAATTTCATTCGATCTCTCACAAAATGTTACCCCAATTAAATTTGCTTAATTTTTTTCACAAAAATACTTAAAAGTTTTCGACGCTCGACATTAACCTGTGGTTGGTATTTTGATGGAACTAAATGGAATTACTAAACAAAATAATATTTTGTGTTTTTGCAACATTTCGTTGTCTAATACAAAAAACGTTTTAAAATATAACCACAATTATGTTCAAAGTAGTAAATAACATGTTTAATTATCGGTGACATCACTAAGGGTCAATATTTCTTAAATGTATTGCAGAGTTCATTGCAACATAACAATATAATTTAACAAAATACATAATGTTACTCTTGTTAACATACAAAAATCATGTTTTTTCTGTGCATGTGGGATAACCAGGGCTGAAAAACTAAATATTTTTTCAGTACCAAAAATATTTGTAAATAATAGTTTTCGTATTTCAAGTGCAAAAAATTTTCACGCGTGCTTATTTTTTTAATTTTGTATGCATTTTGAACTGCAAATTCTAATTCAGTTTTATCCAATACGACTTGATCTGATTAGGCATCAATTACCCTGATCAGGCAGCGTCTGACTGCTGCCCTGCTTCCTAGTGAAATGTATAATCGGAACTACGACTATTATTTTACGGCATGTGTAAACGCAATAACACGATTTACTTATAAATCAGGAATGGTTATCTCATTCACGAAGTGATATCACAATATCACTTATAACAAAGGATATACGATAATTTCGAGACCGCTTACATTCTGATTCCATGACTATTACTTATATGGCGAATATAAGATTATTTCGGGAGACCTTGAATTCCGATACGACACGCAGCACAGTGGTTTCAAAACGATTTATTTTCAACATAATTCGGTACCTAATAAACCATGGAAGATATCTTAATAAAATTTGACAGTAGTAAAGCAGAGGTGTTTCTGTAAATGTTTTTTTTTTTTTTTTTAAATTTAAGTAGACCTAGAAAATATCTATAAAAAATATGCTTACATGTATAAGTTATCTCTTTGAGTTTGAAAGAAAATTGGCTTACAATTTTTTTTAATTTTGAAAATTTTAATTATTATTAGTCGAACTGTTTATGTATTTCATACAATGAAATTTATAATCAAGCTTAAGTTCGTTTTTATTCTCTCTAAGAAAGAATTAATTAAATTACAAATTAGGTGATAATATTAAAGAAAAATTGGCAAAATTTAATTTTTAGACACCAGCACGAGTGGAATGCACATTTTCTAGACAGCCAGGTCCGTCACCAGCACTACTTGTATCTAATCTACTTAGGGTAGTGTTTAGTTGTAAGCATCGTCTATTTAACCAACCAAACCCAGATAAAAGAATACGAGAAAACTTGTATTCAATTATCAATCGTCAGTTGGTGAGAACGAAGTCTACCACTGCCTTAAGCTTCCCTCTTGTTGAATATTTTTACTTTTAATATTTACTACCTATATTTTGTTGTTTTTAATATTGGCCGACCTTACACAGAAGAAATTATTTTTCAGATTCAAAAAATTAAATCGCATAAATAGAACATTTTTTGTTTAAATGTGGTCCTATAAACAAAACTATAAATTCAGACAATTAATTTTAAAATTAGTTTATTGAAAATATTTCCCGATTTTTTCAAATAAATAATTGTATTATTTGGTAAACAAAATTTATTGACTTTAGAAAAAATGTTCATACAAAACATTTGTCTGAATCAGACAAAAAAGTTCACTGAAATTAAAAAAAAAAAATTCAAACAAATAATTTAAATAACTAGGTTAGGTTAGGTTAAGCAGGCAGCTGTAGTATACAGCTCACTTGGGTCCACGTATTGGTCCCTTTGTGTTACCTGCGGAGAGGAAGAAATAAAAGTAAGAGTAAGATTGGGGGGGTGTAAAGAAAAGAGAGAGATAATTTAAGAAAAATATAGTGTAAGATAGCATATTGGCCGAGACAGCAAACAAGCGTTTTCATGCCTCGCCGAGTGGGAGTGGGTTGGAGAACCAGCCGCAGCTCCTCAGAAAAGAGTTTATTCTTCTTGGTTCCAGAAGTGAAACACAAGTTAGGCTCCCGAAATACCGTTGTCCAAGGTTTTGAAGTCGTTGGTATTCCAGTGCAGGGCATAGGCAGAGGAGGTGAACGACCGTTTCCTCCTCTTCCTCATCTTGGCAGCTTCTGCAAAAGTCGTTGTAAGGGAGGCCCATTCTTCTTGCATGGGCTCCGAATAGACAATGCCCAGTGACCGTAGATATAAAGTCACGCAGTTGTGTTTTCGGCATCCGAAGTAATGAATCCGTCCTCTTCTGATCTAGTAAGGGCCAGATTGTCCTTGCCGTCAGACAAGTAGACTCATCGGACCATCTGGCCTGGGCCAGGTCATAAAGAGCACGGTTTATTCGTTGCCCGCATGCAGAGAGGGGAATGCCACAATAGACGTCAATGGCGCCATCATGAAGCAGAGTTCCCTTCTTTGCTAGTTCGTCAGCAACATTGTTGCCTGAGGTAGTCCCATGTCCCCGCACCCATTTAAGGGTGACCGTTGAATTTTCCGCCATCGCATTTAAGGATGTCCGGCATTCCAGGACGAGATTTGATGTACTGAACACACCTTTTAGGGACATAATGGCAGCTTTACTGTCGGTACAAAACCAGATATCCCTATTCGATATTCTGTGATACCTTAGCCAGTTTGCCGCTTTTTTGATAGCAGATATTTCTGCTTGTAGAACATTACATTCATTTGGGAGTCTGAAACACATCTTGATTCCAAATTCCTCTATATAGACCCCACCTCCAACTCCCACCTCCCTTTTGGAGCCATCTGTGAACACGCAGAGTGAGCCAGGGGGTGGTGGGTGGCCCTCCGTCATGTCGAAATCGAAGTTTCGCATGAAGAAGGGTTTTGGGATGCAGTAGTCTATGAGTCCGGGGATAATATTCGTGATTCCCAGGATACTGGCATGGCCCCACAGTCTATGGTTCCATGCACCTGTGACATTCAGTCTAATGGCCGTTCTTAGTGCAAGCTTCCTGGCTAGCTGGTCAACTGGTAACCAGTTTAGCATAGCAAAAAGTGCCTTCGTCGGCGTTGACCTAATAGCTCCTGTTATTAGGATCGCCATATTACGCAATACTTTCTCTATAATAGAGATATTTGCCCTAGTATCTAGTGCTTTCCACCAGACGATGATTCCATAGAATAAAGTCGGTTTGATTACCGCTTCAAATAGCCAGTTCGCAATTCTCGGGTTCATTCCCCAAGTCTTGCCTATGGCTTTTTTACACACATATATTGCTGTGATGGCTTTAGACGCTCTAGCCTGGATGTTCATTTTCCAGGATAGTTTACTGTCTAAGATTATGCCAAGATACTTTGCACTATGTGCTAGAGTTAGTGGTATTCCCCTCAATACGGGTAGCCTGAAGGGTGGGAGCTTGTGTTTTCTTGAGAATAGTACAAGTTCAGTTTTGGCTGGGTTTACACTCAGTCCACACTGTTCTGTCCAGGTGCAGATCATCTTGAGTGCCGCCTCTAATCTTTGTGTGATAATATCAATATGGACACCAGATACTGCCACCGCTACATCGTCTGCGTATGCGACAGTTTTAAAATTCATCGAGTCCAGATCTTTGAGCAACTTATTGATTGCTATATTCCATAATAGTGGGGACAATACTCCACCTTGTGGTGTGCCCCTTCCCGCTGTTTTGGAAATGCTCGCTGAGCCAAATGTAGACGTTATCATCCTGTTACTTAGCAGGTTCGTAATGAACCTGATGATCGATTGGTCAATCCCCAGCTCTCTTAGAGATCGGGTTATTGCCAACGGTTCGATGTTATTGAAGGCTCCCTCAATATCCATGAAGGCTACCATTGTGTAGTTTTTATGCTCTAGCGACTTCTCAATATGTCCCACGAGCGAGTGTAATGCTGTCTCAACAGATTTGCCCTTCGTATAAGCGTGTTGGGATGGCGAAAGGAGATTCCTGTCGATTGTCATTCTCAAATGAATGTCGATAAGTCTCTCCAGCGTTTTGAGCAAAAAGGATGTTAGACTGATTGGCCTAAAATCCTTTGCTTTCGTGTGTGATGATTTCCCTCCTTTGGGAATAAATATCACATTGCATTTAGTCCATTGGTCCGGGATATAGGACAATGATAAACAGGCTCTATATAACGGTAGGAGCCAAGTTGTCACCAGATCTAGGTTGTTTTGTAGATCGGCAGGAATTATACCATCCGGGCCCGGAGACTTATAAGGATGGAAGCTTTTGATCGCCCAGTGCAACCTATCCGTGTCTATGTTCACGGCGTGCAGTGTCCGGCTTGTATGTGTAGAACTGTATTGTACTCCCGAGGTTGATCGACATCCCGGGAAGTGGGTGTCCATCAGGACTTCCAGTGACTCCTGTGCACTGGAGGTCCAATTGCCGTCTGATTTCTGAATATATCCAGGAATTG
The DNA here is from genome assembly GCA_949628195.1 of Phasia obesa. NCBI lineage: Eukaryota > Metazoa > Arthropoda > Insecta > Diptera > Tachinidae > Phasia > Phasia obesa. The sequence goes on along the minus strand of OX451218.1, from coordinate 31,153,517 downwards.
ACGCTTGTTTGGCAAGTACTTTGCGCAATCTGCTAGCCTCAGAAAAACTTTCAATGCCACTGCAGAAGTCTTTCCAGGATTCACGTTTTGCACTTCTAACTTGATTCTTAAATTTGTTCACAGAGGATTTGTAGAGTGACCAGTTCCCTGTCCTCTTAGCCTCGTTGAAAAGTTTGCGGCAAATCTTACGAGATTCCGCTATTTCCGTTGACCACCATGTAGGTCTGCGATTCGAACGCTGAATCGACGGTCTGCAGGACTTATTCGTTGCATCTCTAAATGCGTTGGTAAGTCTATTCACAGCATCTTCGATGTGCATGGTATCCCGAATAGTTGTGGGAGGATTAGGTATATTTGAAAGGAGCATTTTCTGTTTCTCCCAATCCGTCTTACGTCTATTGATGTAAGCGACGGTCCTAGCTTTCTTCCTAACAATGGAAAAGACAAGATAACGATGATCGGAGAAAGAACAGTCTGTAGAGACTCTCCAATTTTCGATTAAAAATGCATAGTGCAGGCTGACAAGCGTGATGTCCAGCACCTCCTGTCTATTTGATACAACAAAAGTGGGTTCAGAACCCCTATTTGCGACTACTAGATCATTATTTAATATAAAATCAAGGATACACTCACCTCTGTTGTTGGTATCGGAGCTACCCCAAATATGGTGATGTGCATTTGCGTCGGCCCCTATTATTGTAGGGATGTTTTTGGCCTTCGCTGCTCTGGCCATCTTCTTGACCAAGTTATTGGGTGGAGGTTTATCCTGGTCATGCGGCATGTATGCAGAGGTTATCCACACCGCAGGTTCTGCCTCTTCCCACACTGCAGTCACCGAGTCTTCATCACTATAATCAGATAGAATGAAGATATTAAGGTGATCTTTTGCTAAAATACAGGATCTAATAGTTTTGTTATTGTTACCTGAAGTTGCTGCATACAATAGTTTGTAGCCTTGTGCATTAAGTCCACATATAACGCCATTGTTGACCCATGGCTCCTGGATTAATGCGATGTCTTCGCCTCGATCTGCGAGACGAAGAATTAATGCAGCGGACGCTGCCTTAGAGTGGTGGAGGTTGATCTGAATCACCTTCACCATCTCTGTCTGGATCATAGATGACAGTGACGTCGATGTCCTCCGGGTCAGAGTCCAGGAGCACATCTTCGTCATCCTCCGCAACACCCAGACGCTCGAAGAGCTCGCCAACCAGACCTGAGTCTGATTGTGAACCCTCCGTGGCTACTGAGCTCGCGGTGTCATCTATCTCCGCAGTTGTTGTTGGTGGTTGTTGGCTTGTGCTGGCAGCCACATCCTCAGATTGCGACCCTTCCAATTGGTTGTAGGAGGTGCCGGGGTTGGCTTTGTCATCACCACGGTAGATGCTCAGCTTGATACTATCATAACCATAGAATATCTTACCTTGCCTCTTCCGTAGTGGTGACAACGATTCTTTGTTAAGAACCACCACCGCCTTCCTAGTCAACCCTTCCGGTTCGGAAACCTTCACTACCTTCCAGTCACTGGTCGGTAGATCGGCATTTCCTCTCCGGATGATCGACAGGATCGTCGCCGGGTTGTGTGGTTCCCTGGGGATGATTGCGATGGATCTCGGCCTTCGTGGTATATCGCTGACCGGGACCGCATCCAATCTTGCACCGGGCCACACTTCCCCTAAGGATGTGATTGCCAGTTTGAGCTGTAATGCTGAACTCTCACTTGTGCATGAGAGCAGCTTAATGTGACCTTGAAACCAGCCAGCGTCTACATTTTGAGGCGCTGGACTGGTTTCATCATTTAAAAAAGTTTTCCAGCAATTTGAGACGGATCATCTCCCATTTCTCACGAGAGATAGCCCCGTCACAGTTGCTATTGTCAATAATAGCCCTTATCAGTGGATCTTTAGCAACCTCACTGTAAGGCCTATTTATGACCCTGGATGATGGAATTGTTAATGTTTTTGGACGTTTGATGTCCGGTTGTAGGTTATGCTGCTGCATCTTCTCCTCCCCCGATCGTTGCCTTTTGGGCGCTACGGATGTAGATGTTTTTTCTACATCTGCAGCAGGTTTGGAGCTTTCAGCAGCAGCCAGGTGGGTTTTTGCCCAAGATAGGGAGGATTTCTCCTCCGGAGTTAATTTGTCGACTGGCGTGTTGCCAAGTCTGTCGACTAGACGTTGGGCGGCGCGCCCTTCGATAAAGGCCCTCTTGGATGTGTTTTTGCGGTCTTTGGGGGCAATTTTTACAGCCGTTTGGGCGGGGGGACGTAGCGCATCTGAGCCTGTAGGGGTTACCACAGGTACAGATGGTACAATTACCGCAGGGTTGTCCACGACAGTAGCCGTGGCACCCGAAGCAGGGGTTTCTGTTGGTACTAAGCCAGCACGGGCCGAAGAGGTACCAGCCGAATAGTCAAGTGGTACCTCGTTGGTTTTGTCCACAGCATCAACCTTAGGTTGGCTTGCTGGGACAGAATTGCAGTTGGCGGGCGAGGGTTTCCCCTGCTCGCTTCCTGCTATATTTTGTTTTTGTTTTTTTGTAGTTTTATTTGTGTTTTTCATGTAGTTCCCACGAGTAGGCGCGTAAAGGGTCGACGATCCATGCAGTGACGGCGTACATGGACTAGGCAACTGAAAATACAACCAACCCGTGCCTTGGCGTCGGAGGGGAGCTGTTAGGAACTAGTCTTCTTTAACCACTGACTAGCCATCCAGGTTCTCAGCACTGCTACCTTCACCTTAACCTTACAAGTGGTGTCAATTTTGGTCCGCGGGTTGGATTGAAACCAGGTCCCCTGTCTATTGAAAAATGCGAGCCACCTCCCTGGACCATTTGTGCAGTGTATCCAGGGAAGTGACTGGCATTTCTGACTCATCCTGAGCATTGTACCATTATGGGTGAATGGTTGCCCTGCTCAAGATATGCCAGAGAAAACAAGGGTTGGTCCCACCCAGCCTAGCAGTGTCTAGACCTTGTGCAACTACTTAGCAGAATTCACAAAGCCCAGACCCCGCCCGAGCTTTGTCAGACCTCCTGTGGCCATATGGTGGTGTGACACAGGAGATCCGTACATATGCTCGCCCCTATCCGCCACCTGGGGACGCGTCCGATGGGAGACTGACAACTCCACACGGAAACTACTGACTAATTTAAATAACTACTGGGTAAAATTAGACCATATTAAAAAAAAAAAGCCAAGACGAATCACAGGATGGCAATGTAAAATTCATTCAATTTCGCTGTTTCTTAAAATATCAAATTCTATATATTAAAAAATGTTAACTGTATATGGAATTTGACATCTTGAGCAACAGTGAAAATAATGTATCTCCCTTTTTCTTTTTAATTTGGTTAAATTTTAGCGACTAGTTACTTACATATGTATATATTTTAAGCTCAAAGCGTTTCCTCTGAGCACAATCGGGGCAAAACCTTGTATTTGGTTCATCAAAATTATTGGTATGGGAATTGCTTACTGGTCAAAAGCATACGTCATACATAGCAAAAGCATACGTCATACAAGTTGGCCATTGACGCCACCTGAACAACTGTGAATAAAAATCAAAAATTAAAATATATACATATGTATGTATGCATATATGAGTATGTAGCAATATCTTCAATAAAAAATTTTTACATTTTTACCTTTTCCTTTGCAACTAATGGCTTTTTAATGTTTCAATATTTGTGCTTTTAATATTTTTTATTAAAATAAATTTCTATTTTGAATTCTTGAAAAAATAAATTTTTTGTTATTTTTTCAATGCCTTTTTTGCGAATGAGTAATTATTAATAAATGGGCCAAAATAAAATTTCTTTCTGCAAAATTTTCATGTAATTAACCGACTTCATATAAGGTGTAGGTTATGAAATCGTCTGAGTTAACTGCTAGATATTATTTAATTCTGAACCGATTTTTATTTATTCCTATTTAAAAGGTAATGCTTATAGATTAGTTCCATTCAAAAAAGTTCATAATTTTAAAAATTGAAGGTTGACACGTACAACCCTAAAGGGCACCAATTTCATATTTTAACAAACTAATAACAAAATTACCTAACAGATTAGTGTCCTTATAGTTGATGTAACTTGGAAATTAGGTATAGTTTCAAATAGTCCGTTATGACCGTAAGTATAAATATTTCAAATTAAAAATTAAACAGTGTCCCGATAGATGATGTGATTTTATGTATACGGCCTTATCTTTTGAACCGTTATAGTCACACACTTAATATTTACACAGCCTTCATATTGCGCTATCCGCAATAATAAAAATAGTTTCTCATGAATGACTTAATTTGACGTGTACCTTCTTATCTTTTAATATACAGATCGGCACTTAAAAATTATATAGTATTTGTATTGCTGTGTATGCTATAATAAATTAAATGTTTTGTGAATTCAACTATTATTTTAATAATATAATGCTAATAACCTATACTATTTTATAATAATTCAATTTATTATTTAAAAATATAAGCAAGGAAATATTTACCCAGATTTTACGAATAGAGAAAATTTTTTATAAAAAAAATTATAACTCTTTAAGAAGTCCAACACAAACAATAAAAGATTTTACTAAAACATATATTCGAAAACTTCAAAATGATTTTTATATTAAGTCTTAATAAGTTTGTTTATTTGGCTGTTCAAAATAACTTTGTTATTCCTACGACACTAGTGCTAAGTTTCGTATGAAACCGATTTAAATAACAGTGCGAAAATATTTTTCTGTCTATAATTTACATATAAACTTAAATTTTGTTAAGAAAAAAAAATTTATATACTTTTTATTTTCGTAAGGTTGTAATTATAAAAGGACGTAGTTGCTCTACTAAAATATAATTAGAGGCTATTCAAAATTTAAAAGTTTTTTAAATTTAATTTTTGCAGAAGAACAACATTTCCATATTAATAAATTTAGTTTTATCAACTATTTTTATTACGGCAACACTGTTAGCAGAAAACTAAAAATTAAACAACAGTATTATTAGATTCAAACAAAAAAGTTTTTGAAAATCAATAAACATTTAAAACAAACCATTTGTTTGGAAATATTTTGGTAATAATTTTTTCTGTGTAGTTTATTATTTTTCAAATAATATTTTTCATTTACAAAAAGTTATATGTCCGAGGTGCCCAACTTTGGAACCTCATCCCCCTTTACAGACAGTTCGCAGCTCTACTCAGAAACACCTCTGCTTTGCCTCTGTGAAATTTCATTAAGATGTCTTCAGCGGTTCATGAGATAATTTCAGCAAACTTTGTATTTGGCTAACCTATTAACTACGGTTTTGCTACGATGATAGTGAATGCAGTGTTCGTGGCCTGCTTGTAAATACAGTTACTAAAGTTCATAGAGTTTTTTTTATGATCTTATTGTAACACGCGTATGTTCACACAAACAAGCACTACAAAAATAAAAACAATTAAAATAGTGTGCAATACTGTCAATTGGATTTTTTCTTTCGGACATGTATTATATTAAAAAATGAGACAATATGTAAACTTATTTATATAAAAGAGTAAAATTACGATTAAAGAATCTGTATATCAAATAGTACCAACAAAAGTACGAGGGTATCAACTTTTCCATTAGTAGGAATTAAAAACTATATTATGTACTTGTAATTACGTTCGATTAGGTTAAGAGCAAGCCATAGACGTATGAGTTACGTATGAGTAATATTTTTTAGTCTTTACATTATAATATTAAGTATTCGATAACATGATACAAGCCAGCCTTAGTAAGAAAATTGACAGAAATATATTGAAATAAAACTATGATTTCTAAACCGTTCGTTTAATAATTACTGAATATAGTATGGTTACAAGAACCAATGAAAAATTTTTATTTGTTTGTAACATTACTTTTGTTACGATAACAAGTTTTTAAAATTTCATCATTTAATGGCACAGCGCAACAGTGTAAAAATACATAGACCCCACAGTATAGGTTCGATTCTACTACCAAAGGGTAGTAAAACACTATGATCAGTTTGGCGAATTTGTTAACCAATTTTTATCAGTGGACGCTTAAAAAACGTGTCAACAGATTTTGTGTAATATCTTATTCATACTAGGTGATAGCGCTTAACTTTGTTTGGCAATAATACAGCTGGGGAATTGTTGAAAAAATTCTTAACATTTTATGCCAAAAAAATAAATAAGAGAATTAAAAAATATTTATTTTTACCTATATCAGCATAACTTACAGGGACTCTTAAATTTTCATTAACAACATATAGAAAAATTGCAGCCACTGTAAAACTGAACAACTTTTGTGCACATACTAATACAATCAGAACGTGCCTAGGCCATAAAACTTAAACTAACAAAGAATCATATTTAAAAAAAAACAACAAAATCCAAGAAATGCAACAACAAACAAGGTTCAACCGCAAGAAATGCATAGGTTAGTAGTGTCTAGATCCATTCAGATTTGATTAGGATGGTCGTAAAAGTAGTTCAGTGGCTGCCATTTTTCCATATAGCGTTATTGAAAATTTTAGGGACCATAAAATATTAATAGATTATTTTCAACGAATCTCTAGCTACATTATTGCCGAACAAAATTAATCGCTATCAACTAGTGTGAATTAGATATGAGACAAAAACTGTTGACAGCTTTTTTTAGAGGGCCCACTAATTATCTGAGTTTTTCGAGGCCCATAAATTGCTCACCAAATTCGCCAAACTGAGTATAGGGTTTTACTACCGTTTGGTAGTAGAATAAAACCTATACTTTCAAGTCCGTGTATTTTTCAAAAAGTTCTTATTTGTTGCACTGCGTGATTACTGCATAACAACAAAACAATTTTTACCACAATATAAACAAAATAATATTTTATTTTTAACAATAATAATATAATAATAATAAACTTAATATGTTAAGTTTATTCACATGTAACCAAATAATGTAGGGTTTTTATTTATCGGTTGATTGATTGATTGTTTTTTTTTACAAAAATAAAAGAAAAATTTTTTTCTTAATTATATCTATATTAAATTATTATTTAAAACCCGGTGTGCTTCGCTACCCCCATCCTCAAAAAATTAACACTTTCGAGTAAAGGTATGGCCAAACTTAAACTCGAATACGCACGTGTTTTCAGAGAAGCGAAGGCCAAATTTAGAAAGTGTCATTATTGCAGTTATTTAGATATAGGATAACTACTTTATAGGGAGGATACCTGGCCCTTCTATCTTAATCTTCAAGCTCTAACTTGAAACTTATTTTTGGAGTACAAAATTTTAACACTCTATATATTATAGTTTGATAGGTTCATGACAATAATTTTTTTTTTGTATACGAGGTATGACGCGTATTATTTTAAAACCTTGCGTATTATAGTATGAAAGTTACAGCAAAACTTCTAGTCCAGTAAATTCGCGCCAATACACATTAATATGGGAGTTCCTAGTACAAAATTTTAAGATCCTACCTGTTCTAGTTCTCTAATTATACCATAATTTGTTCTTTGTATGAAAACCACAAAGCTTATTATTTTAACCTATGCACATTAATAATAGGGTTACTTGTGCAAAATTAGAAGACTCCACCAATTGTAAAACTCTATGTACGCTATTTATTTTAAGTCACGCATGATTCCTTTGTAAATTTATTAAATAAATATTTATTTAATAAATTTACAAAGGAATCATGCGTGACTTAAAATAAATAATGTATTTAACACGATTCCAAATATAATTTTTTGTATACTCTATGTACGCTATAATAATTTTTCACCTTGTATGGCAGGCGCTTAGCGCAGTGTTCTAATAAATCCATTATTCTTCTAGATTATTCACATTAATAACAGGGTTACTTGTACATTATTTTTAAATTCTACCTAGTATAGTTCTCCACGTACACGATAATAATTGCTTAGATATATCAAAAAAGCGGGCGTGGTAAATTTTTCTTACTGCAAAAGCTTAAATTGGTCTACTACAATTATTTAAAAAAATAATTCAATTTTAGTTAAATTAAAAAAATGGGCGTGGTCAATTTTTCCTTCCGTAAAAACCTTAGATGGGAAAAAGATTAAAAAAAAATAGTCAAATCATTGCCGTCGTGCTCAAATGATGCAATTACAGACGAACGAAATCTATATGATATCATTGATATAGAAATTCACGATAAGAATACAAAAAAATTATTATAAAATATGTTCATATTCTATTAAAATGTTTAATAATAATATGGTTTGACTACAACCATATAATTTTTAAATAAATACAAGTATAGAAAGATGGTTTTCAGAAGCGTAAATACCCACAAACAAACATCTAGAGCAGGCCTGCCAAATCTTTCCAGAATAGTTTATTAGAGATATTTTTGCTTGAGTATAAAGGCGTACATTTGAGCAAATAGTCAAATTTTATTTGAAACTCTGCGACAACTGTTGCCTTATTTAGTTGAAAAGTGTTAAGAGTTATTTGTTTTTTAAACAGTGTGGACAATAATATAATACTTTTTAATTCTTAAGGCTGAATAAAAAAGTGAAATTAAGGTGAGACTACTAATGTCGTGTTTTATATTGCAATTAAAAGAACCAAACGAAAGAGTTAAACGTAACACTATAGTATGTGCATGATCTGCAGAGGATTTTTTAGCTCAGATACGTTATGCCGCCGATGTATTGGACAGTGCTTGTTATACATAAAATTAATCTGAATAGCAAAATAACTTATTATATATGTATTTATTTAAAAGAAATAGGATCGATTTCCTACAAGGAGGAGAAATGACACAAATCCCATTTTGATTCAATTTTATTAGTTTAGTTGAAGAGGTCTTATCGTCTTCCAATACATAACAGTGACCACAAACATGATATTCCTCTACAAGTTTTATAAATAATATGCTGAATACTACAACTCTACTCCCAATTTGTTTTTTTTTTGTCTAAGAAAAAAAATCCTACAACTAATATTGAAAAACCCTGACAATAAGTATTCCCTATTAAATAAATAACACATTTGTTTTTACTGATAAAAAAAATTTGAGAAATATGACATCCGACCAGTGGTCCCAAAAATATATAAATTCCACCCTTTTCGCCTTATTTTTACAAAATAGTGACGACTTCCCTCAGTGGGATTGTATCTACATTCCCGCTGAGTTGTTAAGTGCTTGCTGTTACTTGTGTATTATCAAATATTTTTTACCTCTGAACTTACCTTGCTTCACAATAAATACGTTAGATACTTATCCAATATTGTTTTTATTTATGTAATTGCATAAATACGAGGACATATTGTAATGTTTAAATTCTTTTACACAAATTGAATCAAATTTTTATTTTATTCTATTTTCTCTATTTACTTTTTATTTTCTCATATGATTAGAAAATTTATTGAAAGTGTGTTGAACATTTTTTAGAAGAAAATAACTTTGACTTTTGCTACCTTTGGTATTGTTTTTTTTTTGTTTTTCTGATAAACATTTTTTCCAAATAAAATACCTTCAGATTTCCATTGAATGAATTGGCATTCTATACAATTGGTATTTCATTTTTTCTTATTCTATTCAATTTTTATCTAATCGAAGATGGCATTATTCAACCAACAAGGAATTATATTTTCTTTACAAGTATTTGTTGTATCTGTCTGTGCTCTTACGTTGTATCAAGTGCTTGTCTCATGGCAAATAACTTGTTGTATGAGACGATAAAAAAAAGATTTATATAAATTAACTCAATAAGTACAAATATGTTGGTGGTGAGATAAGGCTGTAAAAAAATTAAGAAATTTAGTTTATTTTGTAATGGAAATTGTAGAAAATATTTACAGGGCTGTTCGGAAAATCACGAGATTTTACCCTGGTCTTTAAATCGCATAATTTAGTAATTTTTTGTGTGATCTTATTGTCAATTAATTAAATATTGGCCTGCAATTTTCATAGAAGTGTCTCAAGTATTTGATAAAGTATGGCATGAATGATTAATTTATCAATTAAAACAAAGAACTTTTATAAGTTGTTAAAACTTATTGTACTGGTTGTAAGTTTTAACTTAAAACTGAGGAGTTCACAAAGATAGTACTTTGGGACCCACACCAGATATGCCAATTAGCAACCGAGTCCATATACCGATATTTGCCCTTAAGTAGCATTCTAATATTTTATTTGGAATTGTGCTTTGTTATGATAACTAGACGGTTGTACACAGCTTTAGTGAGGCCTATTCAGGAGTATGAATTATTTGTGGAGCATCACTATACTGATTATCAGCAACCGAGTCCATATACCGATATTTGCCCTTAAGTAGCATTCTAATATTTTATTTGGAATTGTGCTTTGTTATGATAACTAGACGGTTGTACACAGCTTTAGTGAGGCCTATTCAGGAGTATGAATTATTTGTGGAGCATCACTATACTGATTATCAGAAGAAATGTATTGGAGAGAAACAGTTTCTCTTATTTTGTCTGGGACACACGACATGGAATTCATGTCGTGTGTCCCATTCCTCATATTATGTAAGACTTACTTCAATTAGTATGCCGACATTGTAATTCACACGCTACTGACGGTCGCAAGACATTAGTGAGTGATTTGGCATATAGATGGTTTCGTTTCCCCCCAAAGACTTGGGTATTTTCTGCAGACAAGCAAAAAGAGAAAAATGCTGAAGACGAATGTAGCTACACTCTAAAATATTGCTTCAATGAAATTTTTTAAATCATAAAAAATATTAAAAAAAAGGACAAAATGAGATGGTATAAAAATTACAAAAGAAAATATAATCTTTGTTTCAACTAAAAAGTAATATCAACCCAATTGATGAATTAGTTGAACGCCTAAACCTGGTTGATGCAGAAACAGAAGCAAATGTCAACAATAGTGCCACCAAATAAGCACGAACTACTGTCTACCCTATGGCTGTGCCCAAAATTAATATAAAGAGTATTTCTAGTGGCGATAGTACTCATAGACGCAATTTAGCTTCATGTTCTACAGAACGAACTACCACAACGACCGATAAATTAGGTGGTCAATCATCTGCCAAAGTTAAATACGTAAATGAACTAAGTCCTCGACCGTATTTGCACGGAACCAATGATGAATATTTTGAAAATTATTGGAAAAAGTCGGTGATCGCGATAGCATTAATCTCGCAAAATAATTGAACACAGCAATAACAATATTAAGTATAACCAAATACATAATGCTACAAGTACTTGTAGTTTAAAACAGCAACCATCACTGACAACTGATGCTGCCATTTCAAATCCTTCCACAAGCAAATACTTACAGTTCTAGTAGTGTAGTAGGCATTAATAATATCAGTAATCACCATTGTCATTACAATAGTCTTATATCATCAGAAAGCATTGGCATTCTAAGCAGTTAGTTTCATCAGCGTCCAATTAATGATCATTATTTTGTTTCAGAAGTAACGGATGTGATACATACGGAGAGAGCACTATTAAGCCTTTTGAATGTTTTACATTCAGGGGAACTATACGCATCTGTTTCTGGCTGTACAATGAATCAAATGACTAAAATACGCGAACAACAAGAAAGCCTTGCCAAATTGCATTTTGAATTGGCTTCATTCGAAGAAGATTCACTTGAGAATGGTAATAAACTTTTGCCGCTAAAGGTTAAAAAAAATGTATTGCAATTAAGGCAACGTTTAGAGCTACTTTAAATTTCGATCGAACAATTAACAAAACTTATAGTTCTAATATAATACTATATATTAGAACCATAAGTAATGTTGTAGTTGGCTTAATATGTATAATTGTATAGTGATAAAAAAAATATATAGTATAAGTATACTCGTATATATCAATGGATTATACATGAAAACTTTAGTTCATATTATTGTAGGTATATTTTTTATAATAAATGTAATTTAACACAATTATTAAATGCATTTTTTTTTAAAGAAAAATTTAGAAAATTAAACAAAAGATAAAAAATTAAACACAATTTGTATAAAATAATTGAACACATTTGGTTCAAAACACAACAAAAGGTTTAAAAATATAGTGTCTAATTTTAAGTCGAAATTTATTCGGTAAAGTGTTGCCTACTATTATCGACCTAATTTTCAACAAAATTGCTTTAGAGTGTACATATTTATTTATTTATTTCCATTTCCTGTACAACAATATTATATTGTGCATTGTTACATATACCACAAAACATTATATAAAATGAAATAAAAAAAAAATTGAAATATAAATATGTTCTAGGCAAACAAATTTGATATAAAAACAAAATTATAAAGTAAAAATACAAAAATAATTATAACAAATAAAATTAGATAAAATTATTAAATAAAAACTTTTTAAATATGGTTGCGTTGCTAGTAATTTGTTGGTTTTGTGGGAGAAGATTCCAAAGATTCCAAAGCCGCATACACAAAAAAACTGCCATTCTGAAACAAGATAACGATGGCATCTTTTTACCTCTAGGAGATCTGGCAAATCTAATTTTATCATAAAGATATCTAGGGTTCTGGCGAGCAGTTCCCTTATGTGTAAAGGTGTTTAAGAGTGTATCCAGAAAATGCATTACATTCTACATTCTGCTAGGGTCTAATTTAATTTTTCCAACGTTTCTTTATAAAAATTAATATAAAAAAAACCTAAAACCTAATTTGTATAAAAATATTCTTCAACTACTATTAGTAGTCAGAGAGTATAAGGGAACTTAAGCCTTATTTTAACAATTTATTTATATGTTAATAAAAGGTTCTACTAACTAAAATTAATATTCAATTCTAAAAATATTGTAGAGTTTTGTAAAAAGTGTTTAAAATATCCCACTAACAAAAATAAAAGGTGCTATCAACTTTGCAGTACGTTTGAATCGGTAAAATCGGTAAAATTTTCTCTTTTTTTATTTAGAAATGAGATATTTTTTTTAAGTATAAATCTTTTTTTTTTTTTGTATTTTATTAACAGTGGAAACTCTTATTGTATTTTAATAACCCTGGTAACATTTAATTTGCTTTTTGCATTAAAATAAAAAACAAAAATTGGATTTCTCTCTGCTACAACAATTTTTGCGAAAAAAGTATCCTATATTTCAATATACACTCTAAAACACTTTTGTTGCAAATTAGGTCGATAATAGTAGGCAACACTTTACCGAATATTTTCGACCTAAAATTAGACAACAATTTTTTTAACTTTTTGTTGAATTTTAAACAAAATGTGTTTAATGATTTAACACCAATTTTGTTTAGTTTTATCCCCTTGTTTAATTTCCTACAGTTTTTGCTAACTAAAAATGCATTTAATATACATACATAAGTATGTAATTTAACATTTATTATGATAAATTTCATAATATAAATACAATTGAACATGTTAAGACAACTACAACATTACCATAAAAAGGTATTTTCATTCAAATCGGAAATTATTAAAAAAAAGTTTTTTTTAAACTTTACAAAAGTTGAAAAAATAGAAAAGTTAAATTAGCCTAAGAATTAAATATGAAAATCTTTATTGGTGCAGTTATAATATAACAATTAGTTTTGTTTTTAATAAAAGCAGCTTGCCACGATGTTTTTTCTACTGGTAGACCAATTTAATCTTTTAATTTTTATTACACGCTGGAAGTGCTATATTCTAGGCATCTGCCAATTATTTTTCGATGTAATTTTTATCTGTTGCAGGGAGCACCAATTCTTATCAGCGAAACTGTCATGGCTCTCAAAATCCTTCTCCTCCTCTTTAACACTAACGTAGCTGATGTTTCTAAAGTCGCTGGAATTTAGTAATGTCGCAACCTCTTCACAGTTAAGACCACGCTTGGAATTTGAGGGTTTTTAATTTTCCTTTATCATTTATTACATAAAATACTTCTGCAAATTTATACTCTTATTACTAACGCCACGTATAATTGACGTACACAAATTATACGCTCACCACTAACACCACGTAAATTTTACGTATAGCCTTTCAATGATCACGTTCTTAGGGCAGTTAAATGACTAAATATGCTTTGTATATGTTTTTGCGTTTGTTCAACAACTATTGAAAAAAGCACTTACCATTCTGGAGAGAATCTTATTCGGCTGCAGCCTATTCACAATGCAACTTGGCAAGACTTTCTTGTTGTTCTCCTAGTTTAGTCACTTGGTTCATTATATTTTCACATCTGGTACTTCTTTGTCAAAATAATGATGTTATTCGACGTTGTATCAGTGGTAAATTATCAATTTCATTGTAATTGGTGATGTCAGGATTGTGTTGATAATGATGATTACTCTTATTATTAACGCCGACAGTAAAATCACTAGCACTACTACCACCATCAACTACACTACTAGAACTAGGAGTATTGCTCGTGGGAGAAAATAAGACGGCAGTTATACAACACAAATTATCAGTGGTGGTTGCTGTTTTAAACCACAAGTACAAACTACTGCCTCTGCTGAGGTGCTGATTTAGAGACACTATTTGAGACGCCTTTTTTGGTTCTGCATCGTTCAATTTTTGGCGTTCAACTAATTTATCATTTGGTTCCATATTACTTTTTAGTTGTAAAAAGCAATTATATTTTATTTTTTACATTTTAATTTTTTAAATAATTTTTATGATTATTAATAGGTCGATTATGAATAGCAACCCAATTTGGTAATATGTAAGGCCAATTCTTTCACTTGCCATAATGTTATCGATAATGCTATTTTGACAGTCTAGCAACTGAAAATAAACGTAAACAATAAAATAGTTTTTAATAACTAGCAAAGAAAATACAAAAATAAAATATTATTTCGTGTCTTCAGATTTGATTCTTTTTGAACTTAAAATTTTTCTAAACACACTCGTATATTTAATGCAAGTTTATCATCATGTTCCAGCCAAGGCGATAAATCTAAAAAGAAAAAACCTCGTTCACCGAAAATTCCTCCTGTAAATTACTACCCTTTGATATACCAAGTTTCATACCAGCAGCTATTTTTCGACCATTTTAATTCGAATCATCATTTGTTGGTGGATTACGTGAACAACGCAGAAAGGGAGCCAAAATACGTTGACTGTAAGATTATAAGGAAAGGGAGGGAGCAAAATAAACTTACTTTTCAGTTTTAGTGCAGTTTTTACTTTATAATTTGTAAAAAAAGTCAACAGGAACCACAAATTTATAGTTGCCATTTTGGCAACTAAAATTAACAAGTTTTAGTTGCCAGTTGCCATACGTAATACAATTTCGGCAACTGACAACGCAACTGCGGTTGGGATCCCATCCATAACACAGCACAACAAAATAAAAAAAATTTCATGTGCTCTTAAAACCACTATATAATTTTGATGTATCATGACTACCTTTGTACAAAAATGGTAAAATTTTTAAATTCTATGGATAGATTTTTTTTAAAAAATTTTTTTTTAAAATTGCAATTTTTTTGAGACGTTTCTTCAAATAATTAATGATAACTCAAAAACTACTAGTCCGATATTATTAAAATGAATTCAGAAAAATTAAGATTTGCATAGCCTTTAATTCGTCTATATATCGCGTTTCAATCGGATCAATAGTATCGGAGTTATAATAAAAAACTTAAGAAAAAAATATATTTTTTACGTAAAAATGGCAAAAATTTTCGTTTTAAAAAAATCATAAAAAATCGAAAACGGCAAAAAACTTCCAGATTCATTTTTTTATCGCATAGCGACATATAATAGCAACAAAATGAGATATCGACCATAAAAATCGATTGATTTTTTTCGAATTTATTCACATTTTAGTGAATTCGCTCATTTTCACAAAATTTTAGTTTTTTGCTTGATATACGCATTATAGCGGGTTTTCAAATGTGTGAAAAACATAAATTTTCCAATTTCAAGGGGTGCATGTCGGATTAATGTTAGATTTGATGAGAAACTTCCACCCACAAAATTTTAGTCGAATTCGACAACGTTAACACGTAGCGCATAGGCCCCAAATCTGAAAAAAAGCGTTTAAATCGAAAATAATTGACAAATTTTCAGTTTTTGCAAAATTAACGCTATTTATTTCCCCTTTTGCAAAAAAGTGGATCCTGGTCCTTAGGGCAAACACAATGAGATTTACAATAAGCTACATATCTTTTAAATCGGTTAAACAGTTTTCAAGTTACTTGCCGAAGGCAATTGACAAAAAAATGTAACTAAGTCAAATCGATGGAATAGATCGAAAATGCATTTCATTGTTTTATTCATGTATTTTCTTTTATTTTATATTTTATTATTTAAATTTATTACAACATATAAAATAAGGAAATAAATAAATAAATATTATAAACTACAAACTTTGGAATTTTCTTTTATGACATTTTCTATTATTGAATAACGAAGTGTTGCTCTGAATACTCCAGCAAAAATCTGCCATCATGTGTGCATCCCAGCGACCCTGGTATCTTTCCTCCATTGTCCGAATATCTTGGTGAAATCGTTCGCCCTGTTCCTCACTTTAGTCTCCTAGATTTTCAGGAAAACGATCTAAGTGACTGTGAAGGTAATGTAACTTGATGCTCATGTTGCATCCAAGATTCTGGAAGTGAGTTAACATCTCTTCAACGTGCGCAACATAATCATCATCCTTGTTATTTCCTAAGAAATGTTGAATAACCCATACAAACGAATCCCATGCATTTTTCTCAATTTCTGACATTGAACTGAGAAAATCGGTATCTTTGACCAATTTGCGAATTTGTGGGCCGTCAAATATTCCTGCTCTTAGCTTTTCCATACTCAAACTTTTAAACTTCCTTGAAATATACTGGAAACATTCACCATCTTTGTTAAGTGCTTTAACAAATTGTTTCATCAGACCAAGTTTAATGTGAAGAGGGGGTAATATGATGCGATCTCGGGGCACCAGAGGTACATTTATAACATTCCTCATACCTGGGTCCAGTGTTTCCCTATAAGGCCATTGTTTTCTCTTCCAGTGTTCTGACTTAGCTCTGCTGTCCCATAAACATAAAAAACAAGGGTATTTGGTATAGCCACTTTGTTGACCTAATAGGAAATTTACCATCTTAATATCAACACAAATTACCCAGTTATGTTCATTATACTTTATCTTCTTCATGACCAATGCAATTACAGAGTATTCTTCTTTTACCTTGGTTGAATGTGCGATTGGCAAGGAGTGAAATTTATTTCCATTGTGCAAAAGGACACACTTCAAGCTGCGTTTTGATGAGTCAATAAATAAACGCCATTCGCTTGAATCATATCTATGTAAGCCCATGGCAGTCATCAAACCAGGAATATCCGTGCAGCAGACAAAATCGTCCTCTTCTGCAAAATAGTGAAGTAGAGCCTTTTTCTCGGGTACGGTAATACGAAACTTTAGTTTCCTCCGTTATGAGATTTGATTCCTTCATCCGGGATGCAAGTAATTCCGAAGATGCTTTTGACAATCCAAGTTCTCTTATTACATCATTTAGCTGGTCTTGATTCCATGGTCTCGGTGAGATATTTTTGTGTGGGATGAACTCGTCATTTTCAGATATAGGTAGTTCTGGATCTGAACTTCCTGATTGAGAACACATGCTTGAGGTTGAGTGTCCTTGTGAAGATGAAAGCACTTGACTACAGCTTGGTCCCTGATCTTGGGCATCCCATAATTTCCTGTGAATGTAGAACTGCAAGTTGAAACCCATCAGCAGACCTCGTAGGGTAAGACCATCGCAAATGTTTTCCAAAGCCGGTTTTTGTAGTTAAACAAAAATAGCAATCAGATTCATGACATATAATGGCCAGTGAAAATTGTAATAACTCGAAAACTTAAAGACATGTAGCTTATTGTAAATCTCATTGTGTTTGCCCTAAGGACCAGGATCCACTTTTTTGCAAAAGGGGGAAATAAATAGCGTTTAATTTTGCAAAAAACTGAAAATTTGTCAATTATTTTCGATTTAAACGCTTTTTTTCAGATTTGGGGGCCTATGCGCTACGTGTTAACGTTGTCGAATTCGACTAAAATTTTGTGGGTGGAAGTTGCTCATCAAATCTAACATTAATCCGACATGCACCCCTTGAAATTGGAAAATTTATCTTTTTCACACATTTGAAAACCCGCTATAATGCGTATATCAAGCAAAAAACTAAAATTTATGTGAAAATGAGCGAATTCACTAAAATGTGAATAAATTCGAAAAAAAATCAATCGATTTTTATGGTCGATATCTCATTTTGTTGCTATTATATGTCGCTATGCGATAAAAAAATGAATCTGGAAGTTTTTTGCCGTTTTCGATTTTTTATGATTTTTTTAAAACGAAAATTTTTGCCATTTTTACCGTAAAAAATATATTTTTTTCTTAAGTTTTTTATTATAACTCCGATAACTATTGATCCCGATTGAAACGCGATATATAGACGAATTAAAGGCTATGCAAATCTTAATTTTTCTGAATTTATTTTAATAATATCGGACTAGTAGTTTTTGAGTTATCATTAATTATTTGAAGAAACGTCTCAAAAAAATTGCAATTTTAAAAAAAAATTTTTTAAAAAAAATCTATCCATAGAATTTAAAAATTTTACCATTTTTGTACAAAGGTAGTCATGATACATCAAATGTATATAGTAGTTACTCGAGCATATTTTTGCTGTTGCCCTGTGTAATCGACCTATAATATTAACAAAAAATTATAAACAAAAAATTGTATCAGTAAGTTTATAATTTTTCTTTTTTTGACAGCTTTGATTCATTTTAGACAGACATGCTTAGTATTAAACATTTTGATGTTATTTAGGAATACGTGGCTGACTTTAAGCACACTTTGTTTAAAATTAAACACTTTTAACAGCATTTTTATTTTTCTACGTAAAATTAAACAAGCTATGTTTATTTTGTTATAAATAACCAAAAAATTAACTTAATATCAGACAAGGTTTTTTCAACAAAAGTATATAATACTATGTGATCCTAAATTTGATGCAATATTTTAAAGTGTAGATATTAAAGTCACTCCTCACAAAATTTTATTAAAATGTATCCAGTAGTTTTTACGTGATGCGAGCACAGACAGACAGACAGACAGACAAAATTCCAAAAATGTTTGGCTGGTATTCCATTACTATTACTATTTGCACCAGCAACAATATTTTCAAAAAATATTTCATGTACAGAAATGATCCTGTTACAGTTTTATAATGTGTGGACTGAACCAATTTATTGTAAAATGGGATTTAAAATTGAAATTAAGAAAAGTTGTTTATTATACAACTAACAAACTGTTTAGTAAAATCTACAGATAGTTTTCGTATAAATGATTTTATTAAATTCTTTATATTAAAGAAATTTATTTAATATAAATATTTTTTCGTTATTTTATAAAAAAACTAACTTTATTTTTTTTAATTTTTATCTTTAATAGATAAAATCATGTAACATAATCTGTACATTAATGCGTTATTACTTTTACTCTTTTTTAAGAGGAATAAACGAAAACGGCTTTCAGTTCCCGTTGCGGGCTTTTGATATTGGTTTATTGTTTTTCCTTTATTGTCCACAAAACTATTTCTCTTCCAAATCGGTAATAGAAAAATTTCTCGCTTAGTTTTAATTTGCAACAGCACGCCGAAATTGAACTTAAACCTAATTTATTTATTGCCACAAAAATTAGAAAAAAATACTACATGTAAATTAAAAATGATTTTTGTGAATTTATCGAAATTTCTTCTATTTTACAGCTCTTTTTTCGTTTTTATATATTGAATTTTTTTTTATTAATAAAATAAAAAAACTTAGTAAAATAAATGAAAATTAAGTCAATTAAGGGATGTAAATGTATCTAATTTAATTTTATGGGTTAAGCTCTGTTTGTCAGATCTTACAATATTGTCAGACCTAACATTGTGCTCAGCGTTGCCGTTTTGGTTACTTTTAACCAAAATTGGTTATTTTTATTTCTGATGAGTAGATGTGTACTTTTTTTAATTTGGTTAATATCTAACCTAAATTTAAAAATGTATGTACTAAACGTGAGCGCAAGATGTTAAAAAGTGTACAGTATTGCATGTTTTTGAAACGCAAATATTGATTGTATATGTAGTGGAATATTACTAAGCAGTAAATACAGAGAACAAGAGAGCAAACAGTGCAAAAATCAGTGCACCTGATTTGACCGGACAGTTTTATCAAGTGTGCAATAAATATGCTGAGCATTTCATATTGTTCACTAGTTCAGTTTACTTAAATTTTCTTGAAAGAAAATCTCTGATTTTGAGAGAAAAAATTAAATTAGATTTTTTTATTCATTAATAATAGTTAAAAAAATTCAAGCTACCAAAGTTTTCTATTTTCAAACACTTAACGCGCAAATTCATATAAAATAACTAAAATACAATGTACAAACCCTTGCTTTTAACATCATACATTTACATACATGTTGTCTGCTATAACAGTATTTCATATCAAGAGACACTATTGAAACAAAATATTCACTACTGAAATTTTATTTCAAACAACAACAAATATTGCATTGGTTGGAAGAAGAGCAAATGCTATTGTATGTTTTTATTTAAGAGCACAACAATATTTGTATACACATGAAATCAAGTGCATGAAAAAAGAGACCAATTCATTATTGAACATTATGAAGTTAGTCTAACAAGATGTTTTATGCTCACGTTTAGTATGTACATATATACAATTTGTATTTTATGTGCAAATTCTTCAAATCGCGCTATAATATATCTATGTTTAACATTGCAATGTACCCGTTTTTATTTGATCGCCTTGACAACACTAAATATAATAAGTAATCAGCTGGGTAGCACAAGTTTTTTTTATTAAAATGTGAAATAAAATAAAAATAGCAAGTTTAAATTATATACATAAATCAAAATTTTATATTGAGTCATAAAGTAGCTCTGGGATGGGGAACACGCCATTGTCATTATCGCTTAAAATCAATCAGGCCGTCTTTTTTGCTCGGCTTTCGAGCAGTCTACGTCTCACTCAAACTGTCTGATTAGCTTCCTCGAATAGCTGTACTGTTCTACTGTATTGGCGGCTGCTTTAATCAGCCACGTGTAATCGTTTTGGTTTTCGTGTATAACCTATGAATTTTATTTAAACAAGTCGGACATTGGAGGAGCACCTCTTTTAAAACTCAATTTTTTACTGCAGGAGAACCGTTAAACTCAATTTTTTCACTGGAGGAGAACCATTAAACTCAAGTTTTTTTGACTGGAGGAGCACCATTAAACTCTTAATAATTTTACCCAGCTGAATTTGGAGTCTACTATACGAAGGTGTAGGTCGCGCTGCAGATTTTGGAGGAAGCTAAGGCAATCAAACCCTGGCGCTTTGGTAGTTTTGACATTTACCAACTTTTTTGTTCAGATCCAAAAAAAAAAAAAATTAGTTTTGGTTATTTTTTTTCTCTTTTGGTTACATTTTTAAGAAAATTTGGTTGTAAAATTGTTTGGTCATGGCAACACTGATTGTGCTGACACACATTGTCACTATCTGGCAATATTATTGTTAGTTTGAAGCACAAATCAGACCAGATAAGACACGAAAATTTGAGTGTTGCCAGATTACAGCTTTCGTTGGAAAGGGATAGCAAGAGTTAATGAATTTCTTATATTACTATATCTTTCTGGTTATAGCTGCAATTTGACATTTTATTATTTACAAAATAATTTGTGAAATTGCTGTAAAATTTTAATTTCTGTCAAAAATTAATTGTTTTTTAATAGTTTTATGTTTTAAAATAATTTGTGCCTAAAATAATATTTAAAGAAAAACCATCCGCAGGCGGCCAAATAAAAATATATAAAAGGAAACAAACAACAGGAAAAAATGTAAGTATAACAAAGATTTTCTATTGAAATAAATTTGTTTATAATTAAATTATTTTGCTATTTCAGGAGTCGCCGATGCATAATGGGCTGCCCAAAAGGGGAAAAACTTCATCAGTTTCCGAAAAATCCGACCAAGTAAGTATTTACATGGTTAAATTTTATATGCAAATTATGCCTCTGAACATTTCATATGAAATTGTGATTGTGTACTACATTTTTGAACAAATTGTGTGAATATGAGTATCAATATAAAGCTTTTGGAAATATCTATCAGGTATTAAAAATTTAACCCAAAAAGAATCGGTGACATTTTTTGATGAAATTTTATGCATAGTACGTAGGAAAATTTTAGTAACCGAAGCCGGTATTGGTCATACCACAGAGGAGAATATCCTTTTGTCCGGCCGAAGACCGGCTATGCAAAAAACCTTTAGTAAGCGAAGCCGGTGTAGGTGATCGATTTGAGGGTTTTATTTGTTGTTATATTTAACCGACTTCAAAAAAGAAGGATGTTATCTACTCGTCTGAATGTTGCTTTTTTATGCATGTAACCAAAGAACTCAGTCATTTCTATTAAGATCCGTAAAGGGCACCAAATTAAAATTTAAAAAAATTGCGTGTATCTATAGCTCCCAACAGCAGAAATTAATAAAATATAAATTCAAAATTTAAAGGGTGTCCCCATAGGTGACGTAATTTGACCTATTTTGCCTATCTTCTGAACCGTTATAGGCAAAACCTTCAAAATTTGACAGAATGTCGATTACTATGACTGTTATAATAAAATGTATAAATATTCAAAATTTTAAAGGGTGCTCCAATAGTGCATTTAATTTGATGTATATGGCCATACTTTTGAACAGTTGTACACAGACCGCTGAAATTTACAAAGAACCTGTATTGCTAAATCCGCTATAACAAAAAGTATAAAGTATATTTGATTTTGGAAATAAAAGGGTGTCCCAATAGTTAATGTAATTCTATGTATGTGGCCAAACTTTTTAACTGTTATAGACAGACAGCTGAAATTTACAAGGAACCTGTATTGCAAAGTCCACTATAGCAGTAATACAATTTGAATTTAGAAACTAAAGGGTGTCCCCATAAATTATGTAACTTGATCAATATGGCCCTATTTTTTGAACCGTTAAATACAAACACTTGAAAATTAGGCAGAATATCCACTACTTTCTCTGGTATGATAACAAGTATAAATATTTGGATTTACAATGTAAAGGATGTCCCAATAGTTCATGTAAATTGATATATATGGTTAAACTTTAACCGTTATAGACAGATAGTTAAAAATTACAAAGAATCTTTGTGGCCAAGTTCTCTATAACAACAGGTCTTTAATTTCAAATTGTAAATTAAAGGGTGTCCCAATAGGTAATGTTATTTGATCTATGTGACCCTATCTTTGAAACTGTTATAGACAGAGGCTTGAATGGTGTCCCCATAAAAGACGGATGCTGGTGAAAATAGCTTTAATTTTGAACAGTAATAAGTAGATGCTTAACATTCACATACTCTTTACTTTTTTCCGTTAACTTTGGCGCATCTATTATTTGGTTTAAATCTAATTCTTACAGATTACTTCTTACATTTTTGGTTTATAACTGGTGCCCTTCTAACTGTTTTGAAGTCGGTTTTTTTTTCAAAAATTCAAATAAAGAAAAAAATTTTAAATCGGTTCAGAAATGGCTGAGTTCTGCGGTTACATACATAAAAAAAGCAACATTCAGACGAATAGACAACCTCCTTCTATTTTGAAGTCGCTTAAAAAAAGTTTATCATCACCTGATAGATATTTCCATACCCATATTGACATAATTTGTTCAAAAATGTAGTGTAAAATCATAGTTCCATATGGAAAGTTCAGAGGCCCATAACTCGGAAAATAAGGGCGACCGCCAAATTTTTTATTTTACATTTTTTTTAATAATTTAAATAAAATTTTAATATTCAAACAGGTTTTTGCCATACGAAGAATAATTGCCCTGAGTTGGCAGGTCTTTTTTACTAACCCTGACTACAAGCTCAAGGTAAAAAAATATATTACAAGTTTAATCTAAAATTTTTTAATATTAATATGTAACTTTTATTTTTCGAATTGCAGTTTTCTAATAGCGTAGACAGAGGACAGAGTTAATGTGCATTATCAGTCTTAATTCAAATTAACTTGACATGATGACATGATGTGTTTTCCTGTATACTATCATATCTGAACAAACAAGTAGATCGGCAGCAGCAGGTATCCATATCAACCACAAACTCTTATATATTACATTTAAAATTAATTGTTAAAAATTCTTAAAATTAATTGTTAAAAATTTTTTAAACTTTTTATTCTGTTTAAAACACAATTGTTTGTTTGTTTTTATACTTAAAACCTTTATTTCTTACACAGTTTCGAAATACTTGTTAAACAACAAATAAATACAAATAGCAAAACTAAATACAAAAAATATATATTTGTTTTTAATCATCTTTAACACATTGTAAAATTTTACAAATTATACATATACGAGTATATACTCTCATTGATATTGTTTTATTCAAATGAAAATATTATGTAATCAATTGTTAGTTTTGTTTTTAAATTTTGTATAATAATTGAGCATTTAAGAATTAAATCTAAATAATGAAAACATTAAATATATTATATTTAGTTTGTATGTTTTAACGATACTTGAAATTAAATTAATTAAAATAACTATTTAAATAAGAACAAAAATTTTATTTATTTATTACCGAACTACCTTACAATTAAAATTATAAGATAATATAAAAAAACAAAGAGCTTTAGCAACATCCGCCGTTAGCTCTGCATTTTATAAATACAAAACAAACAAAAACAATAAAAAAAACTTAAATTAAAAAATTTAACAAATCAATTAAAAAAAAATAGTACATGAAAAATATTAAAACAAAGATTTTAATTTAATACTATACTTTGTAGGTACATATGTATAAAGAACTTATAAATATTTTGAGTCAGGCAAAAATATATAAATTTATGTATCTATAAGAATGACTTTATATAAAACGTAAAATAAAAACTTCGACAAATAAATATTCAAACCGAAAATAAATTCTTACATTTAAATTCAAATAAAGTAAAAATGTTTTTTTTATTTGAAGATATTTAATAATTATGATTAAGATTTTAACTTGGGCTTCATAGGCGTAGTATTTTCAAGTGGTGCAACATGACAACCCATTGGAGCGATTGAAACGTCAACCGATCCATTTGCCATTTATTGCTTGAAATTCGTTTTCGTTTCTGGCTTTTTCACAAAACAACGTATCGTTTTCATTTCATAGCTTGCGTACAATGCGATAATACTAGCGGCCCAATTTACCTTCAATGAAAATGCAATTTTTTAGAAGTTGTATTTATATCACAGAATATTGAAATTGTTTTGCTTACCTTAATTTTTATCGAGAAATACGCATTTATATCATAAGGCAATCGCGGCTGATTAATAAGAGCAATGAATACTCGATAAAAGCATGTGGATCATTGCTTGGCTCACGTATACATTAAAACTTTACACTGAATCTATTAACTGAAACGAGCAATTGTTAAATCGATACGAATGCATCCAAATTCACTAGATAAATATATTTATTTATATATTTGTAAAATATATACATGTATATATTATCTATTAAGTTTCCACCATAATATTCAAAAACATTTCTTTGCAACTTTGTACATGAAGCTAACGTGCACTTCGCCGGACAACCATACATATATTGGACAATTCTTACGAAGTCCCATACATATTTAAAGTTGTTTATCATAAGACCTCTAATAATTTAGCCATTTCCAACAGCATTTGTGTTCACTTTGTTCGTGAATTCTGTTGAATTGAGACTTCTTGAACAAATACCACTAGGAAAATTTTGATTGTCAATTTTTGTAACAACCTTATGCACATGTTGTATTTTTAGCTTTTAATAGCACTTTGGAACCATCGCAATATATTTATATAAATTTTAAGTTCTTTACTTCACGGAAATTTATATACTTTTAACTTTTTTTACAAAAATACAATTTTTGCTACAGTTCAATTTAAATTTTTTTGTTTACTTCATCCATAACATATGTTTGAAAAGGCTATGTATAGCTATTTCTGTTAACTCATTGCGATGAATATTATTGGTTATTTTTTTATTCGCTCTATCGAAAGCTGTTAGTACGTATGATAATGTACTTTTTTAAACGTCACAAGTGGGTAATCTGGTTAGTAATCTGTGGTTTGAAGTCTGACAATGCTTTTTTCGACAATATTGCCAGGTAACAATTGTAAGTTCATACAATTCTTTTTTTTTTCTTTCTTTCTGACAATATTGTAAGATCTGACAACCGTCTGTACAGAGCCTTATTTTTCTTAAAATATGTTACTACTGCTTTAACAATTTTTTTTGTTAATTTAACAGAATTTAATTTAATATTTTATTAGTTTTATTTTCAAACCAACAGGTTCTATTCAAAATGTGTTTTTAACAGAAGAAAATCTGGGAATTTGAATAAACTCAGTTTATATAAATAAATCGTATATAGATTTAAATAAAAACTAAATTGATTAAATTGATTGTGTCGTTAAGGTTCTACTAATTTTTTCATTAATATTACCTACGAAATTTGGTTTAGTGTAGAGAAGTAATGCAAATTCTGAGTTGGTCCGCTCCGTAATAATTTAACATGTCTAAAAGAATATTTTCATTGACAAGCTCACGTTATTCTATTGCAAGTTGTGTTAGAAAATCCATCTGTATATGATGATGTCTATTCAAGCATGATGAGCACTATACTGATTTTTGAGTGGCAGCAACTTATATATTCATAATTTATCGAATGTTTGCGAATTGTCAATGAAAAGTGCTATTGTTAATTTGATTTGAGTCCTTGTAATGTCTTTTCCGGTAAGAATAAGATCTAAATTCTAGATCTCTACTTCTGGTATTCTGAACACCTATAGAGTTTGTTTTTTCAAATCAGAAAAACCGATTGAAAATTGCACGAAATCGACCACTGTGAAGTACGTTAAATATTTCGGTATGTTGTTAGTCAAACAAAAAAATGTTATTATATTCCAGCAGCTCTTGTAAAAACTAACAAATGAAGAGTGTGGACTTTATTTTAATTGTTCTATTTTCTTTGTCCAATTGATTTTTAAATAAAAGGTTGAAAAACCATTTATATTGTACATACGTTAGTAAAAGCAACAATGAGAGAATAAGCATAGAATTTGATCTTTTATTTTTTATCGGAATTTATGGTGTATAAAGTTGTTAAAAAATTATTATAAAATTTAATGGTGTGGTTTCAGTTCTATTGCTGGTTTTGTATTCTATAGACTTAAAAAAAGAAGCTATTGACTTTAATAACGAACGAAACAACTTAGAGAGCGCAATTGAAAAGTTCATGTGGACGTTTAATAAGAAATGATACTGAAAATAAAATTGCTGACTAGCCGTCGATTTTGGTGCAGATATTCCCCTAGTAGTGATCAAAGAAGTACAGAGATGCTACTGGACCTACCCTATGTAACACAAAAACTAAATCTTTTTATTTTTTATGACACTTTACGCCTTGGGTACTTTTTTTTAAATTTATAGGCCCATTAGTTTAATATCATATTTCGGATACAGAAGCAAACTCAGTATTATTGAACGCATTATACGAACGTATTATAGTAAACTTAGGGAAAATATGATTGAATACTTTTTATCGACGATTCTCAAACAAGATATTTAAAGAATATTTCGAATACAAGTTAAACCGAAATTTGCTTAAATACTTATATGAGCTGCTAGAAAGTTATTCAAGTGACCTAAAGCTCCTTATTATGGAAGGCTTTTTCAACTAATTGAAAGAGGAGTTCTCCAATATATTGTTTAGAGACGCATGTTACCATTACCAAAAAGCTAGCGTCGCAACCAAACCCGCTCGCTACTAACATGCTAAATAATCTAAATTGTGGCAGTTACTACGACATATAAATTTTTGTACAATAGTGTCTGTTCAAACTCTTTTATATTCTATGCATTTTGACTCATTCAAGATACAAAAAAGCAACCAATAAAACCTGGTATGAAGCTGATTACATTATTTCAGCCAGTAAACGAAATACTGTTGTCATACGTTTTGGTGAAGACAGTCGTCAGTGTCGACCGGAAGATTTGATAACAAAAAAACTGTTTTAAAACATACACACTTTAATGACCATTTATAAAAACAAAATAATATTTTTACCCGACACTGCCTTTCTAGGACCAGTAAAATATTTGTCCACTTAAGAGGTTGTTGGATACTAACCAAATGTATGGTATCAATGCTTAATTTGTTATTTAAAAAAAAAAATACCTTTATGACAAATAAACTGGCCTCAAGCTTGACTATCTTCTTTAAATTTATTAAGATTTATATAAGGCCGAAGAAAAATAATCCTTATTACTATTGAACGGAAAGTAATAAGGATTATTATTACCAATGGGTTCTCCAGCATTACCCATCATGGCAGATTTGGTAATGGAAGAACTGCTGGAGAGCTGTGTAAATAATCTTAATAAAAAACCCAGATTATTGACGAAATATGTTGACGACCTTTTTGGGATAGTAAAAGTAAGTGCAATAAATAAGATATTGCTGCAATTAAACTCATTTTAACACAATATAAAATTTACAATGGAGGAAGAAACTCATGGCAAACTTCCTTATCTTGATACTCTAGTTGTGAGAATGGGAAATAAAATAAAAATTAATTGGTATCAAAAACCAACAGCGAACAATCTCATTAGCAGAGTTTTGAACATAAGCGACAACATTTTTCATTCCGAAAACATAAAAATAATTAAAGATATCCATATAAAAAATAACTTTCCAAACATAATAATCCATCAATGACCTATGTCCCAAAAATATCTGAAAGACTTAAAAATGCATGAATATACAATGATGAAAAAATTAAAATTGCACACACATTAAAAAACACATTAAAACAATTATTTCCAAACACTAAATGCAAACTTGACAAAATGGAAAACGCCAATATTATATATAAAATAAGATGCGAAGGAAACGACAAAGACATGTGCGATCAAGTATATGTCGGAACGACGGGCAACAAATTAAAAACTAGAATAGCAGGACACAGATCAGACATGAAAAACACTCATAAAATTTCGACACAAAAAATAGATTTATTATCCCACTGTGCAGAGAGAAAGCATAAGCCAAACTTAGAGAACGTTGATATATAACAGAGAGAAAATGCATACAACAAACGTCACACACTGGAAATGCTACATATCATAAATACACCTAAAGAGAAGAGAATTAATTTTAAAACTGATATTGAAAATTCTGCTATAAGTATAGGCATATAATTATTAACAAGAGAATTAAATAGTCTAATTAGTACAATGTTTAATGTAAACACGGTTTGACGTCTTTTTCATGTACAATTGTTACTCATTGTAAGTCTTTGCTTTTTGTTTCTTGTATTATATTTTGTTTTTTGTTCTACTATGTATGTATTTTGTCTAAAATATATTTCTTGTATTTTAGTATTAATGATATGATATGATGGATATCGAAATATTGGAAAAATAATAAAAATTTTTATGACATAAACTGGCCTCAAGCTTGACTATCTTCTTTAAATTTATAACTAGGCTATTGTATACATCTTAAGTGAGGCCTATTCTGGAGTATGGATTATTTGTAGGGATCCCTATAATGATTATCAGAAGAACTGTATTGAATCTGTACATAAACAATTTATTTTCTTTTGTCTTGTCTTGGTAACACAACATGGAATCCAAATGTAAACCTTTTCCGATATTCTGTAAGAAAAATTGAAAATAGAGATGTTAATGCAACCGCACCCAAAATACAATTTTCTTTACCTACGATAATCGGTTTATCAAAAGACATATCGGTTTATATATTACTCAACTCGCGCACATATGGCCACAATGTCTGTCGGAACCCAGTCTTCGTAATGTATGCGTGTCTTTGTCCTAGGAGCTCTCTTTTGTGTTTATTAGTTTCTGTGCTAAAACAGCTTCGCTCGGCAACAACAGGAGATTAACTTTTTGAGCATGGATATAGAAGGATAGTACTATATACTGAAGTATATTTTATTATGTTTTTTCCTAATTTTCTACTTTTATTGTCATCAATAAACAGCGGCAATTTTTTGATTCGTTTTTTAAAAAATTTTAAATACATTAGTGTTTTTGTTTATGTGTCGCACATTTGTCGCCTCAAAATTTTTATATGGACATAAAATGTAGACTCCAAGGAAGCAGAATCGTAACTAAAAAGTCTCCTCAATGTACCCCATATTTTTTATATTAATTCATATTAATTAAATTCATATTTATATTAAATGTTGTTATGAAACCAATTAAAAACTTTAATTGGTGTAAATATTTTTTTCTTTGATAACTATACGCAGCACAATTGTTCAACAAGTTATTTAACTTTCTCGAATCTATAGAACTATCAACTAGCAATTGTGAGATACAAAAATATCTAAACGCTTTTAATTTGTTTGAAAAGAAATTTGAGTTATTTGCAGCCAGAAACATCGGAATCTGATTTATTTTTATAATGCCATGTTAACTATTAATCCTACCTTAGTGAAAAATAAATGTAAAAACCCTTATACTCTTTTTTATCGCTGGAAATTTTACAACAATATCAACACAATATTTATTTATTTTGTGGAATTCTAAGGACTTAATTTTTCACTATAAGCAAGACTGTTCTGAAAATTACAAAATTCTTGATCACAAACCAATTTGAGACTCTGTGTGATTTTAGCCTGTTTTGTATGTAAATCACATAATTTATATTTTTTATGTGATTTAAAATTTGTAAAACCACGGGCAAAAATACTTAAAGTTGTGAAGCAAATGAGAGGGCCCGGAGCTTCATTGTTGGCGCAAATAGATTGTAAAAAGCAGTGCAAAAATAGGCAACTTCGAAGGAATGCAATTACCCTTTTCGCCGTTTTTCGGGAAATAAAAAGGTCCCTGAAATCCCAAACCCTACCCATAAATGATAAGAGCAACAGCAATAATATTTTGTCTAGCACTGGCTGGACTTAATAAAGTATATATTTTTTAAAATTTTTATTTTCTAATTTTAGACTTAAGACACAAATATTTAAAACAATTAAGGGTTTAAACCTGTTTTAAATTAAAATTCAATTAATTTTAAATTGATTCAAATATATAATGGGTGATTTTTTTGAGGTTAGGATTTTCATGCATTAGTATTTGACAGATTACGTGAGATTTCAGACATGGTGCCAAAGAGAAAGATGCTCAGTATGCTTTGACATTTCATCATGAATAGACTTACTAACGAGCAACGCTTGCAAATCATTGAATTTTATTACCAAAAACAGTGTTCGGTTCGAAATGTTCAAATGTGACAAATTTTGTTCAGCGATGAGGCTCATTTCTGGTTGAATGGCTACGTAAATAAGCAAAATTGCCGCATTTGGAGTGAAGAGCAACCAGAAGCCGTTCAAGAACTGCCCATGCATCCCAAAAAATGCACTGTTTGGTGTGGTTTGTACGCTGGTGGAATCATTGGACCGTATTTTTTCAAAGATGCTGTTGGACGCAACGTTACGGTGAATGGCGATCGCTATCGTTCGATGCTAACAAACTTTTTGTTGCCAAAAATGGAACAACTGAACTTGGTTGACATGTGGTTTCAACAAGATGGCGCTACATGCCACACAGCTCGCGATTCTATGGCCATTTTGAGGGAAAACTTCGGAGAACAATTAATCTCAAGAAATGGACCGGTAAGTTGGCCACCAAGATCATGCGATTTGACGCCTTTAGACTATTTTTTGTGGGGCTACGTCAAGTCTAAAGTCTACAGAAATAAACCAGCAACTATTCCAGCTTTGGAAGACAACATTTCCGAAGAAATTCGGGCTATTCCGGCCGAAATGCTCGAAAAAGTTGCCCAAAATTGGACTTTCCGAATGGACCACCTAAGACGCACCCGCGGTCAACATTTAAATGAAATTATCTTCAAAAAGTAAATGTCATGGACCAATCTAACGTTTCAAATAAAGAACCGATGAGATTTTGCAAATTTTATGCGTTTTTTTTTTAAAAAAAAGTTCTCAAGCTCTTAAAAAATCACTCGTTATTTGTTTAAAAGAGATCAAAAAAATTTCTTATTAAACTCTTAATTGAATCAATTAATTATTTAATTAAATTTTAATCTGAATCTAATTAAAATCTTTAATTGGTGAAAGTAATTTTTCTTTGTTATTTTAAATATATTGAAGATTTAATAAATAATATGAAAAAACTATTTTCCTGATATTTTCAGCGAAACCCTGTTAGAAAAGCAGAACGGTCATTATAATTAGCGTATATTGTTAGACTTTGGCCAAATTTGCTTCTGGCTATTGTTAAAAGGCGCTTCAATATATTGCAGGGAAATAATATTTGTCACTATTTTATAAGGATTTCAGCCTTGTCTAGTTAACAGTTTTGTATTCTGCTGGATTATCATTGGTTTTCAGAGATAATGGGCACAGAATGTGCGCATTTTTATAAACAACCAAAATTCCTTAAAAAACCAGGGTTAATTAGTCGAAAAAATTATCTGTAAGGAAAAATGCTTTAGAATATAGATTTTTTTATTATTTATTGTATCCTCAATATATTTGAACTATGATATTTTAGTCATATCTTAACACTAAAATAAAAAAATATACTTTTTAAGCCAGTGCGGGTCATCCCTCTGATGTACGGCCAAGAACAAGTAGTATCTCTTATTTTTAGTCGAATGTAGCCAGTTTCATTTAGTATGCTGAGATTCAAGCTTCTTTAGATATTTTACTGTATGTTTCGCTATTTCTGCTTTGACTGATGGCATGTATAGGTCTTTGTGGAAGTTCGAAGTTTTTATATACCAGGGAGCAACTGTAATCATACGTAGAATTTTATTTTGGCACCTAAGCTGTGCCCCATAATTGAATGTCATAACAACACGTTTGAGGATAAACTTGTATAGTAGAAGATTGCAATCTAAACTGAGGGTAGAGTTCCTGCCAATAAGCCAGTTTAGTTGGACTGCTTTTAACTTCATTTGTGTTAATTTTAATTCAATGTGGCTTTTCCAAGTAACTCGCCGTTCAAGATGAATACCGCCGTATTTGACGTCCGAAGGTTGAGGTGTCATTTGATTATTTATGCGAATAGGTGGCATGAGTCCCTATGAAGTGTGAGAGATATGTGAGTACATTTTTGTTCATTCACCTTTATTGTCCATTTCTTCAACCATTTTTCCAAATTGATTATGTGTAAATATCGTGATGCTTCTTGGGTGCTTTCATTAATACTTAAAAAAGCTGTGTTATCAGCAAATGTTGATGTGTGCACTCGGGTGCTAATTGGCATATCTGATGTGTAAAATAAGTGTAAAACGGGTCCCAAAATACTATCTTGGTGAACTCCGGCTTCAATGAGCTGAGGCGAGCTTAAAAAATATCCATCTTTTACGATAAACTTCCGATCAGTTAAATAATTTTCTAACAGGTTATATAAGTTTTTGGGCAAGTTAAGCTTTAACTTATATTTTAGAATTTTGTGCCAAACCTTGAGAAAAGTCGTTAAAAGGCGCAGAACAGTATTTTCTTTCTTCAAAGGTCTTTTTAATAACATTTACTAATCATTGTGTTTGTTGGATCGTATTATGTTGTTTTCTGAAGCCGAATTGATGATTCGGAATACTTCCTTTCGCGCTTAGAATTGGATTCAGCTTATTTATTAATATTCTCTGCAACAGCTTTGATATGTTTGGTAAAACACATGGGTCTGTATGATTCTTCCTTTGTGTGGTCCTTTCCACACTAGATATCATAGTTATCAAAGAAATCTTCCAGTCTGTTGAAAAGTACTTGAGACGTAAAATTACATTAAAAACAAAAAGAATAATTTTTTTGGCTATAATTTTGGAGGCAATTCGTAAGCTCCTTTTTATCAACTCCAGGAGCTTTCTTGGTGTTTAAATCAGTTATTGCCCTTTCAATATCTCTAAGCTCAAATCTTATGTAAACTGTCGGCAGGTGGGAGCTCAGCTATATCAGTCCAACAAATAAGTTGCTTTTCGGTATCATTTCTTACGCAACCTCCACAAGAAGTTCGTAAGGGATACTGACGTACGATTGGTCTCTTAAGGTTTCTACATGCACGCCTTAATGAATAATCTGATGGTTAAGTTGGGTCTTCTAGTTTATTTTTCAGAGATGCTACTCCTAGAGATTCTAGTATCTTTTTTAGCCAATCTTGAAGTCTGGTTTTAAGTTGAGGAAATCTGTGTGATTGTCACTCTCTCCGAAGTTTTCTTTTTTCATTTAGGAGCCGCTTGACATCTACAGAATAAAAGCGACTTCATCTTCTTAGTTGCCAGGTTAGTTTTGAATGTTGAACAGCTGATTTCAGGTTTTGGTCAAAATACATAAGACTCTCATCTACTTCTTCAAGTGTTCTTAGTTCCGAACAATACCTACTGAGAAATTTTTTATATTTCAACCAATTTATGCTTGTGGCTAGTTGGTGAAACAATATTTTGTTGTTTCCATATATACAGAATAGTGGGTTAATCATCAGAGGATAATTGAAGTGTCGCTTCAACTTTAAAAACTTATCTTGAAATACGCTTAATCACGCGAAAGTCAATAACATCAATAACATTTGGCTGGTCATTAGGCCAATAGGCGAAATCAATTTCAGAAGCATTTTTGAAATTGTGTCAAACAAAACACAACCCTTTGGAATTATTAATCGTGATCCCCAAAAGAATATAGATGTCTAGATTTCAATATCAGACAGACGAGGAATGTGTATACCAAATTTATTACAGTTACTTTTGCGTTATAAAACGCAAGTTTGAGTTTCTTTAAGGACATAAATAGTACTGACGTTTTTATTTATTTTTTTTTTGGTTTGGATCCAAAAGCACACCCAATGGTATACAAAATACACAAATTGTTTTACAAATTCTGCTTATACGAGTTCACAGCTCGTGTTTATACAAAACATTTATTTGTTTTCCTTCTTTTTTACAAAAACTTACAAATATAAATAACCTACAAACCTCGGTTGTATCATACAGTTTTTGAAATATTGCTGAAAGTTTATAACGTTAACACCCGAATCCAATGAATAACTATTGCTTCAGATATACATTTTATTTTATATATTTTAAAGACAATTATCAAATAAGAACAGATGAGCGCATTGGCAATTTTAGCATTTAAGGTGTGAAAAGAAAAACGTTATTTACTACTGTTAAATTCTGAGAAAACAGCGTTTCTTAGTGATTTCAGTTGCCCGCCTTGTAATTTACGACTACATTACGTTCGGCGATTACTATGCTAATACTAGCCTTTTATCTGTAATGATTTCAAACTACCAACCTTTCCTTCCATCTCAACCATCCACATTTAATTTATCTCGCACCGCGTTTCTGAGCATTATGCTAGCCAGTGCTGTACTTTCAACCAATATGTGCGGTACCATCTCAGCCTCATCCAGATACAGTCTGTGCAGTATCATTTTTGACTTAAATCTTGAACAGATGATACTTGAAGTTTTCGTTCGCGGTTACTAATACAGAATAAAAACAACTTTCTGGACTTTGTGTCCAAAGGCTTTGTCTTAGCGGTGCCTTAAGATATTGTGGCCGAAAAAAAAACGTAGTTCTAATAGAGGCTGATCTTTTTACCTTTTGCGAGGCTTTCTTGTCTCTCGCTGTAGGATACTTGCGATCTTGTAAGTCAAAAATAATAATAAGCCCTACCCTTGTATCGCATATTAGCATATTGCAGTTTATTCTACACACAAACTTTTTGTCTAAAAACGAATTATTCCTGTAATGCGTAGTGTGTTAATAGGGCTTCTATCGAAAATATGGAAATAAGATATGATTCGAGATTTTGTCATGTAATAACGACAAAACAGCGAAAGAAAACCCACATTGCACCAGTATGTCAGCAGAGTTGGATAAGTATGACTTTGGTCATAAGTAAGAATGAATATAGATGATATAAATGGGAAATTCCATCTCAAATCAACCAAAAAAAGTTGTTTTCAAATTTACCACTCGCGCTTTTTTTAAAACTTTTTTTATTTATACATATTCATTGACTCAATGAGTTAAGTAATAGCTCATTTTAAAGGGGATTTTATACACTTTAATTTGATATCAATCATGAAAAAAGCAATTTTTAACAAATTTGTTTCTTATATTAAATGAAAACTTTTAGAATTAATTTTGTAAAACATGTGTTTTTTAATATGGCCTAATGAGTACAACATTAAAATTTTAGACTGCGACCCTGCTGAGATCAGAAGTTATGTTTAAAAATATATATTATTGCTTACCTTTATTACCCAATTTATCATGTATATGTTTTCAGTTTGTAATGAATCTTTCATTGTAGACTTATCAGATTTGTTTTAAATTTTTTTTTAATTTAGATTACTACAGAGTTATTTAATTGCTGTTGACATAAATCATAGTGTTCAGGCTTTTTGCCAAGTATTTTGTAGATGCCAATATATTCAGCTGTGACGTGAAGAATTTTTTAAGCAACTAACCAACTCCAATCAAAGTTCACTAAATAACAAAAAAAAATTTTAAATTTTTGTAATAATTATATTGAATATTTATCGAAAATGCATGTTACAATTTACTTGGTTTGCCAACTGTATTAGAATTTGATGCTAGGGGTTTTTAACTTGACTTTTTTGCTTCAAGTTTGCTGTTCCTGATGATGTTAAGAAATTTTTTCGATAAAATATTTTCAAAAAAAAAATCGATAAAAATTTCTATAAAATTCTTAGAAAATATTTTTAAAAAATTCTTGAAACTTGTATAAAATTCTTAGAAAAACTCTTACAAAAACTTTTCTTTAAAATTTTACAATAAATTTTCGATAAAATTTTTAACAAAAAATATTCGATTAAATTTTTGCAAAAAATTTGCAATAAATTTTAACAAAAAAAAAACTTGATACAATTTTTACAAAAAATGTTCGATAAAATTTTTACAAAAAAAATTCGATAAAGTTTTTGAAATAATTATTGATAAAATTTTTACAAAAAAATTGCCTATATCTTTATATTATGTTTGTAATAATGAGGTTGAAAATCATAAAAATAAAAACCGAATGTATATTATTGTGAAATTGTGAAACATAACTATGGTGAAGGGTATATATGATTCAACATGGCCTAATATAGCACTCGTACTTGTTTTTATTTACATTTGGGTGTACTTTTGTATTTTTTAATAGAAGTAACACTCAGGAAATGAAGGCTTATATTAACTGTGGTACTTCCTTTGGAAACAGATAGGAGTAAATAAGACACATGGTTAGTGTGATAGTAAAGCTTCGCTTATGGCAACACTGCAATTGCAAGTTCTGAATATTTTTAGAGCAGTGTTGCAAGCGCCTCTGGTGTTATTTAGGCGAATTAGTTTAAAGCTGGCATATCCAATTTATAATTATTTTACTTCGACGGCGATTTAGTGGTATCTGGTAATACCGGCGAAGGAGCGCGCTGTTATATGCATTATTATAAAGAGAAATTAATACATATCAGAAAAATTGATGTTGCCACGGCCACGGTAGTCATTGTGCTAACCACTTAAGCTACAAAACCCTCTGTGTAAATTTCATGTACCTTAAGTCAAAGGTTTTGCAAAGTTGCACAAATACAGTCACATTCATGAAAACTATGTACTATCGTAACACCATAAATTTCTGGTACAGTGACAGTAATTTTATCAACATTTTAAAAATCTATATTTTGCGGTCCCAGAGATAGAGGGCGTTGACTAGCTTTGACCTTAATGCTCGTTTTGACCTAAATGCTCGTTTTGACCTTAATGTGTGAATATCTGAATCGCTACTACTTAAAGGAGTTTCAAGCCCAAGAAATTTATTTCGAAAAGCAACATAAATATTATGTAAACATTTTACATTAAAATCTCATTTTTTCTCAACTATATAATTATTTTTTTTTAATTTTGTGAACAATTGTTTGTTCTTAATAAATATAATATTTGTTACAATATAACTCGTCACTTGTAATGATACGTGTCAAGGAATATTAAATAAACATTTGTAAAAATAGTGCATTTACTTTTTGGTTAAATATTGGACATATCTGGCCGTACCTTTAATGTATATTTTTTAAAGATGTAGTGGAGGTACACCTATGCCTGAAGGAAACCTGGGGACAAGTGTCTCCAAGTCACCACTTTTGTCAACTATTTTGGTGACTCTTTGGCAACATTGTCAACAAAGCGTCTCCATTTTTTTTTTGATGATGAAAAAACATTGTCAATACTTTTGCAGTAGAAATTTACATTTCCCTACGATTTATGTAAATAGGTTCTCATGCCTTTTAGGTGTCCGCAATGACTTTTTCGTGACCGTTGAAAAATTGGTAAAATACTGTATACTAAAAATGCATACATTTGAGAATGAAATCAACTTAATAAAGATACAATATGTTTTTGTGTCAGATAGGATAGAATGATAGGCAGTACCATGTATTAAAAAACACTGTTAAAGCAAAAATGATATAGAGAACAGCTTAAACTTGTCGAAGATGGTTTTAGCATTTTTTAACTACAAAAAATATGATTATGTACATAAATTTAATCTATTAAAAAGGAGTGGAATGCCTCGATTGTATAAAGTATAGAGTTTGTCAGTGACAACAAAGAGTTCTTTAGAATCAATGAAAGTGCTAAATCAATATTTTCCCATTGCTAAAGCTTTACAATTTATCTTAGTAAAAAAAAAAATAACAAAACTAAATAGTTCAGAAAATAGTAAACATTGAACCAAAAACATATATTTACTTTGTTAATATGTTTTTTGAGTTATTATTGAAGTAATTCAAGAAGAATTCTGATTATTTTTTATTTTTTATCGCTTGAGTTAAGAACGTTATGTTCAACCACACAGTAGTTTTTTGATTATTCCTGAATCTACTAAATGATACAAAAGCTATATTGTTACCATTTGCTTATTTTAAGTATTTTTAAATCAGAGAGATTAGAATATATAAAAAGCAAATAAATTTACACTTAAAGTAAGAACGCATACACATATAACAGGTAGCAAAAATTAATCACCCTATTGGAAGATGTTATAATTTTTACATATAGCGACATACGTCAATCATAATTGACATCTGTAGTATGCAAGAGTGTGGATAATTGTGTCGATAATCGGTCGGTGGTGTTAGGGCAGCATGTATTTTGACATATATTTTAAAATCTTGTCGCGTTAACTGGGCTAACATTCGATTTATCGTTTTATCTCGGCTATATAGCTGCAAATGAAGAAAGATCCCTTCTGTCCCATGTGAATAACAATGGAGCTGTCCTTAGTCTTAATAACCTACTGTTATCCAGTTTAATTTTTTTAACTTCCTGCTGAGGGGCTATTGACTGAATTATCAGAATTTGAGATTTGGCCGTATACCTCTTGTAAAATA
Source organism: Phasia obesa (assembly GCA_949628195.1). Taxonomy (NCBI): domain Eukaryota; kingdom Metazoa; phylum Arthropoda; class Insecta; order Diptera; family Tachinidae; genus Phasia; species Phasia obesa. Next base: position 31,114,147 of record OX451218.1, on the reverse strand, counting down.
CTCTTAGTTGAGTTGTCTAGACAAAATCACTTCTCTCACTCTCTGAAAGAAATGTCAAACTACATTTTAAAAAATTTTGTCCGGTAAAAATGGGTGAATTTAGCTTTATGCACCTGTTCCGACCAACAAAAATTCGATTACTTTCAGAATCCAACTTACTTAATTTTTGTGAGTTTTCCTAGTCCATCGCTGTAGCATTCCCACTCCTCTGATTTTCTTAAAATTAAAATTAACAAAATTCTCAGTAGTTAAAAATTCTCAGCTCGTAAATTTATGCACAAACTGCCCGATAGAAGTGAGCTAGCCTCCTAGTAGAGACAATGCTAGAAGTCTGTTAGCATCAGCTTCAGTGGGAAAGTTTATGTCAAGCAACTGACAAAATACTCTGGGTATTTTCTGCAAACCAGCCAAGATCTTCGCAGCTGGTATTTTTTAAATGCATTTTAAATTCAATTTTAATCTTATAATTTTAGAGTGACTAAATTCGAAATCTTTTATTCTGTTAATAAGTTATTTTAAGTTATAATACAAATACTTAACAAAAATCAAAATCTGATACTACATAATTATAAAATTTTCCAAAGCGTCTTTATATGTGGAATACTGATGGCAACTAAAATTTTCAATTGCAAACTTAAAAAAATATAAATGTTGATATCGAGCCATTTATAATTTAAGTTGTCACTATTAAACTGTTTCCTTCCGTAAACAACTGCATGCCATAAATATATTTTTAACTATACTACAACACTTACTGAGCACAATTTTAAATTCATTCGCTTTTCTTTGCACAACAAATTGTGCTCAAATGTGCATGCAATACTTCTGTCAAACGTTGTGACCTGAATACTTTCTGATTTTTCACATGGGATGGAACTCAACTGCTCTAAAAACGAGAACAAAAGAACATAACACAAATAAAAACAAAGAACCTTAAATATTTAAAAGACTCATATGATTTTATACGCTCAGTTGGTATGAATAAAGAAAAAAAAATCAAAAGAATAAACGACGTCAAACAAATGCGAAAGCATAAAAAGTAACACTTATTTGCCACTTGGCGTATTAATATCATTCACACTTGCATGAATATTCATAAAAAGGATAAATATTTTTATCAATTTATTATTTTATGTTTGAGAATTTGTTTACAGTTAAAGTGTGTGAGCACTGCATAAATGAGAGTCTGGGGGGGGGGGGGGGGGGGGGGATGCATTCGACTTTTTGCTACAACTACATAAAGTCACCACCAAACGTTTGTTATTCAGTAGGTAGTAAAGTGACATATTCATCAATGCACAGTGGGGCAGAATCAAAATATTTTGGAAATAACTCAGCCATTTATAAAGGGCTGTTTAAATTGATCCAAAATTTTACATCAGCATAGCAGAGGAGTATTTAACCTTAAGTTTCGATTCTGGACACTATACACTTGCCAGTGGTGGCGCCCGAAAATTTTTTAGGACTTGGCATTTCTTAAATTAATGATTGATTTCAAAATTATGATTTTAAAGGTTTAGTTAATAAATGGTTGTTTAAGCTACAAATTTTGTTATAAAATGAGCGAGTTTGAAACAATTTAAAATTAAATTTTCTGTTTTTTTGGTACCCTGGTCCAGTTTTTTTAAAATATTCAGTACAATTTTCGGCAAATTTTTTTAACATTTTTCTTAATTTTTTATGTGTAAGTTGAACGTATATGAATGTATAAGTTGAACGATTCAAATAAAATTTTCTGTAGATATATAATCAGTCGACGAAAATCAATTTGTAAAAAATCTACAACATTAAGGTACAGGAAATCCCACAATCCCCAAAATAAAGACCAAAAATCCCAAAAATTAGAATGTTTTAGTATCTCGCCCATAAAGTCCACATATGGACTAGGGCCCATAAAATACTTTCAGCAATAATTGGGAATATATTTAGCTTTATAACAGCCGTCTTCTTTTTCGGATCCCAGCTTTGGCATTTTAGAACATATAGACTAAAATCAAAATTTCGATCTAAAATAGGTCGAATTGAAGGACCTCCATCTTCTACAAGAATGATAAATTTTACACGAAGTTTGGTTTAAGCGTACGCGCATATAGTTAGCTGGCACAAAAATATAAAATTTTTATATATGTATTCCTTACGAAATTGTTTCTAATAAATAAACAAGATTGATTGGCCCTTTATAGGCTAAAATACACAAAAATGCAATAATTTTAGAATTTTTAAATTGAAAATTTTTTTTCACTAAGAGATGATATAAACTTGAATTTTTTCCACAATATTTTGAATTTTGCTCGCTAACTGCGAGAAAAAAATTTAAAAAATTTAATAAAAATTTATTCAATATTTTGTACAAACTGGGGTACCTAAAAATCAAATCAATGCTTAAAACTGGTTCATTAACTAGACCTTTAAGACCATGTATAACTTGAGACCACATAACGCAACCCCTGGCAAGTCGATGATGCCCAGCGTAAACTTAAGCTTAGAAACGCCTCTGCCAAACTGGGTCCAAATTTTGGATCAATCGGTTTAGCCCTTCACAAGTGGCTGAGTTATTTCCAAAATATTTTGATTCTGCCCCTCTGTGCAATGCGAGGTTGAGCTCGCACGAGAAATGGAAGAAAATTTTAATTTGGTACAAATATTATTTGAACATTGGGTTTCTCTTTTAATTAATAAAGTGCCAAATTTAAGATTTTTAAAATTATTATAGTAATAGCTGTGCCCGTCACGTCGTGGGCGTCCTGATAATATAATGCTCGATTTTACTTTGAAAGTATTCCACATCTATTGTAAGAATTACTTATATAGAGTAGCACCTATAAGAGAAAAATGCAACTAAACTAAGAAGAAACTAACAATAACAGAATTTTTTAGCCACACTCAAGTCGTAATATTCTTACCAAAATTTAAAAATTAACGCTAAATAACAAAAATAATGTAATCACATAATTACCTATGTAAGTATGTATTTCACAAAATAACCAAATTATTAAACACGTACCCGACTTAAAACAAATACAAATTTTATTTAATTGGCTATTTGGCAGTAAGTAGTAAACATCTGCATGAATGCATTTAAAACGCCTTTTAAATCATTCGTATTATTTTCGATTCAAAACATGTTTCGTGCCGAAGATTACGAAACGAATGAAACAATACTTGCATTACAAAAATGAGTTACCGATTAAATTCTAATGAGATGAGAGACAATTGTGTGGAGTAGGGTTTTCCAAAAAAGTCAACAATTCATTTTATATCGTATGAGTTGATTTTTATCAGCTAAAAAAGAACAATGCAATAGTGTTATTTTAAATCTTATATTCCACTGCATAACTTTGCAAGAATTGTTGTTTTTATATAAATTATCAATATTAAAACCTAAAAATATGTATATTTATTTAAGAAATGTAATATTTTTTTTTGTTAAATATGTTATTAAGGGCCTTTTCAACTAATTTATTTAACCGGGTTCCGTACCCAAAGGGTAAAAACGTGTTGTTGTCGCTAAAATGTCTGTCCGTCTGTAAGCGCATATATATATATATATATATATATATATATATATATATATATCTGTAAGCCTAGTACTCTGTTCGAATTGTGGAAAATGTTGAGCAACATCTATAATTTCACAACGAAAATTTGACATTTAAAATGTGGTATCTATCTCGCGATTTGGAAGAATTTTACGATATTATTGCTTTTAAATATAACACATTGTTTTAAAAATTTTTCACAAAAAATTTTATAAGAATTCCACATGAAATAATGCACATTTGCTGTTGTCATACCTTTCGGTGAAGACCGTCGCACAGTGGCTGAAAATCGTTTTTCGTTGGCCAAAATTCTGTAACTTTTGAACCGATCAAAATATTGATATAATTTTTTTTTAATGGATAGATATTTAGCTCAGCTTGATTCAGTTTTAATTACATTAAAATTGATTGAGGACTTTTAAAGGAATTCGAGGTCAAAGTTGAACATTTTAATTTTTTTAACTTTCTGAGTGAAATATGGGTTTATTCTGTGTGTAACATAGTAAAATATCCCTCTAAGATCCAAAAAAGTATATATTCTTGATCAGTGATGAAATCTAAGACGATATAGCTATGTCCGTCTGTCCATACGTCCGTCTGTCCATCCGGCCGTCCGTCCATTCGCCTGTCTGTATGAACACGATTCAGTCTAAACGAAAAGAGCTAGATCCTTGAAATTTGGTACATATATATCTTGAAGGATAGGGCAGGCTAAGTTCGTAAATGGGCCAAATCGGACCAGGGGGAAAAATTCCCCTAAGAAGAACTAAACCAACCCCTGAAAAACTACACATTTTTACAAGTTTTTTTGTAAATTTGTTAAGCAAATGAAACATTTTTATGTCAAAGAAGGTTCAAGGTCTTTACCCTGGAGCCAGAAAATCATAAAACTTTATTTTTGGACCCCGCCCCCTTTTTGTGGGCGTTTATATAGCATATTATATGAAAAATAATGTCAATAATTAACAAATTGTATTACCTAAGCCTAGATTGCATAAAAAATTAATTTTTAAGCTTTCATGACGAATGGAAAATGTACTCGGATCTTCTGCGCTACCTTCACCTCACCCCCCCCCCCAAAACAAAAAAATTTTTTTTTTGGCTTCTTCATCAAAATCTCGATGGTCCACTTTCCATTGATTTCGAATACTGGATATGAACGGATCTGACGTTGCCAATAATATATTAAATAGATCTTCATTTGTTGAATTCCGTGAAATTTTCCTAGTATTGTGCTCTCTATAAAATATGTAATCCTTGTTCCTTCTTTCCTGAGCCTCCTCTGATAGATCTCCAAGTGGCACCAAATGATATTTAATGACATCTTCACCATGATAAACGATTTTGTGAACTGTTGCAGACATATTTCTCCATGGGTAGTTAGTTGTATATATTTTTGCAGTTTCCTTAGCATAATCTCCAAATTTTCTAAAGTCAATTTCTTCATTGCACGCAAGTACTTCTAGTATTATTTTAAATCTGAAAATAAGGTTGAAATCCACTTCTGTTATTTCAGATGCTGTTTCTGCATCTGAAAAGAATCTTCTTGCGGTATTGCCATCATTTGTATTGCCTGACCCTTGTTTTGGCTGATCTATAATCAGTCCACGTTTGCGATATTCATCTTGAACATGTTTCTTTTTTGAACTTCTTAACTCTTTGTTGGTCACGTTGTTTCTTATTGATCCTGAAGACCCGAAATCCAAATCATAACTGATTTTTAGTATGTGTTCCATAAGTCGTATTCTTGCGTGTAGTGGTGATAATCCAAATTCATATGCATCGGTATTATCTAATGATTTTGCTGGGACTTCGTTTAATTGGGTTGATGTTGCTTGGCATATAATGCAGCTGGATGCAGCCTTCGTGTTAGTCAAAGCCTGACCCACTTTTCCATCTATCATTGTCAGGACTAACTGGTAGCTTACTTTAATTTGTTGCCCATCTAACTGTAATTGTAATGGCTGTAGTGCTGTAATTTGGGCCTTGATATCACTAATTTCTTTATTAATAACATCATTTGTTTCTTTTTTGAATTGAAATTTGATTGGCCTGCAGTATTTCGTAGAAGATGGTGTCTCATTTTTCCAAATATCCATTGTTTGCGTTGTACTAGTCGAAGGCTCTGAATCTTCCAAAATCTTTTTCAATCGCAATGGTACAAATGATACCATGAACATATCTGAGTCAGAAATATTTTCACATACAGCTTGTTTATATTGTTTTTGTCCCGAAGAACCATCACATCCCCATTTACAAAAAAGAATTAACTTTGTGTTTCCGTATTTCTTCAACTCATTTCCTGTTATTGATTGCAGCAAGCGTGCGGCTGTGTGATCAAGTAGAGATTATAGTTGTACCTCTGCCGAAATTGGTGTGATTGTAATAGTGTCCTTTGATGGCAAACAGTCCATTTTAGCAGCGGTTATGTGATGATATGCTGGATATATATTTGAGCCTTTTTCAATCGCACGCTGTCTGAGTTTAATATATTGCTGTTTTGTTAATTTCAAATCCAGAAATAATGCTAATGCCTCCTCATATTGCATCATTCGGAGTTGGTATACTTTTAAGAATCCGTTTTGTTCTCGGTGGACTAGCTTTAACAACTTTTTCAATGATATCCACTTTTGTAAATTGGTTCTGTGATCGTAATTGATGTAGGAAAGATTCTTTTATATTTGTAGAACCAAAGGCATCGTTAATATCTTTAAGCTTCCGCCTCTTAGATCTATCGCTGCAATTGTCCACTAATGATTTGCGTGGTCTTCCAGCCTTATCTTGCTTTGCTGTTTCTGCAGCGACAGTAAGTTGACCTTCTAACCACTTTGCACTTTTTATATAAAATTTTTGTTTACTGTACATAACTTCTTTGTAGCGTTTTTTTAGTGATTTGACGAAATTATATAATTGCTCTTGCATTTCGGTGCTACACGAATTTAAGTTTAATTTTATTTTAACGTAACTAAGAACATCTTCCTGATTTTTGTTTCTAAAATACACTTCGGCCAGTTCTTTATAACTGAAGCTATTGAATATTTTTATTTGCGTTTGTTATGTTTTATCCGTACACTTAAAGGATTAAATTGTTACTGAGTAATCCCTTAACGAATCCGTATTTTATAAATTTTTAGATACATGTTCTTCACACACTGATCTTTAATTTCATAGCAGGTAGCGCTTAAATTGAACAAAACTGCACTCATGCGTCAATATGGGGTTGTTTTTTAACTTTAGTGGTTTAATGTCGCAATTATTGTTATAAAATTGTTTATGACTTTGGTTGACCCTAACATTTGATAACAGGTAAATTTAGAAAGAGATCATATGCTTCCTGTAGAGCCCATTGTGATAATTTTATTACTTATTTTTTGCTGATCAAAACAAAGCCATTAAACCCTTTCGAAGGTATTATATTTATTTTTTTAGTTATACGTAGCCTAAACTAAAAAAATAAACTTTTAGGCAAAAAAGTGAAAATTTAATACACCATTGTATATGAATTTTTTTCGAGTAATTTCATTAAAATGAAAAAAGTGTTCTACAGGCGGCTCGTGGCGGGTGCAAAAGTATATATAGCCTTAAAGAGGACACTTTCACCTTTCTCGTGGTTGTATACGTTTCTTGTTCCCTTTTGTTCCCTAGAAGTTCTATTCCACTAAAGTTCAAATTTGAGGAAAATATAGTAGTTTCATAAATATTTCATAACGCCCCTAATATTAAACGCTAGAGCTGTGTCTACTTACAACAACTAAAGACAATAATCCTACCAACATTATAAAAAAAACCGCAGACCATTATCGATGATAGCTTGCGAGTAGTAACCATTTAATTTTGATAAAAAACCAAAGAAAAACACCTTTTTCTGAAATTAAAAAAAAAGTTGAGTTTGACAGCATGCCACGCCCACAATTATCAATATTTTAACATAATTTTTTGGCTACCTTAATTTGGATATATTAACTACAAAATGACGTAAAAATTTTAAAAATCGGTGACAAAAAAAAATTTACTTTTGGCCAACGAAAAACGATTTTCAGCCACTGTGCGTCGTCACTGGCTGTTGTTTTGGTACGTTTGGCGAGCGCTTTCGATGTAAAGACATCATTTTCAAGTCGCGTTTAAAATGGTACTGGAGAGTTAGTATTACCTGCTTACCTAGTATAAATAGTAATGAGTTTAGGTAATTGTTCATTATGGTGGTGTTTATTTAAATGGTCTTGTATAGGTAGATTGCTTGCTACCTGATATATTTATATGAGGTCAGTTGATAATTTAGTATTTTCGTCCTTTATTGTTAGCTAGGTAAGTGTGTCCGTCTGCAGGTGTTTTTCGTTTGTTAGAATGTTTTAGAAGTTTTAGTGGTGTGAAAATTGTATCTGAGGTTGTGTTTACCTGTTCGTTAATAATATCTCCGTTAAAAGTTCGCGTTTTGTAGATTTCCATGTTTTCAAGAATGTCTAGTCTTCATCCTTTTTTGCTAGGATGTAGCATTCATCTATTTTCCTTGGTATATGCTCGTGAGTTTCAAGGTGTAGTGCAAAGTTGGAGTCCTCTCTTTTTCGTTTGTACGAGCGCATTTGTTCTGTATATCTTGTTTTTAGTGTTCGTCCCGTTTGTCCTATATATGTATGGTTGCAGGTGCAATTAGCAACATTGCAAAATTTTAGTTAAAATAAAATGAAACGAAACATGTTTTGATTCTCTGTGAAAAAAAATTTGTTTTGATTCACTCAACATGTTTGCATTGCTCACTCTATTCACACTAACACATATTTTTACAAAGGAGTTTGTGTGGGTTAGTATGATGAATTAATGTGATTTAAAAATCAAATGATTTAATGCAGATCTCTAGTAAGTAGATCATATGTTTTTAACGCCATCTGTGTTTAAATTTTAAAAATTCAACGTGTTGTGCCGATGTTAGTAGTTAAAACGATCTGTGTTTTAAAATATACAACTTTTAAAAATTAAAGGTGCCGTGCTGTATAAGCACGTTCCTCCTTAAGACATGCTACGTATCAGTTAATGTATTTTTTTACTTTATAATAATTCTTGCAAAAAAACCTACATCAAAACAGACAAACTTAAAATCATGTTTCTTTAAGACGGTAACTATTGCGACACCCTGTAATTTCCGAATTCAAATTTTATACTAGTTATAGCGGTCGTACATTGTAAAATACTGGTTCGTTGTAAATTTCAACCATCTGTCTGTAAATTTAAGTTTTTTTTTTAAATTTTGGTCATATACATCAAATTACATAAACTATTGCGACACCCTGTAATTTATAATTTTAAATATTTATACTTATTATAACAGATATAGTAATGGACATTCTGTCTAATTGTTAAGTGTTTATCAATAACTGTTTAAAAGATAGGGTCATATATAACAAATGACGTCACCTATTGGGATACCCTTTAAATTCAAATTTTAATATAAATACTTTTTAAAGAAGACTTTGTGATACAGGTTCTTTTTAAATTTTAACTTTGTGTCCATATACATCAAATTACATCAACTATTGGGACATCCTTTAATTTCCAATTTTAAATATTTATAATTATTGTTATACCAGACATAGTAGTGAACATTCTGTCTATTTTTCAAGTGCTTGTCTATAACGGTTCCAAAGATGAGGACATAATGGTCAAATTACATTAATAATGCGGACACCATTTAAATTATAGATCCAAATTTTATACTTGTTGTAATAGCGGACTAAGCAATATAGGTTCTTTGTAAATTTAAACTGTAAATTTTAACTCTCTATCTATAACAGTTAAAAAGTTTGGCCATATATATTACTTTTACATTAACTATTGGGACACCCTTTAATTTTCAAATTCTTATTTTACACTTGTTATTTTAGCGGATTTAGCAATACAAGTTATTTGTAAATTTCAACTGTCTGTCTATAACGGTTTAAAAGTTTGGAAATATATATATCAAAATAAACCAACTAATGGGACACCCTTTAATTTCTAATTTTAAATATTTATACTTATTATAACAGACATTGTAGCGAACATTCTTTGCAACTTTCAAGTGTTTGTCTATAACGGTTCAAAATACAGGAGAATAAAAGTGAAATTACGTCACCTATGGGGTCACCCTTTAATTTTAAATTTTATTTTATTTATTTTTTGTTATTGGGAGCTATAGTGATACGCACTTTTATTAAATTTTAAATTGGTGACCAATAAAGTTCATAATACACGTAAAAAACATGTATGTTGTATGGGGGCACCCTTTAATTTTTAAAATTTTGAACTTCTTTTAAAATCTGTAGCCATAACCTTTCTAATAACGCAAAAGTTTTTAAAATCAGTTCAGAAATGACCGAGTTCTGAAGGCATAAAGTATTTATATCCGGTTAGTTCAACTGCGTACTTTCACTGCTTTTTCTCTACTTTCTCTTGGAAATAAGACATTTTATACGTGATGCGAACGTAAATGAAAAGCAGACAGACAGACGGAAATAAGTTACTACTTTATTATATGTATAGATTATTTTCCAACACGACAGGTGGCTACTCAGCCATATTAGTCGATGCATTCAAAGTATAACTATTTTTCAAAAGGCCAAAAAATACATTGCCATCATCGGTATTAATTTTAGCCAAACATTGACTCGTATAGTTCACGAGGAAAGCATAAGTATGACTAGTATTATAAGTTTGCATGCAGCAATGATTATTTCGATTGTCGATTTGAGTCGAGGTCTTAAAGACAATTTTTCAGGGTCACAATTCTTTAGGAACTTAGTAGCAATATTAGCAATTTCGAGGATTTTTAAGTCTGTTTTAAGGTTGACTATAATATACATATTTTGGCAATACTTAATTAACCCCTTACAAACTTCATTTGATTTTTACACTTATATTAAATTAACAATCCCCGGTGCGCTTCTCTACTCGACCAACCAAAAAATAAAATAAACATTTGTTATTATTAATTTTTTTAACTTGAATGCTCAGAGTTATCATGCTTAGATAGTGTAACTGTTGCAGTTCGCTAGTTAAGGGATAATTATTTTGTTTGTAGTTTGGGTTTTGTATCTAGCCTACTCGTCCTAATCACTAAGATTTAATTCTGAAACACTCGTTATTCTTAGAGTACAAAATGTTAAACTCTACCTCTTCTAGTTTCCCAGGTTAACGACAATAATTTTTATTTTTGACCACTGCTTCGACCAAGACAGTCTTTTGTTTTAATATGATCAATAGTATAGGGGTTGCTCGTATATAAGCTACATAGTTATAATATTAACATTCTATGGGAGGTACCACAGCTACTATTTCATTCCAGTAAGGTAAAATTTCTTTTCGAGTATCAAAATTACAATATGATTTTAATTTTCTCTGTATGAAAGACACTGCGCTATTCCACTGTTTCAATCCCGGCAGTTTTCTGCTCGTCTATGCAAATTAATGCGGGGGTTATTCGTAAAAAATTTCAATATTCTACGTGTTTCTCTTCTCAAGGTTTACGATAATAGCTCTTTACTTTTAATGACAGGTAACACGCTCATTGTTCCAATATAGCCTGGATTTTTGTTGCCTATGTATATTAATGTGAAGCTTACTGTTATGTTAATAATTTTTACTTTGCATGGGAGGTACTACACCTACTTCAAATATCCAAAAAATATATACTCAGTTTTAACACCCAGATAGTCAGTTTATTAGAACCGCCATTATTTGTTTTGAGCAATCCAATGGAATTTTACATCATATTGTGCAATGACCAATGTCTTTGCCAGGTCTTGCAATGATAGAGATCTATATTTAGCAATTAAGCTGCAAGTCACATATCTTCTAAATGTAAACAAGGAATCGAGGTGATTGTTGCAGATATTATGTTTAGCAAATAACCAATTCCACTTTGGGCTGGCAGCATTAGTATTCTCCACTGAAATCAATGTCTTTTCTTTCCATATTTTCCTAGTGTATATGATAAAGCCACCATGAGGTTCGATATATCGAACAGTATTAAACATTTTTAAAAATTTATCATAAGCATTAACTAAAACTAGATGAGTACTATCGAAAATAGTACTTTCATTGTGATTCCCTCAGGTACCTACACTAAAAAAGGAAGAACACCATTTGCGTCATGCTACCTATTAGGCATGATCTCTCTGATGAAGAGCGATGTCGTTTAGCCTATCGTGAAATTTTCGTTCAGTCATCTAAGCCTGTGTTCTCGTACATCCTATAGAAACTTGTGCTCCGGTAATCCAACTACTGCTTCTTGCCCTAATAGCGCAATGGCCAGTGATCACACCTACAAACACTCTTACAACTTTTCTCTCCAAACCCAGAAGCAGTGTAGTTTTTGTCTTGTCCAAACTAAGCCAAATTGCCCGTAGGACTCAGCAATGTTCCCTAGCTTTCCAGGACTGATCCGTTCTTCCTACTACTAAGGCGAATCGGAATTGTCACCGATTCTACTCTTTCTGAATTCTTCTCCTCTGAGGCAAATTTTATAAGTTCGCAAGCAATTTCGTACCCTTAAGAATGTAATGATGCGGAACCCAACATAACCACATCAAGAGCATTTTTACACTCGCCTTTTATCTTTGATCATACGCTATGTCCTTGCAAGACTTTAAGCGACCTCCGCAACTTCTCCCACGTGCCTAGACACCAATTTGGTGGCCTTTCAGACCTCCAGAAACTCTGGAACGAATTACATTTATGTGGAAGCCTATACGATCAGCGAATACTGTCATCTGAATGCCAGTCATCTTTAAATCATCCGTAAAATCCACCATGCAGTTTAAAAGATTCTAACCAATTGTACCCGTTCGGGATTACTATTAAGGGTAGCCCGCCGAAATCAAGCTCAGTAACCCTAATGTCCGTTAGCGCGGAGTTAATGGAAATGAGTTCGACGTTTTGTAGGATTTTTGTGTGTATTTATTACAGGACATAGCTAACTCTGATTTATAAAGTCTGCTATTATTTAAAAGGGTGGTTAAATTTTAAGGGCGATGTTTATTATTACACAAATTATTTAGGAAATTATTGTCATTTCCTTTCAATTATGTATGGAACAAAATATCGGCCAAATGACCGCCGCGACCTCGGTGGCACACCTCCACCCGTTGCTTCAAATTGTTGATGATGCTGAGGCATAATTGAGGTTCTATGCCGTTAAAGTGCCGAATTATCTCATCCTTTAGCTCTTTACCCCCGGGGGTTCCAATTGTCACTGCAGGAATGGCAAATGCTTTGACAGGGTTCACTCGGGGAAAATAGGGGCACCAGACTCTAGGGTTCCTAGAGCCTAAAATCTGGAAGAAAAGGTCTGCGATAAAAATTGCGGGTCCTCTTCGAGGCCCGACCAGTGCCCAAAGGACTGGTACCACGGGAATCGGTGGCCCCACAGAGAGCCTATCCTCTCTGTGACCGGTTATTGGTGAGGTCCCCTTCGGGGGTACACGTGGTGGTTGTGGTTTAAGATTGTGCTGTTGCACTCTCAACAGACGGAGTTTGGATAGTCTCCAAACCCCTAAGCAAGAGGTTATAATGTGGATCTAGGCTTGCCTTGGAAAGGCTTGCCATATTATATAAATTGCTACTCATTGTGACTGTATCACACACAAAAAGCGATTGGTGGCAATCGTAAAGTGTTGTTATACTACACAATGTGGGCGCTAGTCTACGCCTAAGTTTCACTCGGTGGTAAGACCACCGTGAGGTTAGGCCGACTAGGCAGGTACTCACGTTAATCTTGTTCCATAAAATCCTTTAGCTCTTGAATTGTTGCTGGCTTATCGACGTAGACTTCTTCTTTCAAATATCGCCAAAAAAGAAGACTAACGGTGTCAAATCACATGATCTTGCCGGCCAATGCTCGTTTGTGTATCCTTCCATGGTTCACATTGAGTAAGTTTAGATGTGGTTTACATTCAACATCGGCCTTTAAAATTTAACCACCCGATATAATTTGAAATTTGAATGTAATAATAAAAGAAGTATTAAACTATAAATGAAGTGGCCAAATAACTTTATCTTGCAGTTGTATTAAAACAAAACATCTTCTATTAAAGTACTCCAATAGCTTCAGATTGGAAACAAATTTTAACTAATATATAAATTTTAAATCCCGTTTGCCGATTACTATTTTTCTTTGTGTATATAAATATTCCTTAATAACCTGCCTGTTTTTTATAACATCCGGTGCATATTTCAATTTTTCTATTTTAGAATTTTCAAAAAAAAAAAATCACATGTGGCATCAATGTTTAAGGTCAGATATTATGCTGACATGAATTAAGTTTCAATTCATGAAAACAATCTTTATTGAAACAAAAAGCAAACAAACGTCAACAGACAGGCAAGTAGGAAACATGACAAGACCAATCGATCGTTTTTATGGTTGCAAAATTGTATTTGTAGATGCCGTATGATAACTATTTCAGCATTAATGCCAGGTTGCAGGTTGTAAAGAAACAAGGAGTGTTTCACATTACTGTTGTTATTTTAATTTTTTTTTTGTAATTTTTTTATTCTCCTATTGTTTGTAACTGCAATAAATAAAACTGTATCTTGGTTTTATTACTGTTCCTGTTCTTTCCTGTTGTATGTAACTGCGCATACATGTGATCTGTAGAAGATAAAAATACTACTACAAAAACAGAATTGTATAAACTTGTATGTAACAAATTTTACATACAGGAGTATGTACATATGTATATGTCTCTTTTATTGTTCAAACTTTAGCAAAATTTAATAAATGTTTGTCTGGGCCCTTACCAGTCATGTTGAGGATGAAGTTGAAGTTGATGATGATGATGATGACGAATGCCACTATGCTTTATCACACTTGACTTTGTTGCAGTTTTCTTTTATGTAACTATTTATTTTATTATATTATAACTGATGTTACTATAGTTTCGGTTGAATTTTAAAGTATGTTTGAAGAAGGTTTTTGACACCCCGTTCCCCATAGTCATATTAACATGTGGCTGTGAGAAACATCTGACATTTCGAAATTAAATTAAAAATTTATTAAACAAAATGTTAATATATTTTAAATTCTTTCGTTTATTACAAAACCAAACATAAAAATGTAACATTAACTACAAATATATGTTTTAGAGACACACAAATAAATTTGTATATTTCACAAATTTTGCAAAAAGCAACTATCTTGCATTATGTCTATCTTCCATTATGTTCAGCAAGTGTGTATGTATAAAAGTAATTATTCTTCATATACAGTATATCCAGAATGAATTTACACATTAAAAATATTTAACATTGCCTAAACTTTTAATTTTTTAAGACATATTGTTGGTTCATTGGAATAGTATACATATTTATTAAGGTCTTATGCAAAAATTAGACAAATTCAGTTCAATTACCCAAACCAAAAAAAAAAAGTTCTTGCAAAAAAACAAACGTCTTCAAAACAGACAGAATGCACATTATATTTACTCTAAAAATTTAAAAGGGGGTAATCTGTAAGATTACCCCCTTAAATTCCGTATAGTATATTTTGTATACCTTTTATTGCAGTGGGCACAAAAATTAAATGAAAAATGTACATTTCAAGCGGACCATAAAACTTATATTATTGGGACATCATTTAATTTCAGAACTTGCTGTTACAGCATAAAAATACAGCATAGCATATACAGTGAAAGCACTAATAACGGACACCTCCCATAACCGAACACCTCTAATAACCGGCCAAGTTTTGTAGATCCAACATATTCATTAAGTTTTCCATACAAAATGTATTCCCATAACCGGACACTCTATTAACCGGAAGCGGACTCTAAATTAAAAAAAAACTATTTTTTAAAAAATCTCTCATAAGCGGACAGAAGCGTTGAAACACGGCAACAAGTAGCAGTAGCAGTTCTAAGTAATAGTTCTTTTTTTATTTAATTGTGATTCATATTTGCATTAATGTCAAATGTAATGTAATGTTAACGCAAAAGTACATACAAAATCATTTGTTAAAAATTGTTCGTCAATAAAGAAAAAATTAAATTATTACAGTGTTTTATATTTTAAGATTCAATATTGGCAAAACACAGAAATCAATAACAACAAGGGAATGTTTGTTAGAGCGACTGCAACTGAAAAAGACAAAATGTGCTTTGATTGGTTCACTATATCAAAATAGTCCAATTTCCGGTCCTATTTTAAAACAAATTAATTAAACGTTTGAAACATTTTGTTAGAAACTACCTTGTGAGTATCCAGGATCATTCTGATCCAGGTATTACGGGGGTGGCCAGGACGGCGTTGGCTTTGAGGGTTTCATTCAAGTGCGGCTCTTGTAATGTCATTTGGTAGTCTGCGCAATATAACTCCTATCCACCACCATTTTCTGTGCTTAATTTCGATGTCGATTGGGGCACAGTTAGCAAGGAGCAAAAAGTGGCGGTATGTTACCCAATTAGGCCAAATAATTCTTAGAATTTGGAGAAGTAATCTATTAACGAATGTTACATTTAACATACAAACATACAACAACATCGAAAATATTTTTTTTTTAATTTGAAATTAAATTGCGAAAACTTATAAATGTTTGAAAATGGCAATTATTATACATATCTACAAATACATATAATTCTTCACGTTTAAGCAATATAGACTTTGTTGTAGAGTGGTGAAATTTTTGTATCAAAAAATACTCGTTTACAGGATTATCATTTCAAATATATCAAAACTGCACTCCATTATGTGAAATTGATTCTAGTTTTAGAGATACGAGTATATCCAAAATGAGCGAAGTCTTACGAAATATGTATATAAGCATAACTCGATAACTATTCTAAGGATATAAGTGGAGCTTTGAGGCTACAACTTATGAAAACTCTACTAGAAAATTTACTGCGGTAAATTCCATGATCTCGTTGGCCAGTTCGTTGTAATAAAATGTTGTAATAAAAAGATTTTTTCAATCATGACCTTTCCGACATTTTGCATAACAAACAGTTCAACAGCTCTGAAATACATTTAATTATTTTGTTATCCCTAAGGATAACAAAATGAGGCCAAATGTACGTTTGGACAAAAACAAACTTATGCATAAATTTAGTAAACTTTCATCAAGATGTGTCAGTCCCAAAAGTATTTTTAGGTTTTGAAAGAAAGCAATTACTTTATCCAAACAACTTTGAATGGACTTTAAGTTGCCACAACATAAAATTATATTACAGTTTGTCAAGCATACCGCTACGGTCATAAATATATGCACATTATGTTTCTCAAAACAAATTTAAAACTTTTATCTTATAAAAAAACATTGGAATTTAATAAGAAAAACTATAGTAACAACATTTTTTATGTTCAAAAGCTCATTTGAAATAACTTTTTCCTAAATCCTATGATTCTCAGTCCAATCCATTGTTTGTTAGAAAAACGTGAAGAAGTTATTTACGCCATTGTATTTGTATCTTTGAAGAATATAATTCCGTCATAAAGAATTCTGTCATAAAAAAGTAAAGAAACGTCTAAATAATCTTCTCTTTTGTTTGCAAAATACCTTAAAATGCCCTGGAATGAATTTTCTTTTGATAGACAAAGTTTATTTATTTTCGATACAAAACAGAATTATTTTGCTCCTCTAAGCTAACTATTCCCTTTCTTGTTCTCCTCATTCTTTTGTGTTGTATTTTTTTCATTAAAAAAAAAATCAATTGCTTTTGTTTCAACCTCTGGTTGGGGTTTTTACTGCTTTTAACGCTGTTGGATGTTCCTTTTTTTTACAGATAAAAAAACATCTACTTTAACAATTGATTCGCAGTATTTTCCAGTAATTTATTCATGTATTTTAAGCTAATAACACACAACCAAAAAAAAAAAAAAAACAACAAATAAAAAATCATTAAAACAAAAGCTAAATTACTCCGAAAGTTGAAAGTCTACTTCTGAATATACAGCATTTAAAAGGCAGTCTAAAAAATTTAGCTTAATTACGTAGTTAATCAGTCAGTTACTTACAAGTTGTAGTAGTCTTTTTGTGTAATTGATTTTTTTTTCACATAATTACAATTGAAGCGATAAAAGATAACAAATTCTTTAGAAGATTCCACGTGGAGCCTTACACTATCACACACTGGGGTATTTAGGCAAAAATTAAAACAAATAATGTTGGAAAAAGTTTCATAAAAAAAATATTTCCCTCAATTAAAGGTTTTAATTGGTTTTAAATTTTAAATTAATTCTTTAATTAGGAATTTTTTTGGTCTGTTTGAAACAAATATATATTTGAATCAATTAAACAATTAATTGAACTTTAATTTAGAACTGATTAAAATCCTTACTTGGTGAAAAACAAATGTTCCTGTTTAATTTTCCGTTTTTCTACTTCTACACTAATTGTTTATAATTTATAGTGATGTAAAGATGTAAAGAAACTTCATTATTTTACACGAATAAAAGGCAAGGTAGACATAGCAATTTTCAGGAAATAATATCATTTTAAAAAATCATTAGGTGTCGCGCTAGAGTAAGATGAATTAAAATTGATATCACTATTTCTTCTGTCTGCTGATTTGACAGCTCTCTTTTTTTTGTTTGGAAATTTATCATGAATAGCCTCACGCCAGAGCAACGTTAACAATTCCTTTTTTATTTTGAAAATCATGCTTCAGTTCTAAAAACTCATTATGCTTAACATGCATTTTATGGTGCTCATAAACGTCCCCCAGAGCTTTTAAGTTGAGGAAATATGATTCGCCTACGCAATACGTTCATTCTTACCGACAGACACCGCACAGTGCGCATATAACAAGCGACTCATGGTGTGCAGCATAGCGTAGATGACCCCAACGTGTCAAATTGTCATCTTGCTCAACAATTAAACTTGTGTCCACCATCTACTTTATGAAAAATTTTGTTTAAGGTTCAACCTGTATAGGAATTAGAGCATCATGATTATTGTACGCTAAGCACATTTGCAGAATGAGCCGAAGGAGATATCGCTATTGACCCACAATTTTATTCGAAAAATTTGTTTAGTTTTGAAGCATACTTTGGGCTAAATGGCTGTGTCAGTAAATAGAAATGCCGCATTTAAAGCAATGATCAGCCCCACTCCATTATTGAAATATTTTTACATCCAGAAAAATTCACGGTTTTATATACCGAATTATTAGTCTACATGTCTTCACAAACATCGATAGTCATAACATTACAGTCAACGTTGAGCGGTATAAATATGTCTACCAAGCTTTTGCAATAGTATTGTAGACATGTGCTTTTAGTACGATGTTGCAATATGTGCAACAGTGCGCGATAGAATTAACTGAGAGAAACATTTGGTGAACGAATAATTTGTAGAGAAGGACCTGTTAACGTGCCACTTGGATTCTGTAATTTGACGCCATTAGATAATTTTCGCTATTGACGTAAAGCCCCAGCCAGGTCTATGCAGATAAACCAGATACGATCAAGTACTTGGAAGAGAATATTCAACACATTAATGCCGAAATACACCCTGATTTACTGCGAAGCATTTAAATATGCAAGTTAAGTTATGTATGCGCTTACTGCGATGCACAGTGGCGTAGAAACAAAATATTTCGGAAATAATTCACCCATTTGTAAAAGACTAGGCCGATTGATCCAAAATTTGATCTTAAAGGTCTAGTTAATAGCTACAAAGTGATATATTAACTTATAAATTATATTTTAAAATGAGCGAATCATAATATAAAATTTTTAGTTTTTCGACACCCTGGTGCAGTTTTTTCAAAATATTGAGCATAACTTTTAGCAAAGTTTTTTTAATTGTTTCATTTAGTTAGCGAGCAAATTTCAAGGTTATATCTTTTCTAAGTTGAAAATTTGACGATTTTGCATTTAAAAATTCTACTGTTAAAATAACAGTAGTATAACTTAACATAATGCAGTAACAGAAACTGTTAGAAGTGTGATAAATATGGGAATACTCTTATTTAAAAGCACTTAGTTTTGCACGACTACCAAACTACCTAGTTGGAAAAGTGACCGGTATTCATAGCTGTTCTCAATGCTAATTTACAATTCTTAACTTATAAAGTTGTTAAGTATGTACTCTAATTTTTTCTCTCCAGTTTGACTGGATGTGTGGCTTAGTTGACCATCGCATTGAAAAAATTTGATAATTTTTTTCTCCCTTTTTAAGATTATAAATATATCACTCATTTAGAGAAGTGTGTAATTTGGTCAATCATCCATTAGTCTGACAGTAGGCCTAAATTTATAAGAGCAGCCTTGAAACTTTGAAAAAATCATGCCTTTCCTAGATCTAGCTTATATAGTATACGAGTCACAAACAAGATAATCGAAATCAGCGCTTCCGAAAATCGAATTATTTTTCCGTATATCCCCCGTGCGCCGAACTGTAGTACATATTTTGAGAAGTCTTTCATAATATTAAAGCTCTTTACATCATATCTGTCTAGTCTTAAGACAGTTTGCTAGGCTATGTTCTGTATTTCCACCTCCATTTGAAAACGAAATATTTTCGCATTTGTGATGTTCTATGCTTTATATTCACATAATTTTGCATATTAAAATATATAAATCTGAAAATAACAACAGAATCAGAAATGTGACAATATTACACTATCACAAAAGTTTAACACAATTTAGATTAGTTTCTGTTATCAACTAAATAACCCGGTGTTATTTTTGGAGATTTGACCCAGTTGTGTTAATTTTAAATATATTTCTTATACATAATTATAAAATAAATGGAATTATTAAACTTTTATGGAACTTACGTTATATCGCCATCGCTTAACGTTTTAATTACAATCAATATTTAGCCGTTAGATAGAAAAAGAGGACGCTGAGAGCAATTTGCATTTAAAATGCTTTAATTAATTCAAATTTGTTTCAAACTACACCATCGTGTGAATAACATTAACAAAATCGAAATGAACTCAGCCAAGTAGAAGCAAAAAAATGAAAAATTAAATAAAAACAACAAAGAAACTAACGCTTTTATACAAAAGGGGTCTAAGAAAGCATCCCGAAACAACAAAAGCATACGAAAAACAAAATAAAGTTATGAAAACAATGTAAAAAGAACATGAATGACTGCTCTCAAATTGAACAAAAAGTGGATTAATTTTTCATGAACAAAGAAAATTACTTTCATTAACTAATTAGTTTGTTACAGTCTGCCCTCGTCCAGGATGCTGGCCTGGCTTTAGATGGGGATTTAACTGGTTTTGTTATTGCTATGGCCACTTCCACGGTACAGTTTGTTAGTTGTGTATTTTTTTTTGCTTTTGTTTATTACATTTTTTTTGAACTGCTTCGTTAAACGTATTTGTTGAATTCATTTTATAGAACAATTTTCTTTTCATTTAACCCTTCGATTTTTTTTTTTAATTTTAGCAAGAAGCCAGAAGTGAACATAAAATTCGAATTGAAATTAAAGTTAAATAATATAAAATAAAGTGGGAAAAAAGCTTAAAGATTTAAGCGATAGTTTACGAGTTGTTGGATGTAATAAAAAATATAGCAACAAATAAAATTTTGTAGTTGTAAATTTAACACTTTAATCCTTATTTATATTGGAAATTTTCTTAATGCAAATATAAACTAATAGAAGAGAGAGGGAGAGGAAAAGGAAATAGAAATTGGCACTGACTTATCTGTATGTGAAATCCCTCTTGTATCGTCAGTCGTTATTTAAGACAATAATAAATTATATAAAACAGCAACTAAGAATTGCAACACAAGTAATAATATGAGCTTTTTACTCCGCCTTAGTTGCCCAAGTCCATTTTAAGCGACTCTCTAAGCAACGGTAAAATAAATAATAATTTAAGACCTGTGTCCTTAACACAGAAGTATTGGTTTTCGCAATAAAGTCACAAGTTTCACAGATAAAACATTTGCTTAAATCTCACCGACGACATACTAATCTATCAAGTCCTCTTGGATTCGCCATTCGAGCTATGCAAATATAGAGCACAATCACTTTGCGAAATTAGTGAATGAGCCGATTAATTGCGCTTGGGAACGATGGTCCTGAAATAGTGCTCTTCACCGCATTTGCTACCTTCTTCAGTACTTTGTATCATGCTGGTGAATTTTCATTATGTTGAACGGTTGCTGATGTAACATCACTCATCATTATTCCATTGGAGGCAAGGTGTTGGCATTTGATATTTTCAAGGCATTTGATAGAGTGTAGCATAATTCACTTTCCTTTCATCAGAGGACTTCTAGATTAATCCAGGGCTACCGCAAGGCCTTGTTATTTTTCCTGCTCTATTTTTCATTTTTCTAAATGATTATCTATATTTTCACAGCATTTTCCATTCGTATTCAATTAGTAATAGGTCCAGCCAGTTGGAAGTGGGGCCGCCAATCAAGATGTATAACGAGGTTTTTAATTTTAGAAGGGTGAGGCATCATTTAAATATTTATGTGGTGAAATTCGTAAATATCAATGTTTGGAATCGGTTGCTAGTTGTAAAATCTGAAGTACACAACAACAAATACAAATGAAGTATACAACAATTATATAGTGGGTCCTTAGGGAACTCCGGCATGGACTTAGAAACCTTTCAAACTGCAGAAAGGCACTTAAAACGTAAAATGGCATTAAAAATAAAAAGTATTACTTTTTGTCCAACGATGTCGCACAATTTCGTTAATTGGCACAATAACATTTAAAACAACAAAAGAAAAAGAAATTTAATAAATGAACGAAATTTGGAGTGACAAAAAAATAAACTTGTTTCGAAATAACTATCAGAGGAACGTTCGTCGTCCAAAAATAAAAGACTTCAACATATGATTTAGAAAGAAGGCTGTTAAACATGGTGGCGCACAGTGGTTCCATTTTGGGGTTTGCGTAGCTAAAATCTGTAACTGTCTTATTTATCATCAGATTATTTGGAAATTTGGAGGGAACATTACTGACTAAACATTCTAGTTATCTGCGAAAAATGAGATCGATAATTAAATTAGTTTTAAAGTTATAAAAGTTACTTTTTACATTTACTTCCAAGTAATACTTCTTCTGTTTTTTACTTTACCATACGTAGTATAAGGTAAAAAATTTCGGTCGCGATTTCGACGGATTTATACGTTTAAAGGTCTCCTGAATCCGTTTTGGCTATTTTGTGTATGCCAATATTTTTATGGAGTTTGTACAGGTCATACCGTTTGACATATCAAAATTAAATTTTGTATGAGCCTATGGTATGTGGAGATGAAAAGCCGTATAGTTTTTGGGCATAATCGAGAGGGAGCAAGGGGTAGTTTCCTTACCCCAGATTTTGTGAACGCTCTACAGGTCACACCGTATGACATATTAAAACGAAATTTAGCATGTACCCTTGGTTTATGGAGATGAAGAGCTGTATAAATTTTGTGAAGAATCGGGTAGAATCGGGTACTTACTCCCAAATTTTGTAAAAGCCCTACAGGTCATACGGTATGACATATCAAAATGAAATTCAGTATGTGGCTTTGGTTTATGGAGATGAAGAGCTGTGTAATCGGGAAGGAGCAAGGGGTAGTTTACCTAACACCCCAAACTGAAAATAATTAATTTTTGCCATTCGAATATACTTTGAACTTTTATTCTTTATGTAATATATCTCTAAAAATATCTGTTTCCATTTGGTATGGTAAAGTTGAGTGTAGGCCACTTCAGTTTTTTTATAGAAACAAAAAAGTATACCTGCAATCTATACCATAACAGATTCATAAACTTATTTACATTATATTACAACAATTTTGTTCAACATTTTCTATTTCAACTTTTAATCTTCGCAGTCGCCTTGAACACTATGCAAATATTAAGAATTTTCTAAGAGCTTTATAGCATCGCCACCCAGTGTTTTGACATATTTGCTATATTTATTCCTTAACGATGATATATATGGATCTGAAGAGTAAGATAGGTAATTATCTCGAGCATTTTCTAGAGTGAAATCGTCGTGTTTCCTTGTAGCATTTATTTCCTAATTCCTGTGTATCCTCTGAATGAACGCCATTGAGAATCCTTCTAAAATGTTCTATAATCTCCTTTCCATGAATAAGGATTTTGTGTATCGAAGATGGCATATAGTACCATTTATATTTACAAAATGTTACTGTTTTTTAAAATTTTAAATGAAACATTTTCCCTGCAAGATACAATTGAAAATGTTTTGATTATTTTTTATAGCAATTCTATATATGAGTACTATTTTACATGTTTTTTGGACATTCCCGCAAATTCTTTTTGTAAAACAGATTTTTTAAAACCACAATTGTTATCCTTTTTCATACGTAATAAAATCTGGTTTAAAATAGGTCAGTAAGTAATGAAAATGTTCGAGAAAGTCAAAAGAATATTTTCTAGTTCTATAAATGAAAGTGTCAATGACAGTTTTTTATTCGGCATTTAAAAAGAGCCTGTGGTGTTAATACTATTAAACAGAAATTTTTAGAGACAATGATGTAATATTTAAACCATTTTTCTTAACTAGCGTATAATCTCACACTGAGCTATTTTTTAAGATTTACTTTTTATTTAAAAAATAA
The DNA here is from genome assembly GCA_949628195.1 of Phasia obesa. Taxonomy (NCBI): domain Eukaryota; kingdom Metazoa; phylum Arthropoda; class Insecta; order Diptera; family Tachinidae; genus Phasia; species Phasia obesa. The sequence continues at coordinate 31,090,088 of OX451218.1, read as the reverse complement.
TAAAATAATTTTTTTAAACAATATTTTTTTTAAATTTTTATTAGCGGTTATTCGCTAAAGGTAGAGTTAGTTTTTACTTCCCGTTCTGTTACGAAACAGCTGATCTATTTTTGATAAATATAAAATATGTTTCTGTTCCGTTCCGTTCTATTGCGGACGAACCTGTTAAAAAGAAAACTTTGACAACGTTCTTAAGTAAAAGCAAGAAATAGCTGATAATCTCTCAACAAAAAATCATTATTAAATGATTGTAATATGTTTTAACTATTTATATACTCTATTTGTGGAATACAGATAAATAATACATTAGAAAAATAAGTAGTGGAGAAGTTAAAACTGAATATGTATATGCTTTCAAAGAAAAGTAATAATATGTGCGTTTTTAGAGAAAAAGTAACTACATAAATTCATTCACAGAACAGAAAGTAACAGAACGGCAACAGAAAGTAAAGACTAATGAAGCCTTAAGTGTCTGAAAAATATATACGTGTATAAGTATGCAAATGCTTATTAATAAATATAAATTTCTATAAAAAATGGATGTTCATATTCACATACTTTTTTTTAAAGTAATAGTGCGATATATTGCAATGCTAAATCCAATTTTATTCAACAAATGTACCAACCAATATACACAAAAAATTTAAAAAATGCATATTCCAAAATATAGTTCTTAAAGTATTTTGCAGGTTAGCAGGTATTAGCAGCTAAAATTTTTATGACGGATGGGTGAAACATATACATATATATACGTGTAATAATATCTTTGTGGAGGGAAGTGGAGGGAAATTGTAGTTCGATCTTAAAAACTTATGTCTTTAAATTTTAAGATGGATCGAATAATTGGTTAAAAAAAAAATTTTTAAACAATTTTGATAAAAAATTAACTAAATTTGTAATAATATCACCTTTTTAAAAATATATAATACGTAACATATATCCTGTAGAAAATTTTAAGAGTCTACCTATTACGGTTCAAGAAATAAGGCGTTATACATGAGAATCACTGTCACTGAGTCACTGTCGGAACACCCTTTAATTTTTATTATTTGTTATAGTTTCCATAGTAAGAAACCTCCTGTAAAAACTTCAAGAGACTACTTATTATCGTTCAAAACTTAAGCCATATACACGCAAAGTACGTCACTCTCGGAACACCCTTTAATTTTAAGGTTTGATTTTATATACTTGTTTAGAAAGCGAACATAGTGTTCATTACTGTCTGTAAATTTTAAGTGGTTGCCTCCTATAGCTCAAGAAATAAAGACATAAAGGCAAATAACACCTCACTTTCGGAACACCCGATAAGTTTTAGTATTTATTGCTATAGTGGCCACAGTTATACACCTTCTGTGAAAATTTCAAGAGTCTATCTATTATGGTTCAAAACTTAGGCCTTATACATGCAAATTAAGCCACTATCGGAACACCCTTTAATTTTTAGGTTTATTTTTTTAGACTTGTTTATAAAGCCAACTAAGTTTTAATTACTGTTTTTAAATCTTGAGTCTATGCCTCCTACAGTTCAAGAAATAAACACATATTCGTGAATAACACCTATCCATAGGAACACCCTATAAGTTTTAGTATTTGTTGCTATGGCGCCAACAGCTATACATCATCTGTGAAAATTTCAAGAGTTTACCTATTACAGTTCCAGAGATAAAAAGCGCTGACAAAGGGAAAGACGGCCAGATATTGGCGAAAACAATAGGGTTTCGTGTTTACCATTTGGGTACGGAACCCTAAAAACAAATGAACTAATACAGATCTCTAGTATTTACCAACGTCACCAACGCATATATAAATATATATATATATATATATATATATATATATATATATATATATAAATATATATAAATATATATATATATATATATATACAAACTTTTCTTTTACAAACTTTTTCTACAACTTTTTTTTACAAACTTTTTCTAAAAATATACATATATATATACATATCTAAGTATATATATATGTATATTTTTAGAAAAAGTTTGTAATAAGCGGACATTCAAAAAAGAAACAAAATTTGTAGAGCCGAAAATTGTAGTAAAACTGTTATCTGCAATAATAAAATGATTATTATCAATATTTGTATTTAATTATTCTGTGAAAACTTAAATGATCCTTTTCTTTGTATATCAAAAAAAAAAAAAAATCGTGAAAAAGTATTCACAAGTACTTAGTTTTCACTTCTATTGGCAGTCCCAGCGACGGCCCTGCACTTTTTTTTTTATTGTTAAATAAAAAATGAGAACGTCGTATAACAATTTATATCTTGGGAATTAAAAATTTTATAATTTTAATTTTTCATCAATGACGTGCTATTAACACAACTTATAAATTCACTGAAATTGATTACTACGGGGTAAGCTAGTTTCGATGGCCATTTCGCTAAGTGCTCAATTTAGCATTATCAGGAAACCTTAACCCAAATTTTATATGAGCTAAAGTTACTCTTAAGTTGAGAAATTTATTTGACTAAATAAGAATTAAGTCAAAACAATTCGACAACAAGCAACAAAGCTCAAACAAAAGAATAATAACCAATAGTGAATATATATTTTCTTACTTTATTTCTACACTGGCTGGTTTTTTTCCAACTCTAGTTGTAGTTGTAAGAAGTAATAATATTTTAAACAAAAAACAACAACACAATATGTTTTGTTTTCATAAGAAAACGAAAAAATACAGTGGAGTTGCCAAAGTTTAATTTTTGCACGGGCACATGCATATTTATAATAATTTATATCTTTGGTATTAAAACTTTTATAATTTAAATTTTTCATTAATATTTTTTATTTATTTAGTTAGAAAATATAGCGGGGTGCTAATATAGATAACCAGCTTCTAGCGATACAATCGTAACAACTGTTTACATTGGTTAAAAAGAACAAAAAATTTACTCTAGACTTATGATATTGCTTCTCTTGGCCGAACATAATAGAGGTGACCATCAAATCATAGCAGCAATCGTCAATCGTTTTTGTCTAGCACTAGCTGGACGTAGGTATACTTATATGTATATAAATATTTTTTTTTGTAATTTTTAATTTTTACTTTTACTTTTAGACCTAAGATATGAGCACTTATTGTTGGTTCATATATTTTGAAGAATCAATAAATAATATGAAACTAAAGATATGTATATGATATGAAGAAGAAAATAATACTCATAGTTATGTTAGGCGAACGTGTTCACAAAGACTCATCAGCGACTTCTGTCTTGTGCCATATGTTTGATATGTGGCCAGGTAACAACACATTGTCGCTTCTACCGTTATTTTCCATGTTGTTCGTTGACGACCCACATTTGGTCTCCCTTGGGGATTTCCCTGCAATCTCGCTTTTACTATTTTGGAAATGCAGCATTTGGATATGTGGACATAGGAAACAGGAGTTTTTTTGCTAATTGACAACAGGTCGGTTTCGGTGAAGCGAAATTGTTTACAATTTTAGATAAATGATTGTAATTCCAATTTATGATATTAAGTGTTTGTTTTATAGACAAACAAGTAAAAGAATTTTTATTAGAAATCCCTTTTCTATAACTGTGAGAATATTGAGAGAATACCAAATAAAGGTATGAAGTAATTCTTGTTTTACGCATAATTTAGTATTTTGATGCAGCTGAATATTCCGGAAAATTATAATAAAATTATAATACCGAAAAATTATAATATGTAGAAGTTTAGTAATCTCTAAATATTTAGTTGTTTATTTTGAAGTTAATTGTTTAAATTTTATTTAATTGACTTTGATTAAATTAAATATCTGCCTCTTTCACGCCTTTTCTTAACTTGTTTGAGACGAGTTTTGTTTTTTCGAAAGAAAATTCAACAAATTGTTGTTTGATTACCCTTTATTTTACTTTATTAAATTTTTTGTTGTTATTTATTCTCTTGTATTTTATTTTGCCACTTTATGTTGTTAACCAGCTTTTAGGAAAATCCAAAAAATACATAAGTAAACGCTGATAATTATCAACATGGGTTTGCTATAAAAAAAAACTAACTCAAATTAAAGAGCAAAAGGAAAATCATAAAACAAAAGAATCTTAACGAAAACAAGCTTGTAACAGAAATTATTTTGATGTAACAGGCAAAATGTTAATAAATGAAATTTTAATATTTGGGAAAATGAAACAGTTATTTTTTCAGTTTTTAATCAGACAGAAATTTGCATAATTAAATCAAATTTTTACAAGAAAAAAGGGAAAAATAAAGTTAATTTTGATGCTAAAATATTTTTTAAATAACAGCTTGTTTATTAGCAACCCTAAACATGTTTGTGAATCGTAACCATATTGAACAATCATACTGCAATTTCTAAATATGTATAATTTTTACGGCTGGATGAGCTTTATTGAAGTCTACCCAAAAACTCAGTCTGGCCTCTAACACAAATAATTTAAACCAAAATAAGAATAAAAAATTGCTAAATAAGATTATTAAGACATACAACAACCAAGATAGTACCTACTGGTACAAAATACACCTTAATTATATACAAATTTATGGTGCTAAACTACGAATTGATGCACTTACAGCATTGCCCGATGATCGCATTTTATTATGCTCTCAATCTCCTAACAATGTTATTCTATTTTAAAAAACTTTATACTCTCGAAAAGGTTATAATGGGTGATTTTTTTGAGGTTAGGATTTTCATGCATTAGTATTTGACAGATCACGTGAGATTTCAGACATGGTGCCAAAGCGAAAGATGCTCAGTATGCTTTGACATTTCATCATGAATAGACTTACTAACGAGCAACGCTTGCAAATCATTGAATTTTATTACCAAAATCAGTGTTCGGTTCGAAATGTTCAAATGTGACAAATTTTGTTCAGCGATGAGGCTCATTTCTGGTTGAATGGCTACGTAAATAAGCAAAATTGCCGCATTTGGAGTGAAGAGCAACCAGAAGCCGTTCAAGAACTGCCCATGCATCCCGAAAAATGCACTGTTTGGTGTGGTTTGTACGCTGGTGGAATCATTGGACCGTATTTTTTCAAAGATGCTGTTGGACGCAACGTTACGGTGAATGGCGATCGCTATCGTTCGATGCTAACAAACTTTTTGTTGCCAAAAATGGAACAACTGAACTTGGTTGACATGTGGTTTCAACAAGATGGCGCTACATGCCACACAGCTCGCGATTCTATGGCCATTTTGAGGGAAAACTTCGGAGAACAATTCATCTCAAGAAATGGACCGGTAAGTTGGCCACCAAGATCATGCGATTTGACGCCTTTAGACTATTTTTTGTGGGGCTACGTCAAGTCTAAAGTCTACAGAAATAAGCCAGCAACTATTCCAGCTTTGGAAGACAACATTTCCGAAGAAATTCGGGCTATTCCGGCCGAAATGCTCGAAAAAGTTGCCCAAAATTGGACTTTCCGAATGGACCACCTAAGACGCAGCCGCGGTCAACATTTAAATGAAATTATCTTCAAAAAGTAAATGTCATGGACCAATCTAACGTTTCAAATAAAGAACCGATGAGATTTTGCAAATTTTATGCGTTTTTTTTTTTTTAAAATTTCTCAAGCTCTTAAAAAATCACTCGTTATTAATGCATAAAACTATCGATATATGTATGTAGGATGTGGTAGCCAAACCACAGTACAAACGGACTACTTGTTATAAATACGAGACGCATGGCAAATAGTAGGCTATGATATACCAAGTAGATTTAGAACCAACCAATACGGACAGAGTATAAACAGTAGGCTAAGAAAAACTAAGTAGGCTATATACAAAAACAACAATATACAAAACATTCATACACAACACACAGAGAAACACAAACATAAAAATCACTAAAACATACACGAAAAGACATAGTAGGCTTTGACAAAAACATTGGACGGCAGAAGAAAACAGAGGCGAGATGAGATAGAGTTTGTAGAGACGTTAAGAGGAAAACGATAGAGTTTAAACAGAGACAGAGACGAGAGGAGCAATAGTGAAATAGAGTTGTGTTAAAGACTGTTAATTTTAAACTTAAATATAATTAAAATAATCTGTGTAATATAGTAAATAAACCTAATATAACCTAATTAATTAACTAACTAATATAAATGAATAACTAAAATTAATAACTAAATAAAATATAAAAACTTAATCTAAATTATATCTATTTTAATCACTACAAAAATACTTATTAAAACTAACTTATAAAACTAAAACCTATTAAATAAAGGACTTAAAAATTCAAAACTTTAAGCTTTTATTTAAAAAATAGGGAATTTAAAATTCCCACATGTATATCGCCGACATTTGTTAACTCGATACATATTTATTGTATCTCCAACATGTTCCAACTAAAAATAAGTACTCAGATCCAGAAAAAAAAATTGAAAATAAAGAATAACTAAGTACAGCCAGTGCACAGTGGGGCAGATTCAAAATATTATGGAAATAACCTAGTCATTTATAATCGGCAGGGCCTATTGATCCACAATTTGGCACGAGCATAACAGAGGAGTATCTGAACTTAAGTTTTAAAGATAGATACCATTCAACATCCAGGGGTAGCGCTATGTGGTTTTAAAGTTGGGAACCTCGCACCCGAAAATTCTTTTACAGCTTGCCATTTCTTGAGTTTTATTCTGATTTTTTTAAATAAAACATGGTCTTAAAGGTCTTGTCAATACCTACAAAACCATGTTATCTAAATTTGCAAATAGTAATTGAAAATTATTGAGTTATAAGAATTTAAGATATACAATTTTTGATTTTTCGCTACCTTGGTCCAGTTTTTTTAAAATATTGGGTATAATTTTTACACAATTTTTTTTTTAAATCTTTTATCGTAGTTATAGAGCCAAATTCTAAATATTTTTGATAAATTTGAAGATTGTATCTTAACTGAGTTATTTATCAGCTTATGTTATCATAACAGTACCATAACATAACATAAATCAGTAACATGAACAGATAAGGCGCCCATACACGTCGTTCTTTTATACCAGTTTTAACTGCTCGGTTAAAACGACCATATCCACACACTACACGTTTTTTACTTCAGTTTAAGACGTATTTATTTTACTTGGTGGCATCATGACGGCAACAATAACAACAAAGGTGCAAATTAAATGGCAAACTATTTCAATTTGTTTCCATAAATAAAACAAAAAAAAAACCATGTCAAGTTTTGGATCAATAGGCCAAGCCGTTTATAAAATTTTAGGTTATTTCCAAAATATTTGTCTTTGCAGTGCAAGACACAGATTGTACGATGAAGGATTGCGGTTCATTTATCAGTCATCTATTGGTCGCGCTTTAGGGCCGAGAGGGATGTGTTTCAAGCTTGTTTAAATATGTTGCCGTATGTTTTGCCAAATCCGTTTGGCACGTTTAGATCTTTGTTGACGTTTGAGTTTTTTTATAAGCCAGTGTGCAAATGTAAATATTCGTAAAATCATATTTTTTCGCCTTTGATCCAAGTTTGAATTGAATTTTATAACATAATATTAATTAAAGTTTCGAATTGTAAACTAAAAGCTTGCAATCTAAACTTAAGTTTGAATTTCTTGCAATAAGCCAATTTCTTTGCACTACTTTTAACTTCATTTGCGTTTATTTTATTTTAATGCAACTTTTCCATATTAAGCGTCTATCAAGATGTATGCCAAGGTATTTGACCTCCGAGTGTTTCGGTATGATTTGGATATTTATTCTAGTAGAAGGGTTGGAATGTCTACGTAGTGCGAACGTTATGTTTATTAATTTTTATTCTCTATTTTTGCATCAATAATTACAAATGAAATATATGATATTGGGTTGCTACTTGGGGACTTTCAATAATGCTTAGAAAATGTTGAAGTATAGACGGTAATTGACATATCTCATATGTAAAGCAAATATAAAATGTGTTCCAATATTGTACCTTGGGGAACTCCTTCTTTAAATGGCTGGGCTAGTTTAAAAAATCTCCTTCTTTAAGTATAAATTTCGCCCAGTTAAATAATTTTTATTACAGCTTATACATATTGTTAGACAGGAATTCCTTTAACTTTTATAGTAGTCCTTCAAAGCTTACTGTCGAATAGTTGAGGTATGTCAATTAAAAGCGTAGAACAATATTTTCTTACCCCAAAGGCCTCTTATACTTTATTTACTAATCTGTGAGTTAGTTCAATAGTGATATCTTTAAAGTCTGAATCGATAGTTCAGAATACATCCTTTTTTGGTAAAAATTGGGTTCAGTTTGTTGCTGAATATTTTTTCAACTAGTTTGGCTTATTTAATAACAAATCTATCTGATTTAATTTAAGAGCGTTATTTGTCTTACACACAGAAAAAATTTTTTACACAAATTAATTGTTTTAGTTAGTATTAAATTAAAGTTAAATTAATTTTTTAATTGATTCAAATATATATTTGTTTAAAACTGAACAAAAAAAAATATAATTGAAAAATAATTGAATCAATTAATTATTTAATTAAAGTTTAATCTGAAACCAATTAAATCTTTTAATTGGTGAAAATATTTTTATTTGTATATTAATCATAATAAAACTATTTCCTTCTGAAAGATTTCTTTGATAACGTATTTATGGTCAATGATATTCTAACTCTATACTGAACAAACTAATAAAAAATGCATAACCATACTCACATCACACTTTCATTGGGCACTTCAAATATGTTCCTTATACTAATATTAATTGAATATTGGTTTTATCAAGATGCTACTTAACTAAGAGCATCCATTTAGGTGCTTCCTAAAGTTCGTCCATAAAGAAATTTGGTGTTTATACACTTTCGATCAAATAATTACAACCACTTAACTTTCTGTTTTTAGCAGGCCACAACTTTTTATAGACAGCTAATATTTTACAAAGAGTGGAGGAGAGGACTTTTGAGATATTTTGTTTTAAAACCTAAATACATAGATAGAATTTAACCTTTGTGAAGATTTACATTATTCAATTGGTCATGTTATAAAAAAAATATATAAATTAAACTATGCCAAAATAATTTATTTGAGATCAAATCAAAAAATAAATAATCTACATTCTATTAATTCAAATACATATACTTGTTTTCTCTTGATTAGAGCTAAAAAGACAATCACAATTATTTCTATGTTAATTGACTGTAGATCTCTATGTCAATTTAATATTAAATTGCTTTGAATCGCCATAATAAAAATAAATAAAAAACATTTTTTAGGAAAATTTAACAATTTAGAATACAACGACCAAAGAGTCAAAACCACAAAAACTAATGAGTCGTAGTTTATTAAACAAACAAAATTCGATTAAACCACAAACTTTGTTTTGCACAATTAATAATTTGTTTCTAAAATTTGCATTTATTTGGCGATGTGTTAAAACAAATACAAAAACTTTGTCAATTTGGCTTTGAAATTATTAAACTCAAGTAAGAGTGCTACATTAGGCCATTCCAAATTTTATATACCTTTCACTACCAGTGTTATAAGATTAGGGGATTTATCCGCAAATCGGGGATTTTTATTTGCTAATGGGGATTAAAAATTTAGTTTGGGGATTGGGGAATTCGTTGAGGATAATTTCAATATTTTGGAAGTTTTTTGGGGATTCTTATTTCGATTTAATATACCTTTTGAATTATTGTAATTTAATCATTATTTTAATATTTCGTTAAAATAAATTTAAAGTATAAATTTAAAGATGAAAAAGACTTAACGAAATTATTTAAGCAACAAAAGTCAATTCATTGAATTTACCCTGAATGAATGGATCTTGCTAACGATTTTATGAAAGAACTGAAATCTGCAGATGCTTCACTGTCATTTATTTAAATACTTTTTATATTTTTCAAAATTTGTGTATTACAATCAATAACATAAATTAGTTCAATAATAAAAATACTACAACCAGCAGTAAATAACAGTTTTTTAAGAATCATCGTGATATTTTGGGCAAAAGTTTATCATATCAAGATGCCGCAGAAACGACATTGTTTTTAGACCTCACTTTGCATACCAACTAACAAGCTTTTCTTATTTCGGCAAAGAAACTAACAAAATATTAAATATATCCCAAAACTAGTTGCTCGAATCTTTGTTGAAAAATAATATACATACATACGTACAAGTTTAAATTTATTTTTGTTTTTTTAAGACAACAGTACCTGCGAGGATTTTCGCTTGTCTTCAGAAAACACCCAGTCTTTGTTGGGAATCCATCCCGCCATCCCCAAACTGATATAGTTATAACGCGCTTTATTAATCAGTCTATAGACATTTTTTGTAACCCTCTTAATCCATCCCCAGAAATGGTCAGGTAAAAACTCAATAAACTTGTATAATTTTATTACAATACAAATATACAGCTCAATGTATTAATGCGGTAAATTAAATTTGAAAACAATTTAAATATTTTAGGGAATTTTGGGGATAAAAATTTTAAAATTGGGGACGAAACCCGAAAAATTTCTGGGAGCCCTGTTCACCATAGTAATGTTCAATATTCCCTTACCCTGTTATGTTTCCCAATTTTGCAGTATTATATATTCGGACTTAACTTTTATGATTTTCAACTTCATTATTAAAAATATAATATAAAGATACAATTTTTTGGTAAAGATTTTATCGAAAATTTTTTTGTAAGAATTTTATCGAAATTTTTTTTGATAAATTATATCAAAAATTTTTTCATAAAACTTAATTGAAAATTTTATGGATTTTTATTTTAAATTGAGGTAATAACTTTTTGGAAACAGAAAATTTATTGTAAAATTTTATACAAAATTGTTTGTACATATGAAATTTATAGTCAAGCTTAAGTTCGTTTTATTAGGGTTCCGTACCCAAAGGGTAAAAACGAAACCCAATTGCTTTCACTACAATGTCTGTCCATCTGTCCGTCTGTCAGCGCCTTTTATCTCTGGAACCGTAATAGGTAGACTCTTGAAATTTTCACAGATTATGTATATTGGTTGCCACTATAGCAGCAAATAATACAACTTATAGGGTGTTCCGAAGGAGAGGTGTTATGCTTATTATTTGAACTGTAGGAGGAATACACTAAAAATATGCAAGCAGTAATTAAAACTTAGTTCGCTATATAAACAAGTAAAAAAAAAATAAACCTAAAAATTAAAGGGTTTTCCGACAGTGACGTGATTTGCATGTATAACGCCCTATTTTTTTTAACCGTAATAGGTAGACTCTTATAACTTGCAAAGAAGATGCGATGTATTGCCACGGCCGCTATGACGATTACTAAAAACTCAAGGGTGTTCCGACAGAGAGATTACTTGAAATGTTTACAGTAGATGTTGTTCTTCGGCCGCTACAACATTTACTAATGACTTAAAAGTGGATTACCATGGCCGCTATGAAAACAATTACTAAAATTTAAAGGGTATTCCAATAGTGATGCAATTTTCGTGAATATGACTTTAATTTTAAAATTGAATTTTGCCTGATAAGAGATGAAAAATCAGCAACTTGAATTTTTGAAGTTGTACTAAACATAGTACGGAACCCTACACGTGTGAGTCTAACTCGCACTTGACTGATTTATTCTCTCTAGGAAAGAATAATTTAAATTACAACTTAGGTGAAAGAAAAATTCCTTTATCTGGGTTTGGTTGGATAAGTAGATAATGCTCACAACTAAACACTAACCTAAATAGATAGATACGAAGAGTGCTGATGAAGAACGTAGCTGTCTAGAAAATGTGCATTCCGCTCTGCTGGTGTCTATAAATTTAATGTTCCCAATTTTTCTTTAATACTATCACCTAATTTGTAATTTAAATTACTCTTTCATAGAGACAATAAAACGAACTTAAGCTTGACTATAAATTTTATATGTAGCTAATATAAATAGCTCGACTAAGAAAATTGAAATTTTCAAAATTGAAAATTTTTTGTAAATTCTTTTGTAAAAATTATATTGCGTTAAAATGATCAAACAAACGCCTATTGACTGCTCCTGGTTTCCAGTAGGTACCCTGTGGGTCTATCGGCTACCTTTATATGTATTGCTAACTACAAGAGCCTTTAATACACATCAGAAAAATCCTTCAAACCTAAAAACAAACAAAAACCCCCCTCGCAGAGGGATATTGTTCCCCCGAGACCTGTATGCCCACCGTACGATCTACTGTTTTCGGTCTAATATTTTTTTTTTTTTTTGACCAGCACCTAGGTGATTTTGCTCCTACTTATGCAATACATTGTGCCTGAACTTAGAAATTAGGTTATGGGAAGGAGAAAAGAGAGAGTAGTGGTTGTGCATATTCGATTTGAATTTTCCTACATTGAAAGTGACAGGAAAGACCTCTGGAGGGAGTTTATTCCACATACGAACAGTTCTGCTAAAAAACGAACTGGTGGGCTTAAATTTTCTGTATATCTTCTGCTGCCTTGCCAGAAATTACACACGGAATGACAAACTTCTATTCTTCCGTGGCGAAGGGTATGAAAATATATACATACACCTACATACACAGAAAAAATTATTACCAACATTTTTTCAAACAAATAGTTGTTTGTTTTTTTTTCGTTTCATAACAACTTTTTTGCTCGAATCTAACAATATATTTGTCTGATTTTTAATTTTCTGCTGCCAGTGTTGCCGTAATAAAAATAATAGGAAAAAACTCAATATATTAATATTGAAATATTCATATGAATTTTAATTTTATTTGAACTATTTTTATATAAATAAATTAATTATTTAGGCTTAAGTTCTTAATTATAAAGAGATAAAGAAAAGTTAGACACCAGCAGAGTGGAATGCATTTTCTAGACAGCTACGTCCGTCATCAGCTCTCTTCGTATCTATCTGCTAGGTAGTTTTAATTGTTATTAATTTTATATTTAAACAAACTTATTAAAGAAATAGAATATGAGAAAATTTCAATTTGTATATTAAATTTCACGGTAGATAGAGCTTTTTTTTATATTGTTTTACACTTTTTACTACCAAGCAAACATTTTTCTTTATTTTTATTCTCTATATATATATATTTTTTTCTTTTATTTGAAAATGGTATATATCTGTCTTGCTATTAGCCAACCTTTAACTTCAACACTATTGTGTTAATAATCAAAAAATATGCATTTGTAAAATAAAAAAATATCTAATTGTTTTTAATTGCTAACCAAAGGTTGGCTAATAGCAAGACAGAAACAAAAAAAGCAAAACACTTTCAAATCACGCAATGAAAAATTAACAAAAAATTTTATATTTATATTTTCAAGACTTAAAAAAGAAAATTTATATTATAGAACAAATATTTAATGCACAAATGTTGAAAAACTTAAAAGCCATTGGCTGCAAAGCAAAAGTTAAAAATGTACAAATTTTCCATTGAAGTTATTGCTACGTATTCATATACATATGTATGTATATTTTAAATTTTTATTCGCAGTTTTTCAGGTGGCGGCAATGACCAACTTCATATACATATGTACATATTCTTTTGACAACCAAAAAATATCCAAGCAAATAATTTAGATGAAACAAATGCAAGCTTTAGTTGCAATAGCAGACAGACGGTATTGAACCATGTCGTAGTTCTTTATTGTTTAACAATATGTAATTTACAATTAAGATATATCTTTGAAATGTTAATTTATTACAACATATAAAGAATTTTATCTTTATCTATCTTATAGCAGATTCATTATTTCCACTGTTGCCCAAGATGTCGAATTCCACATGTAGGTAAACTTTTTTAATATATAGAATTTGATATTTCAAGAAACAGCGCAATTGAGTGAATTTTCCATTGCCACCATTTTGTAAATTGAGCCATCACTTGTTATTTAAACTAGTCACAAATCTGTTACTATTGAACACAATTAACGAAAATTGTTTTTGATTTTGCCAAATAATTTGTTTGAAAACTGTTTTTTATTTCAGTAAATTTTTTATTTGATTCAGATAAATTATTTATTTTTTTTTGTTGATTTAAAAAAGTTTTTGTTTGAGTTTTTTATATATTTTTGTTTGAAAATTTTTTTCTAAAGTCAATAAATTTTTTTTAACAAATATCATAATTAATTACTTTGAGTTTTGTTTATGACCAATTACGATTGTTATTGTGTTAGACCATAAATGGCCTACTCTAATACAATCATAATTAATTGTTTGAAAAAATCGTGGTATTTTTTCAATAAACAAATTTTTAATTTTATTGTTTGAATTTACAAATTTTTTTTATGGGACCATATTCAAACCAAAAATTATCTGATTCTGCAAATTAATTGTTTGAATGTGAAAAATAATTTTTTTTCGTATGTATATTTTTATTTGCTTTAAATTGTATGTTAAGTTTTATTGAATAACTTTGAGGGTTCCGCGCTCAAAGAATAAAAACGTAACTCTATATATATATGTTGATCCACATAACTTAGGCCGCTATAACAACAATTAATAAAAGTGAAGCGGAATATTTAAAAAAAATAAGTTTAAGCAACCTAAAACACAGGATTTGATAATAATGATGTTGAATTTTTTATTTTAGACATATGAATTGAAAAATTGGTTGTGTGTGCGAATCGTATGATGTATATTTTTTTTTTTCTAAATATTAAGTTTTTTTGCTTTTCAACTTTATGTGGTTACAAATTATGTTTTGCTAATAATTCCCATAACTGCAATAACCACTTTTTATGGTATGCTTTTAATATAAGATAAAATATTGTAAGGTGGTTAGTACTCTTTGTATGTGAGTCCGTCTCGCGATAATTATAAATTTTATTAACAAATTTAAACATAATCCTAGTTGCGTTTCTGCCTTCGTTGATGTATCAGAAAATTAACGATGCGAACTTGATAATATTAAAATAAATTTTTTGATCCTGCTTGACCACTAGAAAGCGTTTGATAAAGCTTTAAATAAACCTTAAGTACTTTTTATTTTTCTCTCGTACTTCAACTCGTCTTTTCTCATCGTATTTGACAGATCTTTGGCAATATGTTTCTGCAAACAATGTTTATTCACGACCATTAAAGTTACACAGAAGAGTGCCTCTACGCTCAATTCTTGGACTAATTATTTTTTCATTATAAGTCAATGACTTACCAAACCAACTATCTCATTGCAAAATTCATATTTATGCAGATGACGCGAATTTATACTTAAGCAGTACAATACATTCAATTGCCCAAAATATTGTAAAAATTAATGATGATTTAGGTAAAATGGTTAATTCTATTAAAAATGTTGAAATTGTAATTAATGGAGACAACATTGAAATTGCTAACAGTGCTATGAACCTTTTTTCTGAATGACAGTTTTTTGTGTATGCGGCACGTCTTTGGAATCTTCTGCCACAAACCCATTAATTGAAAATGGTATATATCTGTCTTATATATATATATCTTGGTTAGCAATTAACAACAATTAGATATTTTTTTATTTTACGAATGTATATTTTTGATTATTAACACAAAGTGTTGAAGTTAACAATGTCAAAGTCGTGCCTGCTCTGTGAAATTATATGAATTTTATTTGAACTATTTTTGAATTAATAAATTAATTATTTAGGCTATTGCTACCCAAAGGTTAGCTAATAGCAACACAGATGTATAACATTTTCAAATAAAAGAAAATATATAAATAGAATAAAAATAAAGAAAAATGTTTACTTGGTAGTATAATATAAAAGGAAACTTGTTTAGTCGTTTCATTTTAATTAATTAATTTTTATTATTTCAATTTTATTTGTTTTCTTTTTGAATTGTTTAACGTAACGTCAATTCCCATACCTGGATTAAATCTAAACGTCAAGTTGCTTGGGAAATTTTATATTAAAACTGTTATATTTAAGTTAGTAAGAAACCATTTTTTTAATAAAATTCATTGTGAAAATTTATCTGAAACAACCGGTCGTGTTCCACTTCTTTGCGAATTTTTTATTAAAAAAAAGTAAAAAACATACAGTCGGTTTTTAATTAATAAAAACTTAAAATCACTTAAGATTTAAAGCCTTAAAAAATATTAAGGCAAAACATTTTGGCGCCCGAGCAGGGACTGTGTTTTTTTAAAGTGTTTTCTTTTTTTTTAAATTTTAATAATATTCGCGGCTACCACAACCGTATTTCAATCAACAAATAAAACTTAAATCTCAGGAGTATTCAAGCGTCATCAGCAATCATCCCCCAACTTTTGCAGAAGACATCATAAACAACATCAGATGCCCAAGTGCAATTGCATACTTTGCCAAAAGGAAAGTGCCGAACGTCAGGTATTAAAGAACGAATAATTGTGTGAGACTTTGTATTTTTTCCTTTGAATTTTATTATAAAATTCATTTAACAAAAGTTTTATTCCACACAAAAATTATTTGTTCTTATACAAAATTATTTATCAAATTTAACCCTAGTAGTGAAACACACAAAAATAGTGTCATAATTAAAAGTGCTTTATTGTTCAACTAATCATCATTATAAATAAACAAAACTTCATTATTACAGTGCAAGTGCTTATTAAAAAATCACAAACGAAAAAATTCCGCCTCCTCGCTGTAATCTTTACCATCACTTTGTGTTCGTGCTCTTCTTTTCTCGTTCTCTTAAATTCTTTCCATAAAATTAAATTTTATTAAATTGTAAAATATTTACAATATTCCAATATTTAATTTTTCGTTACTTCACTTACTCGTTTGTTTAATTATTGTTGCGTTTGTTTTGTTTAATTTTCTTGTAATCGCTGCAAGCAAATAATTTCGCTAGCCAACACTTTACTTCGAAAAGGTAAACAAACGGACAGACAAAC